>CM070677.1:6000000-6577500 GCA_036346265.1 Melocanna baccifera | reverse complement strand
TTTACTATTATAAAAGAAGGAGTTGGTGGTTGACCCGTCGTCACTCCTCTCTTCTCAACCATTCGATCTGAATATAAGATAAAATCTGAACCGTCTGTCCTCCTCCCTCCCTCCTTCCCACCCATACGCCGCCTCCCTAACCCTAAAATCAAGACCGCTCTCCCCGCATCCCCTCGCACCCTCGCCTCCCCTCGCTCTCCCCGCCGGCCCGCTCTCCCCGCCTCTCCCTCGCTCTCCCCCGCGCGCCCCGCTCTCCCCGCCTCCTCCCTCCCACTCCGCTCCGCCTCCCTCCCCCCCGCGTCGCCGCCGCCTCCTCCTCCTCCTCCCCCCGCGCGCCGCCTCCTCCCTCCTCCAAGTGCCGCTAGATACACGAGGCTCGAGGAAGTCATAAAATGTCTCGAGATTGATCCGTTCGTTATCTCTTTTCCGATCATCTTTGAAATTGTTTTTAGTTGTTGGGCATCGCCAAAGAGAAATGGAGAAAGCCACAAACACGAAAATTAGAATGAAATGAACCGGATCTCTCGAGACAATACAAAGTGAGCGGTGCTAGCCTCTGGTTTTTGCTTGCAATGTTGGAAAACACATATGGGCTTCTTACGCTCGAGTTATTGTCAAGCAAGCGGTAGAACTTTTGTAATTTATATGAGATTTGATTCAGCATCATATCGAAATATTATGGTGAAAGTGGCGCTGTAAAATTTATTGGAAACATGCTTCGATGATCTCGGCGTGCGTGCACCTCCAAAACAACTTAGATTGTTCTCATGCCTGACACCGTAACATGCACGCCTAGGCCCAGTCAGCTCGTCACATGCCCGCAAGGCTTTGTCTCACTTTGATTCCTTTTCCATGGAAGCAGTGTCAGGGATTAGCTAGACGATGGTCGCCAACCCCACTGCTTAAAATCTCCGACTAGATGCATAGAAAACTGGTCTTTGATGATAGATAGCTGCGAGCAAATGGCTAGCTGGTACGTGGTACTTGGCAGTAGAGATTAGATTTATGACAATATATATATTAACCGCAGGTTCCGCAGGGGTAAGGACATGTACGTGCACTGTCACGTCTCGCTTCGTTTAGGCAGCCTTTAGACTTATAACATTTTTTACTGTAACTAATTTAATTTATTTGTTATAATTAAATTTAAAAAATATAAAAATAGAAGAAAAAATATGTTAACCTATTACGGATAATACAAAGGAATACAGAAAAAAAAGATAAAATCACCTAAAAATTCTAAAAAATAGAAAAGACAAAATTACTAAAAAGAAAAGATATAATCGCTTGTCGCTGATGGGAGCTTCCTCCTCATCTCGTAGAGAATGGTAGAATCACGGCGTGACTTTTTCTTTTTTACCTCCAGCATTAATTGTTTATTTGAGTTTACGACTTGTCTAGAACATATGGACTTCACGTACGTAGGGAAAAGAAATATATATATATATATATTCACTCTCTCTGGGCGTTTCATTTCCTACGTGCGGAATTCTCGTACAAATCATGCATTCCAAACATGTTTCTTGAGGCTACAAATTTCAGCCTGTACATTTCCATTTCAAAAGGTTTGTTAGTTGTCCTCAAGAAACATGCATGACCTCTAATTTGAAACTAGAGCTGTTAACTCGATCAGGCAGTGAGAAAGCAACCCCATATACATCGATTTTGGCCTCGCTCAGAAGGGTTTCTGGCGGTGGGTGTTGGACGACAATTTCACTGTAGCAGATACTGTAGCTACAGTACCTGCTACAGTAAAATTGTTTTTCTGTTTTTTCGCTTTTTTAAATTTACTTATACTTTTTTCCGTTTTTCCATTTTCCGTTTTTTTATATTTTTTTACATTTAATTATACTTAATAAACCAACTTAGTTCTGATTTTTTCAACTAGTTATAGATTTTCTCAGCAAAAATCAAAAGCCATCGCTATTCCGATCACCCTTTTAAGACCGATGCCTATAGTTTGTTAATGGGCTGTCATGTCAGTCGTCAGTCAGTCAGTGTGGCAACGTGTTTGATTTTACAGATACGAGAGAGACCAGTTAGTTATACATATACTATAATTAAACCAGGGTAAGCTTCCGAAACCCAAAGTGAGCATCAAGCAAGCGATCGAGATCGCATCGACCAGCGGCATGCCGGATCACGTCGCAAGCAGCTAGGTGGCAGGTGAATATTTGGAAGTGTGGGAAGGCGTCTGCTCGCGAGCTGACTTTAGTCCAAGGCCCTAAACCAGATTTATGCCCTCTAATGTTGGTCCCCATGAGGGGTACGTGATGATGAGCCTTTTCGCCTTTGGGGTTTGTTTAGTGTCTAAACCCTTGGACTCTAGCGTGTGAACTCTTGCAAGCCCTAGTATATTCTCCTCATGCCCCTAGGGCTCCACAGGCTTTCTAAAGATTCATTTCCAAAGTCCAAATAAAATTTTCTCGCCTTTTGGTCCCCGTTGCCATGGTAGCTAGCTAGGATGATGAGGGGCAATATAATGCTTTGTCACCATGGGCATGTTTGCTTCCTTGGATTGACCTTGGGCACTGGTGACTTCAACACTATCACTAGGGTCCCAATGTTGTTAGGGTATACGTAGAATGTTCAGATGTTGAAAAATTTGTGGGTGAGAAATGATCGTTTCTTCGTTGAGACGGCTATAGGTTCAGTTGCTACATCCTATCTTGTTTATTTCTGATGCAGAACAACACGCTCGTATATGCATCTTCAGATCTAGTGATACCGATCCGTTTCTCGGGGAAAACTAGTGGTGCTGTAGATCAATCACTTCCTTTTTTTTTATTAAGACAACAAAAGGCGATTTGCCATGCTAAAAGGGTAGTGCAATTCAGATCAACCAAACGGCACGCAGGCAAAACTAGTCACTTGCATCTAGAGATGGGTTGGTTTATAATATCACCAAACCAACGTATATATGCATCTTTCACCACCCCCACCCTATATATTTCTCACCAGTAGATCGAATTATGCGCGTATGTGCGTGTGCCCGGGACGCTAGAGAAGGCCGGTTTTCTTGGGCCCTATTCTTTTTAGGTTTTTTTGTGGTTTTTAGTTTTGATCTTCCTAAAAACCGAAATAAATAGGATGATTTCTCAAAATCACTTCTCCAAACAGCTTTTCGAATCTAAAATCGTATATATTATCTGTGTGACGTCTCTACCATCAATCACTGCCTCAAAAAATACAAATAAAAATTATCAACCATCACTACTACAGAAGTCATCATCACAGACGGTTCAAAAACGTCATCATAGACGGTTTTCTGAACCGTCTGAATTTATGGATCAGTGATAATAATATCATGTCTGTGATAGCTGATAAATCACAGACGGTTCTAGTTTAGAACCAGATGGTTTTTCTTAAGAACCGTATGTGATTGCATTTAACACTGACAGTTTTTATGAACTGTTTATGATGAGACGTCTAATATAAACGTTTTTGTAGTAGTGCATAGAGAACCGTGCCTCAAAATGACGAGCAGAACGTGCGGGTGTAAACCAAAACCTCTACTTTAATTTGGACAGGTAGGCCCTTTGTTCTTTTTTCATCTCTCGTGTAGATGCACGTTCCTTTCTGAGTGGGTGGGGGATCGGCCGGAGGCATCGGGAGATGCAGCAGCATGTGGGGGCGATCGATCGGTAGCTGGCCAAAAATCACGTAGAAATCAATCAAAGCTGCCAAAGCCACGGTTGTTACAGTACTAGCTAAAGGTCTCAGATTCGCTCGATTTCCGACGTACGTACGTGCGTACATGTCGATATATCGCTTGGAAATCTCTTCAAAGTTCGGTTTTTTTCGAACACGCATGTCACACGAGGAGAGGTGCATGTACGTATATATATACGTAGACCTTGCATGTTTAGTGTAGGCATGACACGCTCCATGCATATACGTGATACGCCCATGTATCATGCATTTGGTAGCTCGTGACCGGGTACACTGATCGAACCTGTGGCTTCGATGTTGAACCTAGGAGAATCGTGACCAGATTGGGCCGTGTGATGTGATAGACCCGCAGCGCAGCAGCGGTGGCATGGCAGCCCATTGCTGTCTGCATGTATAATTGGGCCTTGTACAGGTAGCAGGCGCGGGCGTGATCCATGGTTACTTTGCCCTCCAAGTTTGAGCCCACTGCTCGTTTGTTTTACAGAAAGCTTCCTGACTTTACTAGCTAAATGCTGCTTTGCTACGAATTAAAAAAAAATTATATTACATTGGCACGTTTGAGACGACATTGCTAGGATCGGTCTGCTTGGCCCATGCCCTCGGCTTCACCTCCACTCTTGACCAAGATCCGACAAAGGTAGTGTCGTACATCCCAACAGAGTATCATTGTTTTTCTTGTTAAAGAAGTTTTAGGAAGATGGAGTTTCTTTTTTATTTTTATTAGATATTTTTAGAGGGCTCGTGGGAGGAGTTGGGAGGGGCGACTTACCACCACTACCATCACCAAATGCTTCTTTTAAACAATAGAGATATGAATACTGGTATCGTCATCTACGCAGGAATTCTATGCAAGATGTACGTGTTCGCTCTATTCTCCGACCCACGTCGCACGAAAATCCCCGAATTGTTGTGGTTTAGGTAGTGTTCGGAATAGCGATGGCTGATGATTTTTGGCTAAAATTTTACTGTAGCTGGCTCATTTTTACTGTAACTGAATTGACTTATTGGGTATAATTAAATTTAAAAAAATATAAAAATAAAAACGGCATGCTAATCTATCACGGACAATGCAAAGAAATACGGGAAAAAAACAAAACACAAAAAAAAAAAAAAACAAAACTGCTACAGTACGCTACAGTGATTCCAACGTCAACACCCATCGCCATCGTGCGGAGAAAAGCCGATCTGAGCGGGACACTATCTAGACACCCCATATTAGGATCTGATGGACTTTCTGGACAATGGGCAGGAACTGTTGCTGGAATCAAGGTATAGTTATTTTCACCTCATTTTATTAACATGTTTTTTTCTTGAGAATTTAACCATAGACAACTATTGGCTTATGGATTTTCTTACTACTTCTTGCGGGTTCAATATCTAGTGATATTGAATTAACACAAAGTGATATCTCTAGGTAATAACTTGGATAGTTTTAGCTTTAGTATCTGCAAAAGAAATTCTCCACTATTCCTTCTTTATGTTCCAATTGTTTTGCTCAAGTCCTCTCAATTTGAATGTTAATATCCATGAATTTTTAGACTCATTGTTATTCAAATGTTTTCTTGCAGCTCTTTTCACTTCTTTTGCTTTGTTTGAATTTTCTAAATTGTTGTGTTTTTTTAATCGAATATTTTTAACAATTTATTAATTTTTATGTTCCCATATATTTCTAAAATTTCCATTACTTTTATATATTTACGAATTTTTGTACATCTTATATGTCCTTCTGAATTTCTGTAAAATATTATGTTAGTTTTTTTGTTATTTCGATTTCTTTATAAAAATTAATTAATTTGCATTATTTTTTAGAAATATGTTTCTCATGTGTTGTACCACATTACAGTCGCTTCAACAAAGTATTTATTGGAGGGACTAAATCAGATAGGTTAAATTGACTAAAGAGTTGTTGGAACAGAACAGGGATAGTGGAGAAAATTAATCATATTTGTAAGGAAGTTAATCCATGCTCATAGCAGTGAAGATATGAGAAGCTTCTTTTCACTTGACATTGTCATTTGCTTGGTTCTGCAGTTTAGTGCCTGCTATCTTGAACCATGATGGTCTGCATGGTTGCAATACAGCATCTCAGTATGGCTCCAGAAATAACATTGACAGACGATGGTCTTTACCAGTAGAAGAAAGCACCTCTGTATCTTTTGCTGGTTTGGAAGAAGAGCTGTCCCAATTCAATATTCAACAGCCTTCTCCTGACCAGTCCTGTCACATGTGCATCTGGAGCGTAGACCAAAACCAATTTCTTCTAGAGTTGTTGATCCAACACTAGGACTTGCTATCTCAGACACCAGCCCTTTATCGGACTGTGTATGTTGTAAGTTCGAAATGCACCTTTTCCTTTTAAAACCATGGCATTGTTTCATAGCTATCGATTTATAGTAAATACGAATGGTCCTTTTATCTGCATTTCATTTGTAACTGATATATGATGTCGACTTATTTTGTCCAATGATTCCAATTTTACTTTCTTGTCAGCCAGAGGAGTTGACGGGGTTTTTTTAAAGGTCGCCGAGGCAAATACTGTAAAAAGTTTAGAAACGTGTGGTATTATTGCTGGTACTATTCTATTGGACAGGATATGTTCTTTCCCCAAAGGAAACGTGAATAGTGATTTTAGAGTATAACGGTGGATGCACACACGCTTACACAACACATGAATGCCCCAACTCATAAATATGTGGATGCTTCCAGTAGCACATGTCTAACTAGAATGCAAGCATACACCTCACGAGGTGTAGACACATATTTTTATCATTAAACGTACCCACATGTGTATGTACTCTTCCTTCTTGAGACCTAGCTCGAGGAGATAAATAGGAAATCCTTCATTTGATCCAGAGATCGAACTCAAGACTAGTGGATTCGAAATTGTTACAAATAATCTTGACTCTAAGTCCAAGACAAAGTTGAGTCCGTCTCTATGTGTAACTCAAGTAGAAGTCAAGTCCTACTTAGAGTCCGAATAGGTGTGCCAGTTAGGTTATATATTGAGATGCATGTAATCAGTTTAATAGGGGGAGCAAGTAAGAAAATAAAGAAATGTAGAAATTCTCCCGTGTTCTCTCCAATTATTCATAATGTGTGAGTTTTCTCCTAAGGTAAAAAGTAATAATTGGTATCAGAGCCTAGAGGAGAGTCGAACCACTGAAAGAAATCGTCAAGCACGCAGAGCAAGTCCAAGCCAAGAAGTGCAGCGCAAAAAAACCTCTAAGATCAGAAGCAGCACGTCAAAGCGCAAGTGACAATTATGTCAACAGAAAATTTTTGACGTGATTAGAGTTGCGAAGCGTATTTTCTCGAAGTTCCCAAGACTCACCCCAAGGTAATATAATTTTTTGATCCGTGCCCAACATCATGTCACATTCTTCAGAAAGTAGTGTCACCGGGGACGAGGCATTATCCAGGATGACGGCGAAGGAGAGTTTCACTGTTATGCTGCATTATCTGATGCTCACGACGAGTAATTATACAGCATGGGCAATCAAGATGAAGGTATACATGAGGGCTCAAGGAGTATGGGACGCAATCGAGAACGGCAACATTGACATGCGCAAGGATTAGATGGCATTGACAACCATCTATCAGGGTATCCCAGAGGAGACACTCTTCCTACTGGCCGAAAAGGAGATGGCCAAAGATGTGTAGGAGGCGTTGAAGACGATGCATCTTGGAGCTGATCGTGTGAAGAAAGCAAAGTGCAAACTCTCATAATCGAGTTTGAGGTGCTGCGTATGAAAGAAGCGGAGTCGATCATCAACTTCGCTGTCTGGTTGGTGATCATCGCTAACAAGATACGAGTCCTTGGCGAGAAGGTGGAAGAGTTATACGTGGTGGAAAAATTGTTTCGTGTTGTTACCTTACAGTTTCTCCCAATTACTTCAGTCATAGAGCAATTTAGAGACCTAAAGACAATGACCATGAAGGATGCCATCGGCTGTCTTAAGGCATATGAGGAATGTATCTCCAACAACTATAACAACAACAAAGGACATGTTTTATTGACCCGTGTCAAATGGGAGATCCAATCAAAGTGTAAAGACAAGAACACTTCCAATAGCTGAAGCCATCAAAATCAAAAGTTTGATAAGGCAAAAGTAAGGTGTTATAATTGTAATGATTACGGACACTTTGTTTCAGAATGCCACAAGCCGATAAAGGGGAAAGCGTTTCTTGTCGAAGCGCTCAGCGATGATAAATCAACAATGCTCTAAATAATGAGATGAGTCCGAGGTGTTAAGAAGATACGTCACCACCTAAACTCAGGCAAACTTAAGTAAATTAGAGAGTCAAGATTAGGGAGATTGTTACAAATAATCTTGACTCTGAGTCTAAGACGAAGTTGAGTCTGTCTCTGTGTATCACTCAAGTAGAAGTTGAGTCCTACTTAGAGTCCGAATAGGTATGCCAGTTAGGCTATATATTGAGATGCTTGTGATCAATTTAATAGGGGGAGAAAGTAAGAGAATAAAGAAATTTAGAAATTCTTTCGTATTCTCTCCGATTATTCGTAATGTATGAGTTTTCTCCTAGAACAAAGAGTAACAGAAACACCCGAACCCACCACTAAACTAACGCTTCACCATAAGCTAGACTAAGAAAAATGGAACTTCAATTTTTTAGAAGGGGATCAGGGTGCACAAGCAATCAAACAGTCACCCCTTCATCCTCAAACCCACGTTGGTAGTGCGGCCAAATCTTCCGGTACACGTTGATTTTCAAAAAGAAAAAAAAAAGCTGTACCAGTCAAAGTTGAACAGATGGAAATCGACAGATTAGAGTTAAAAGAGTGCTTATAATTCGACAAACTCATGAGTACTTCATGGATCCTAATCAAAAAAAAAAAAAAGCGAAAGCTGATAGGCTGATTCCAAGTTTCCAACTCCTTGTGAACATCGTAGGAACTGATGACTCTATTTTCTTTGACATTTCTTAAAAGAAAAGACTACTGCTTTCAGATGGCATGCAGATAATTAAACCGAGAATTAACAAGAAGCAAATCTAGAGTTGCCAAATGTGATAACTAAAAGCCAAGATCACAGGAGACTTGCACATATGGAAACTTATGATTAAGATGGCATTAACAAGTCATTAATTAAGCGACATGCATGAGCACATCAGAGCCACAGGGCCCCTGCCTGCTTCAAGATCGGCACGAGCTCACCGGCGATGTGCATGGCCATGAGCCGGTTGAGCCCGCCCACCAGCTTCCCCCCGATGAACACCGCCGGGAAGGCGGCGTGGGAGTGGCGCGTCGCCACCGCCGCCGCGCCGACGTCCCCCAGCTTGTCCTTCGGCCGGAGCGCGACGACTAGCGTCGCCGGGTCGGCGTCGTCGCCGACCTCGAGCACCGTCGGGTTAGCCCCCTGCCCCAGGAGCAGACGCCGGGCCACGTGCGCCATGCAGCACCCTCGCCGCCCCACCACCACCACCGGCTTCTCCTTGACCGCCTTCAGCACGTCGCTGTCGTCGGTGGCGCCGCCGGCCGCCGTCAGCTGCGGCGCCGGTGCCAGCGCCTTGGCTTCTTGCATACGTGCGCGCGCGCGCGGTGCGCCCGTTAAGTTCGACAAGCCGTGAGGGCTGTGGACTTGTGGGAGGAGTGGATGTGGAGGAGGTCAGAAACGTGGGTTTGGGGTTACGACAAAGCGCGTAGATAGAGCCATGGAATGTTAGGTCGCCTTCCTCGTAAACATGGGCAATTACTCCTGATCAGTTACACTACTCGTTACTGGGTTTTGACCGTTTGTAATACTAGTAATCGTCGATCTTGAAATTAATGTGGCACCGCATATATTTTAGCAGTCTAGTTACAATTAGCAGCTAGAAATCATATGCGTGCAAAGAAACATACATAAACCAGTGATCATGAACGACCCTAAACCCTAATCTCAAATCCATTACAACCCTTAGCCATAAAGCATACCTTTCTTTACATGAATTGAATTGAGTATGTGACATCTTGTGCAACAACTATGGAGTAGTACGTTTTTTTTAAAAAAACAACTATGGAGTAGTACTTTTCGATCCTTCATATGCTACTTGACTAAAAATATATGCTACTTGACTAAAAATATGCTACTTTTCGGTGATATCTATCGATCCATGAAACGCGTTTGCATTCTGGCTACATAAATCCTCTTAATAATCCCAGTTGGACCAATTAAAGTAGATCGCAAGGTCGACTACGTAAATTCCAAACCTACAACTTAATTTTACCCAGTACATATTTTTCCCCTCTTCTTTCTTCTCAAACGTCCAAGCAAGCGCAAGTATTTAAATCAAACATGGAAAATCGATTCAACCAGCGAGGGGATTTCATAGGTACTGAGTTCAAAAACGGCGTGAAATAAGACTTCAGTCACTTAAACCATCATCCTCGATTTGTATTGCTTAGGCCCCGCTCAAAAGAGCGATTGAGGTACCGTTTGGCGATGATATCGGCTTTTTAGATACTGTAGCGATTGTCTTTTTTTTGTTTTTTGTTTTATTTTGTGTTTTGTTTTATTTTGTATTTTGTTTTTCTGTATTTTTTGTATTGTTCGTGATAGGTTAACATGTCGTTTTTATTTTTATATTTATTAAATTTAATTATGTTTAATAATCCAACTCAATTACAGTAAAAATTAATCAACTACAATAAAATTTCAGCTAAAAGTCATCGTTATTCTGAACACCACTAAGTCAAGCATTCTACCAGTAGCAGCGATTAGGCAAGCAAATTCAATGCGTCGGCAAGTTAGTGCCTGGTCATCCGCGTCGACGTCGTCGTCGAATGCGTCCACCGTTTCCTGCGGAGACGACGGCATCGACCGACCGAGCGGAGAAGACCAGCGGGATGGATACTTGCCATGCACGCACGTCAGTCAATGCCACGGCGGTTAGCACATCGCATGACGCCGGCAGGACGTAGCATGCGTGACGCGGGCCCACGTCACCGGAGCAAGCTCACGGGGGGGCGCAAGCGCCTGTGTAAGCGGACGGCGAAGGCTCACCGACCGTAGTCGGTGGTGGTGGTGCGGCGTACGTATGCGCGCGACGTGCGTACGTGCATGTGGGCGTCAAAGCCTCATCTGCGCACAACACACACATACGCAAGAGGATGCAGGGGATGGGCGGATAACCAAAGAGGAAATTTGGACGGATTTAGCATTGTTACACGGTAAAATACCAAATTTAGTTTCTTGCACGATAAAATTTCAAATATAGCTCCCTTCCGACCGCACGACTCACGCAAGCGTGACATGTGTTAATCGTGCGGTCTCCGACCGCACGACTCGTGATGAACAGTGGAGTCGTGCGGTGCCCGACCGCACGACTCGTGAAGTCGTGTGGTCGGGACCGCACGATTAACACATGTCGCGCTCGCGTGAGTCGTGCGGTCGGAAGGAAGCTATATTTAGAATTTTATCGTGTAAGAGGTTAGATTTGGTATTTTACCGTATAGCAGTGCTAAATCCGTCAAACTTCACCAAAACGACGACCTCAAATGGGGCGTACGTCCACGGGGAAATCTGCTAGTTCAAACAAATTATATTTCAGAGGACGTGTTTTGTTGAAACAAGAGAGTAAATTACACGTCGCACCGTCTAAAAGAGCAAGCAAAGCCCACTCCCATTCATAAAAATCAACATTCGCCTTCCTCTTGAGAAAAGAAGTCGCTAATTCCATCTTTTTTTTGGTTGGGGGGGTTGAGTCGCTCTGTCAATTTGCTGCAAACTTGCAAATTGCAGCAGGGAGAAGAACAAAAGGCAAATACATGGAGATCTAGGAGAACGTAGAAATTATGATCAGCGAAGAGTTCAAAAGCAACGAAAAGTTAAGCTGAAAAAGGGTGAAGATATTTGAGAATATCCAGGTATTTAAAAGCACAGATTGAGAATGTTCGTTACAGACTTGCAAAAAATAACATAACAGTATTTAATTATGGTAATTACTGCAAATGCAGAGGTCACGAGAACTGGTCCCGTAGCTCAGTTGGTTAGAGCGTTGGTCTTATGAGCCGAAGGTCGCGGGTTCGAGCCCCGCCGGGACCACTTTTTTGTCATGCGAATTAGAATCAGATTTCCACGTAATGCATGTTTACTAATTACTTACTCAATTTTCTTAAGGAAAAATGTAGTGCATACTAATGTTATGGAAATATCCGTGTATTCGTAGTCCTAAAATAGACATGTTAATTTCCTCTAAAAGATGAGTACAAAAACAAAGTTCATGGATGCACCACATCATCATCAATTTTTGTACTACACATTATACCGCTAAAATCACATATAACTGTCTTCCTGTTTATAATCTTCTCATGAATAATCAAAATTCAAAAGCTATAAACTAGAAGTATAGGGGGCGCTCAAAATAGCGATAGCTTATAGCTTTTTCCACTCTAACTGTCTTATTTTTCACAATAGTTGAGGTGGTTTATTTAGCGTAATTAAATTTTTAAAAAATAAAATAGAAAAACAAATTAGCCCATCACAAACAATGCAAACAAATATGGGGAAAAAAAGAAAAGACAAAAAACCCTAAAAACAAAAAAAAGATAAAATTAAAGAATAGTAAAATCAAAGCAGAAGCCATCGTCAAAACGAGCGGTGTCTATAATCTATAGCCAAAAGAATCCACCCTTTATTATTATCTATATCCTACCCCCAACCTCTTGAAAGTTCAATGGAACAAAAAATAGAAAAGCTTCAATGGTATGTTCTCTATAACCTCCATCCTTGCGCAAGAAATTTTCTCTATATAGGCAGATTGGATGCCTTTTTCTTAAATTTCTCCAAAATCGCGTGGAGTGAATAGTATTCTTCTATAATTCGGATGCGTTTTTCTTTTTCCTGTGAATCGAATAGCATGAATAGTGGCGAATCCTTTAAAATGGGAATCCTAAATTTTTCTTGCAAAAATCCTCCGATCAAAGAGAGTCTTAAATGGAGAATGAAAAATGATACTCATCGCAACAGAGTGATGTTTTGTGATAGGTGATGTGATTGATCTTCTAAACTTTGAATATCGATATCTTTATAAATATTTAGATTGACCATATGTAAATGATATGTATAGATTATCTTAAAAATACTTTTATAATATTGTTAGGTTTTATAAATATGGCAAAATAGAAATTAGCGATTCAAGTACTTACCAGAATAGGAAAGAGCAGAGGGAAGCCAAGACCTCGTACATGCCCAATATAAGGAGAGCATATCTGGTGAAAATGAGTACAAAGTTGAAAATTTCTAATCTCAATCCTCAATTGTGTACCAACTACCAACGACCACATTTCCCACTTCATCCCACCACTACCTCTTAAAGCGTGTTTTTATAGAAAGCCTCAACAACTAAGGTACATTTTTAGAAAAGCACCCCTCTCTTTCTCAACCATTCACCCCATTCTTTTTCTTTCTCTCTCCCTCCCCCTCTCCCTCATCGTGCTGAGTCTGTCGCCGCTAGATCTGCTCGCCCCCGTGCTCCCCATTGCCAGATACTCCCCCCCCGATTTTGCCAGGTCCCCTACCCCTTCTCTCCCGACACTACCACGACTAGATCTGGTGATTCAAGTTTTCCCTTTTTATCTTTGTTTTTTCTTTTTTTCTATTGCACTTACTGAGTCAATTTCTCCTGATTTTGTGCTCCAGTGGTGATTAGCATCGAATGAGGAGGATTGTGTATTTATGTTTGTATAGAAGCTTGCTCTCGTATGGGTTTGGAGATGAACCCAAATTCCAAAAAAAATGGGGCATTTGATCATTTGCCCTACAAGTTTCTGGTTTTGGCAATTTCATATTATTTTTCCTTGTAAAATCTTAAAGTGAACACTAAAATTTTCTTGGTTCATGCAAATTGTCGAAGCTACAAATTTCTTGGTTTTGTGCAATTTCCTCGGAAAAATCTTGTATATGAAATTCGAAAAACCGTACCCTGGCGACCTCAGATCATGCAATTTCTTGAAGATGCTATGTGCCGCCATCCTTGCTCGTCCTTCTCCTTGGAGACATTGGTCATGTTCGTCGTTGATTCGGGGAGAGACGGGATGGAGATTGGGGAGAGAGAGAAAGTGATGAGGACATCACACTTGTGGATACAAATAAGACTTCTCAACTTGAAGCAATACAAGGGCCAATTACAAGAGCACGTGCACGACAACTAAATTATCAGGTCAATTCTTTCCTAGGAATGCATAACTGTCTAATGGAGAAGAGATTGCTACCTGATGCACGGAATGTTCTTTTACTCAGGAACTTAGGAGCTGATGATGCACAAGGAGTACAAAATGGAGAGAAGCATGTGCAAGCAAAGTACAAGAGTCACCACATCACTTTGGTGCCAGCTCAAGGAACAACTCCAGTGGGACACAACATGGAATCCAATTCGACCTCCAGGACAATTCGGAGTCAGCCTGATAGGTCCGACTTCAAATGAGCATAACTTTTGCGTACAAAATCCAATTGAGGTGTGCAAGTACAGCATAGAAACAAGAATTCGTCCACTTTCCAATGGATCTGGCCCCACTACGAAATTCCTTTTGTGCACACCACAATCAACAAAACAAGGCGACGCTGACTCAGCCTAACAGGTCCAAATTTAAATGCTCATAGATTTCGCATGGAGAGTCCAAATGGAATGTGTGAGTACAGCATGGAAAGCTTGATCCGTCCCCTTTCCAACGGATCTGGCCCCATCCCAAAATTCCTTTTGTGCGCGACGCAATCCACAAAACAATCTTCGGTTTTGGAAATAGAGATAGAGTTTGCTATTATTTGATTACTTTCCATGTGTTAAGAACATTCCATAAGCAAGGGCTGCGTGCCCTATAAATAGAGGCTCATTTGGCCATGTAACTCAGGCTTGTTTTGATTAGTTTTCCACCGTGAAACTTCGTCGTGTGTTCTTGTGTCGACTAGACCAACAACTGCGATTGCAGGCCTCAACCCCTTTGTGTTTCTCAGTCATATTCGCAATAAGATTGCTCTTTCACTTGTTCTTGCTTGTTCTTCGATTGCTTGCAGGAATTGAACTCGATTCAGGTCAACCGCGTTCTTGCACGGTTGATAGCGACTAGGTGTGGTGTAGCGATTGCAGGGCTAACTTGGTCGCCTCGGCCAAGTAGCCTCTTCACAACGCCATATCAAATCGAACTTATCCATCTCATCGGAAGATCGGGCCACCCCTCATCGGTTGGTATCGAGCACGCTTGCGGTGAGATTATCCATTTAGATTTGTTTTTATACCTATAACAAGAAAATTGCCCTACAAAAAGAGTTATTTCACTGTCCAAACCCGTTGTGCCTTTCAATTTGTTAGTTTCGGTTTGCTAAATTGAATTTGTGTCCGCTTTAGCTTTGTCTTGTTGCTGGTCATATTCTTGGTCCCATAAAACACCAAAACAAAAATCCCCACGTCCAACACCATCAAGAACACTTCAAACTCTATTTCCGATTTTCGGCCAGAAGACTCCCTCTTGTGCAGCCGCCACCAAAAATAGTATAACTTTCGATTCATTGATCCTTTTTGAGTGAGACCACTTCCATTAGACTCCCAACTTCATTATCCATCTTCTTGCAAAATTTTGCTTCATTCCAATACTGCAAGTAAAAGATACATGCGGAGAAATTTGACCCAAATTTCTGTTTCGAATCTGCAACAGTTTGCACTTGTGATTTTTGTGCGAATTTTTCTGTCGGTTTTCAGAAGTTGGCCCCAAAAGAAAAGTTCTAGAAAAAGCCGTCAGTAAACCAGAAAAAAAAGAATCATCAAAAAAGAGGCAACTGACAAAAAGTTACAGCTAAAATACCGACAACTGGTCCAGTGGACAGAAATCTGACATTCTAATATTTTGGGTCAATAGTTGTGCTTTCCACTTCCAATTGCATTCAATTGAATTATCTTGTGTCTACCACTGCTATACTTTGATATCCACTTGTTTTAGCCTTCATCTATCCTTCTTTGATCAGCAACATAAGGCTAAGTGCTAGATACGAACTATAATTCAATTCTATGCAATTTCTGAAATTAACCGATTGTTCTCCATTGCTACATATCTAGAGCCTTCCAAGCTACACCTACTACTAATCTGTTACAGGCCTTGACGCACGGTAATCGCTATACTCATCACTCAAGTCAAGACTATCACGAACCAGCCACCGGTTGCACCACCTGTTTGCTTTGGTAAGAATTTGTAAGAATTTGGTAAGAGTCTGAGCGTGTGCGACTTTTGTAAACCACCAAGAACCCAGTAGTGATAGGAAACTAACATATTTCTTGTGAGTTTCTTGTTTTCTACTAGTAATGGCAGGATCACAAAATTCGAAACATGGTGGCAAGGATGATGGTTCATCTGCTGAACATGAGAATGCTTGGACCTCTCACTCCTCGCACCGGATGTTGGTGCAACACTTCAACCGTGAGGTCAACAAGAAAACGGAGGAGATCTATAATGTGTTGGATCGGCTCAATGACACCCTCACCACCATCAACAACAGAGTTGAGAATCTTGAACAACGCCCGCCTCACCGCTCGACGTGCTCTATCTTCCCTCACTCTTCTGCAGATGAGGATGACGATGTTGAAAATAACAATTGCGACGCCGACACTGAAGTTGAGGTCCTTGATAATCGCGACAATCGTCGATTCCGGCAAAATCGACGAGGTATGGGCAGGTTACAACGAGAGGTACATAATGATGATGCATTGACTAAAGTTAAGTTTACAATCCCTCCATTTGCTGGTAGATATGACCCTGAAGCTTATCTTGATTGGGAATTACAATTAGATCAAAAATTTGCATGCCATGATTTCCCTGATGATAAAAGAGTTAGGGTGCTACTAGTGAATTCACCGATTTTGCCTCAATTTGGTGGAGGGAACAATGTAGACTACCACATGTATCTAGAACTTGGGATGCTTTGAAAAGAGTCATGAGGGCTAGATTTGTGCCTTCATACTTTTCACGTGATATGTTAAATAAATTGCAATGCTTAAAACAAGGCAATAGATCAAGAGAGGAATACTATCAAGAATTGCAAATTGGCTTATTGCGTTGTGGTTTAGAAGAAATCAAGAAGCTAAAATGGCTAGAATTTTGGGAGGGCTTAACCGGGAAATTCAGGACATACTTGACTATAAGGAATACAATTCATCACCCGCTTGTTTCATCTTGCTTGCAAAGTCGAAAGGGAAGTGCAGGGCGACACATAAGAACAAGGAGTCATTTTGGAGGCTCTTCTTCCTCCAAACAAAGTGTCGAATAGCAAGGACACCCCTTCCATCTATACCAAGCCGGGCGCTCTACTTCTACTTCCATGCCCTCACGTGCACCCGGCTAGCAAGGCTACAACCATTCAAGCTCCCCAAAAACTGCTCCAACAAAGAGTGCATCTTCGGTTGCTTCCACTTTGGACGTACAAGGGACATCCAATGTCACAAGTGCAAAGGGTTTGGGCACTTCATGAGAGATTGCCCAAGTCACGAGCTCTCGTTGTGAGAGAAGATGGTGGGTATACTTCACTAGTGATATTGATGAAGAATATATGTATGTTGCAAATGACCATGTAGGTGATGAGACCGACACTAGTGATGAACAAGAAGAACACTTGAGTGTTTGAAGCTTCAAATAAGTACACGAGCCTTATAGTGAAGCGTGTTCTTAGTGCACAAATGAAGAGTGCCGAAAAAGACCAACGGCATAATTTGTTTCAAACCAAGTTTGTCATCAAGGATCGTTCGTGTCGTGTCATCATCGATGGAGGAAGTTGCAACAACTTGGCTAGTTTGGAGATGGTCGAGAAGCTTCACTTAACCATAAATCCTCACCCACGACCCTACTACATTCAGTGGTTCAACTCATGTGGTAAGTTGAAGGTAATCAAAACTGTGAGAGTACCATTTTCACTTGGTTCATATCATGATTATGTTGATTGCGATGTCGTTCCTATGCAAGCATGCTCCTTGCTTTTAGGTAGGCCTTGGCAGTTTGATAAGGATTCCACTCATCATGGTAGAACTAATCAATATACTCTCATGCATAAGGGCAAGAAAATTGTTTTACATCCAATGTCTCCTGAAGCGATTGTTAAAAATAAAATTGAACGATCTGAACGTGAGAAAAAGGAGAATGCAAAAAGTGATAATCATACAGTAGCTAACGAATGCTTTCCACCTAAAAAGAAAGAAGCCAAAGAATCAAATGCTAGAAAGAATGAAATTAAATTGAAAGGTGCTGTTCTATTAGCTACTAAATCTGATTTCAATAACTTGAAGCGTAAAATTCAGTTTGCTATGCCTTACTTTGCAAAGATGCTTTCTTTTCATTTGAGGATTTGCTGCATCTTTGCCTCCTGTTGTCACTAACCTTTGCAGGAGTTTAAAGATGTGTTCCCATCCGAAATACCCCCAGGGTTGCCACCTTTGAGAGGTATTGAGCATCAAATTGACTTGATTCTAGGAGATTCCTTGCCAAACCGTGCACCATATAGGACTAATCCAGAGGAGACTAAGGAAATTCAACGTCAAGTGCAAGACTTGCTTGACAAAGGGTACGTACGTGAAAGCCTTAGTCCATGTGCTGTCCCTGTGATTTTAGTTCCAAAAAAAGATGGATCTTGGCGAATGTGTGTTGACTGTAGAGCAATTAATAATATCACTGTTAGATATCGTCATCCTATTCCTAGGTTGGATGATATGCTTGATGAATTGAGTGGCTCTATTGTTTTCTCTAAAGTTGACTTGCGTAGTGGATACCACCAAATTAGAATGAAACTTGGAGATGAATGGAAAACTGCTTTTAAAACTAAGTTCGGATTATATGAGTGGTTAGTGATGCCTTTTGGTTTAACTAATGCACCTAGCACTTTCATGAGATTAATGAACGAAGTTTTACGTGCTTTCATTGGTAAATTTGTGGTGGTATATTTTGATGATATATTAATTTACAGCCATCACTTGATGAACATCTTGAACACTTACGTGTTGTCTTTATTGCTTTGAGAGATGCACGTTTGTTTGGTAACCTCGAAAAGTGCACCTTTGCACCAATCGAGTTTGTTTCCTTGGTTATGTTGTTACTCCACAGGGAATTGAGGTAGATGAAGCCAAGATTGAAGCGATAAAGAGTTGGCCGACACCACAAACGATCACACAAGTGCGGAGCTTTCATGGACTTGCAGGATTTTATCGACGCTTTGTGAAAGATTTCAGCACCATTGCTGCACCACTTAATGAATTGACGAAAAAAGGTGTTCCTTTCAAATGGGGACAAGCACAAGAAGAAGCTTTCAACCTTCTCAAAGAAAAGCTCACAAATGCGCCATTACTCCAACTTCCTGATTTTGGTAAGACTTTTGAACTTGAGTGCGATGCTAGTGGAATTGGAATTGGTGGTGTGTTACTTCAAGAAGGTAAACTCTGTTGCTTACTTTAGTGAGAAATTGAATGGGCCAAGTCTTAATTATTCAACTTATGATAAAGAATTATATGCTCTTGTTCGTGCACTTGAAACTTGGCAACATTATTTATGGCCTAAAGAGTTTGTTATTCATTCCGATCATGAATCGTTGAAACACATTAGAAGTCAAGCTAAACTGAATAGAAGACATGCTCGTTGGGTTGAATTCATAGAATCATTTCCTTATGTCATAAAACACAAGAAGGGAAGGAAAATGTGATTGCTGATGCCTTGTCTCGTCGGTATACTTTATTGTCTCAACTTAATTGTAGAATTTTTGGCCTAGAGACAATAAAAGAGTTATATAATTCGATAATGAGTTTAAAGATGCCATGTCCAATTGCAAAGATGGCGAAGTTGGAATAAATTTGTTTTCAATGACGGATTTTTATTTAGAGCTAACAAGCTATGCATTCCAAATAGCTCAGACGTCTTTTATTGTTACAGAGGCACATGGAGGAGGATTAATGGGACACTTTGGCATCAAGAAGACGGAGGACATCCTCGCTGAACATTTCTATTGGCCAAGGATGAGGCGCGACGTCGAGCGCTACGCTTCGCGATGTACTACATGCCAAAAGCTAAGTCACGATCGAATCCACATGGTTTATACATGCCTCTTCCTGTTCCTAGTGTTCCTTGGGAGGATATTTCAATGGATTTTGTATTAGGATTGCCTAGGACAAAGAGGGGAGGGATAGTATTTTTGTTGTAGTAGATAGGTTTTCTAAGATGGCACATTTTATTCCTTGTCATAAGAGCAATGATGCTACACATGTTGCTGATTTATTTTTCAGGAAATTGTTCGTCTACATGGTGTGCCAAACACAATTGTGTCGCATCGTGATGCTAAGTTTTTGAGTCACTTTTGGAGGACACTTTGGGAAAACTTGGGACAAAGCTACTGTTTTCAACTACTTGTCATCCCCAAACCGATGGACAAACCAAGTCACAACCGCACCTTGTCAACAATGTTGAGGGCTGTTTTGAAGAAGAACTTGAAGATGTGGGAAGAATGTCTACCTCATGTGGAGTTTGCCTACAATCGGTCATTGCATTCAACCACAAAGATGAGCCCTTTTCAAATTGTATATGGTTTTGCTCCACGTGCTCCAATTGATCTACTACCTCTACCTACCTCGGAAAGGGTAAATTTTGATGCAAAGGTACGTGCTAAATTTATTGTTAAAATGCATGAGACAGCTAAAGAGAACATTGAACGCATGAATGAGAAGTATCGAATTTCGTGAAGTCAAGGTAAAAAGAAATTATATTTGCACCGTGATCTTGTTTGGTCGCATTTAAGAAAAGAAAGATTCCTGAATTGAGAAAGTCAAAACTTATGCCTAGAGCAGACGGTCCATTCAAAGTATTAGAAAAGATTAATGATAATGCCTATAAGCTTGATCTGCCTGCAGAGTTTGGGGTTAGTCCCACATTTAACATTTCAGACTTGAAACCTTACTTGGGAGAAGAAGATGAGCTCGAGTCGAGGATGACTCCAATTCAAGAGAGGAGGATGATGAGGACATCACACTTGTGGATACAAATAAGACTTCTCAACTTGAAGCAATACAAGGGCCAATTACAAGAGCACGTGCATGACAACTAAATTATCAGGTCAATTCTTTCCTAGGAATGCATAACTGTCTAATGGAGAAGAGATTGCTACGATGCACGGAATGTTCTTTTACTCAGAACTTAGGAGCCGATGATGCACAAGGAGTACAAAATGGAGAGAAGCATGTGCAAGCAAAGTACAAGAGTCACCACATCACTTTGGTGCCACTCAAGGAACAACTCGATGGGACACAACATGGAATCCAATTCGACCTTCAGACAATTCGAGTCAGCCTGATAGGTCCGACTTCAAATGAGCATAACTTTTGCGTACAAAATCCAATTGAGGTGTGCAAGTACAGCATAGAAACAAGAATTCGTCCACTTTCCAATGGATCTGGCCCCACTACGAAATTCCTTTTGTGCACACCACAATCAACAAAACAAGGCG
The DNA here is from genome assembly GCA_036346265.1 of Melocanna baccifera. Classification (NCBI taxonomy): domain Eukaryota; kingdom Viridiplantae; phylum Streptophyta; class Magnoliopsida; order Poales; family Poaceae; genus Melocanna; species Melocanna baccifera. The sequence continues at coordinate 6,556,372 of CM070677.1, read as the reverse complement.
ACGCTGACTCAGCCTAACAGGTCCAAATTTAAATGCTCATAGATTTCGCATGAAGAGTCCAAATGGAATGTGTGAGTACAGCATGGAAAGCTTGATCCGTCCCCTTTCTAACGGATCTAGCCCCATCCCAAAATTCCTTTTGTGCGCGACGCAATCCACAAAACAATCTTCGGTTTTGGAAACAGAGATAGAGTTTGCTATTATTTGATTACTTTCCATGTGTTAAGAACATTCCATAAGCAAGGGCTTGCGTGCCCCTATAAATAGAGGCTCATTTGGCCATGTAACTCAGGCTTGTTTTGATTAGTTTTCCACCGTGAAACTTCGTCGTGTGTTCTTGTGTCGACTAGACCAACAACTGCGATTGCAGGCCTCAACCCCTTTGTGTTTCTCAGTCATATTCGCAATAAGATTGCTCTTTCACTTGTTCTTGCTTGTTCTTCGATTGCTTGCGTGAATTGAACCTCGTGTTCAGTCAACCGCGTTTGGCACGGTTGATAGCGACTAGGTGTGGTGTAGCGATTGCAGGACGAACTTGGTCGTCTCGGTCAAGTAGTCTCTTCGTCAACGTCATATCAAATCGAACTTATCCATCTCATCGGAAGATCGGGCCACCCCCTCATCAGAAAGGAAGAGGGGGTGAGGAATGAGGAGGATGTGTGAGATAAACTGGAGGATTTTTTTTGCAAAACAATGTAAGGTGGGACGGGATGTGTATGATCTAGGTGTTGGTACAATATCCAATGGTCCAAAATGAAAATTTCATATTGCTTGAAAGATTAACATTTTCACCTAATACTTTCCCAATAGAATAGCGTACACTCAAAAATTCATCTAGTCGTTGCAACTAGCAAGTAAGATATTTCCATCGTAAATTTCAAATGACTTAACCATGTCGAGCAAGCTCATTGTAGGAACAATAACTGAAATGTATGACATACACCTTTAGGGCCTATTTATATTAGCTTTTGCTTCTGGCTCCAGTAGAAGACGATACGAATGTGTGAGACCATGTGGAAATCAGCCCATGGTTGTGATGAGTAATGGAATTTTGGATTAGAGTATTTGCGAAAATTGAATTTGGTTTTTGAAGATCTTGCAGAGATTGCAATTGATTTGGGCTGTTTGTTGGAAGTCACAGAAAAATTGGAAGTACCTCAGGTATAAACATGGTAGTACCGCATGGTGGTACTACCATAAGTGTTTGCGCGGTTGTACCACAAGGCGGTAGTATCGATAGAGCAACGATATGTTTTTTCTAGAGAGGGCCAGCTGTGGATTATAAGGTGCGGTAGTACCACTTTGGGAAGCAGTAGTACCGCAGTGCAGTAGTATCAGCGCGTTAAGTGCGATACTACCGATCTTCCTAGAAAAGCAGGACTTTTAGGAATCTGGTCATGGTATGACCTGGGTGTTGTTGCGTGTGGATACATGAGTTTATTGTTTGGTCTTAGGTTTAGGATTAGTATTTTGGTTGTATATTTTTTGCACGGTGCATTGTATGGATAATTGTGCTAATTAATGATTTTGTGTATTGTACGGTGCTACATGACAGTTTGTTTGTTTGTGTTGGTTGCAGGTCTTCGGAGCTACGTCATGGTGAGACGTAGGAGGACCGGGACTAGGCACAAGGAGATGCCGAGGTCCAAAATAGTCAGGGAGACGCCAAAGATGACCGAGGCTTGTAGGGTGGTTGCAAACCGAGACGACGAGGAACCAGAGTGGAGCTATCGGTGGTAGATATGATGGGCAACGACAAGGTGGACCAGACTAGACTTAGAGAGGAGCCGAGGTCTAGACGGTAGGAAGTTGGGTGCCGTCATGTGCAAAGAGAAGCATATGGTGTGCCAAGTGACTTGGATCATTTGTAAGCAACGACGATTCGTTGGGATCCGAACACGTGAGAGACTTGGTAGTAAGTCATTAGGTTCACGTGGAAAATGGCAAAGCATGGGTGATGTTTCATGGCAAAGGAAGCGGGAAGCTTCGTGGAAGGCGGTAGAGGGACATTTTGTAAATTGCCCAATACCGAAAAGTGGCGGTGTGTGAAACCGTGATGTTGGTCTAAGTAGTTTAGGTCTTGTATGTGCTGAAAATACGAAGTGGATCAAGTGTGATTCACTATTGGGTTAATAGTTGTAAGCCATTTTGAGAAACGTGCGTGAGAGAGTAAAACCCGGTGTTAGGTGTGGTTAACGGGTTATCTCCGGTTTGGCCTAATGAGTGGATTCATTAGGTTTTGGTTCAGATTGCGAGACTATATAAGGGGAGGAGAGGCAAGGGCTAGAGTTTAAAAAGGTTGGCTAAGCCTTTTAGTGGTTAGCTCCTCTTCCCTCCCATTGGAGATTAGAGTTTCTTGGGTTGGAACGTTATGTGTGTGCTCTAGGTTTAGAGATCTGCTATCCTAATGGATTGGCTGTAAAACCTAGCTCCTCAAATGGCAATACATCAAATTTTGATGATCTTTTTGTCTATTTCTTGTTTTGGTTAGTTTTGATATCTTTTTTCCCTCTTCTTAATATTACTATGCTAAGGACGTGATTGAGATGGAGATAACCTCTGAAGATCAATCTCCTATCATGTAAACACTTTGATATCAAGTTCATGAAGAAATCCAATTTTCCTTAATTTTGGTTTCATCGTATGATTTCTTGTTTCAAGAGTTTTTGGGTCAGGTTCTTCGGTGTTTTAGCTTTCTATGATATGTGGGAATATATCTAGAGCTATCTTGGCCATCATCTATCCACGAGCAAGTTGTATTCACTGTTTGGGGTTTTGGCTTGTTTTTGTGCAACCTTCCAATAAATTAAAAAAGCCTCAACTTGGACATGATTTTCATGATCGTTTGTTGGAATAGATTCTTCATATTCTAGAGTATATTCCTACGAATTTCATGTCATTTGGATCTACGGACCAAAAATTGCATTAATTCTTGTTTTTGAACTTATGTTGAAATTACTATTCATCAGGGAAATGTAGTACCGCTGTGCAAATGGAGGTACTTCTAAAAATCGAGTAGTACCGCAGTGCAAATAGCGATACTTTTGAAAATCGCTAGTACCACAATGCAAACAACGGTAGTTCTGATTTTCCTTATTCTTCTCCAAAATTTTGGCAGCTTTTCTTGCTCGTTTTGTGGTGATTTCTCATTCTAATCTTCATAACTTTTTAGCTATTGGAGTGAAGGATTGTAGAATTCTTGGGGAAAATTAGAAAGCAACTTTCACCCTCTCTCTGTTGTCATATTCGGTCTTACAGAATGCCTCAGATTCTATAAGCCATTTCTATCAGCCACTACTATTCATTAGTCACTGTTTTTTACTTTCACATATTGTAATGTACTTTGTATTTTACTATACCGTAAGTCACATGACGTTTGAATGTTGTAGTGTCTTTCGTTGCACCGTCTTTTTAACATAATGCACTACTGTTCATCACCCACTATTGTTCATTAGCTGCTTCTATTAGTTATTACTATTCATCAGCCGTAAGCAAAGCCATCAACAAAATCATATGAAAATCCTTTAGTTTTTTTAAAGCACATGCACCTTTAGTTTTGTCATCTTATATACTAAATTTTGAATTAAATTAAACAACATGCTCAATGTTTTCTTACCAACATACATTATATTTTAACTTTATGAAATTTTAGAAGAAAATATACGAAATATTCCCAGGACAACGCTTAGGTCCAATGCTAATATTTAGCATTTCCCATCCTAGCCGACTAGCCCCCTATGGGCCAAATCCAACGGTCGTAACGATCCTAGTGGTTTGAGATCGATGGCATGTATCTGTCGTTCGACTGGTATTTGAAAATTCTAGTTTCTCTATGTATCTCCGGTTTCACCGTGAAAATTTGACAGCAACAGATGCAAACTTAACTTTAAACAAGCAAACTGCTTGAGTTTCAGCACCGTTCATTCTGGCTCCATCTTCTAGTTTCTGACTTTCAGAAATCAGAAATTAGAATAAATGCACTGGTTTTTTAGTTTAGTTTTTTCTTTTTTCTTTGTATTGTCTATAGAAATATAATATTTTTTATTATTTTAATTAAATAATTTAGAAAAAACTAATTATTATTATAATATAATTTAAACTAAAAACTAATTGTGAAAAGCATGAAGCTGTTAAAAAATTCGGAATGGGTGGGTGGGGGCATCGGATTCCCAGAATTTGTGCATCCCGCGGGACAATACCTTGCGCGGCCCGTCGGAGGCTTGAGTCCAATTCCTTCATTTCCTTGCGCGTCCCGTTACCACATAGGACGTCGTCGTCTCCCGTTACAATCCTAGCAAGGCCCACGTGGCCGCGTGCCAGTATAAACCCTAATTCCCCTTCCCTCCGCAGCCGCCTCCTCCGTCGCTCTCTGCTGGGTGCTGGCTCCCAACTTGCTCCCCGGCCTGAGGCTGCTGCGGCTTCCCTCCTTGCGCACCGTCTTCAGGTACCGATTCTACCCCGTTCGCTCCTATCTCCTCTGCGCGGTTGGTTGGTAGATCGGTGTCGCGCGTGTTTTGGATTCCGGGGCGGGTGAGCCGCAGAGAGTTGCTCGCCGTGTCCGAATCGCCCAGGTTCGAGCGCAGGGTGAATCGGCGGGTTGGTTTGGCTGATCCCGTTGCTGTTGGTTCCTGTTCGGTGTTTGGGATTTGGTCTCTGCAGCGAAGCACCCTGCTCTGCGATTCTGCTGTGAGGTTTGTGTTTCGGTGTGTGGGCAAGGTGGTCTGGTCTGTATGGGTTACTGAATTGATGGTGGGTGTGTTGTTTTTGTTAGGTTCGTAGGGAAACAAAATCGATCGTCATTATCGGTTCATGTAGTTTGCGCAGGTAGAATTTATATGGATCTAATTGTCTCAATGATGATATTCTTGTTCTTTCAAATGCTACGGTTTTCTTCCAGCCACGAGATTGTAATTGGCCCGTGGGTGGAACTTGAGAGTTAGTGCTTCGCAGCTTCTGTCTGTGGGTTTGTGGTATTTCCTTCTGTAGTTTACAATTTTAGATGAGCTTCGCTTTTCTGAAAAGTTTCCAACTTTGTGCATGCGAGTTCGTTTGTGCGTCTTTCAATGTTTTAAATGTTTGTTTAACTTCATCTTTGAAAAAAAGGATAGCACGTTTGAAGACCTATTTCATTCTTTAATTATTTAGATGATTTATGGGAATTTGTTGTTCTTTTCATCAACTTCTGTATGTTGTTTAGGTAATAGCTAATAAGCGCTTTTAATTTTCTGGAAAATTGCTGCATGATTCATTGATTTCTGTAATCAATATAGAGTTATATACCATAGAATGTTGTATTTAGTGGGCCAGGCAGCATCTGGTGGTACATTTGATTTAGTTATGTATTCGATGGAGTTGGACATTTTTAGTCATGTTTGATCTGTTCGGCATTACTTTGATTGAGGATGGCTTGGATTTACGCAGATTCCATATAGTTTTCTGCAAAATTTAAATGATTGCTTGTTAACCTAGTGTTTGTCTTGGTCCAAAAGGTATTTTTCTGTTTAAATCTAACCTTAGCTCATTCTGTTGGTTGGAGCAAATATCTTTCATAACTGGGTTCATTCACTTTACTTATGTTTCATTGGAAACTAGGAGCATCTTATCTTTGTTAAAAAAAAAGGGTGTAAAATATGGTTCCCTTCTTTGTTACAATTCAAGTCATCAGGAAAGATTTTCGCTACATTTTTTTAGTAATTTAGTTATATCGCCCATTGTTTAGCAATGCCATTTACAGTTTTAATAGCTTTTGTTGCAACTAAAATCCACTCACTTTATTATATTCCTGGTTTGAGCTGCTTGAGTTTTTAATTCGTGCACTTTTGGTTTCTATTTCTGGGGATAGTTTAAGTCCAAGTGTGATTAGTACTTTGTTGATCATGTTAACTTCATAATACAGATCTTACTGGAGATTGAAATTCATAGTCGTCATTATCATGTTATACAGTACTTATTCGGCTTGCTTCTGTTATGCTGTCCATTAATATACCAGTTGGCAAGATTATCAGGTTTGAGGATTTGCATGTATCTTTTTCATTTTGATGTTTCAGACATGGATTTCTTGTTCTGTCTTGCAGAACTATGTTGAGTTGTGGATTGACAATATGCATATGATATATGTCTGTTCATTAGTGTTTAATATGTAGATTGAACTTATTTTACATAATGCTTAGTTCTGATTTTTTAGATAGTCTTTAGGTAAATATTTGATTTAGCTGAGTTTTTCTCCTCAAGTTAATCAGTTTATAGATGGCAAATTTTGTTTGATTTTCCCTCCATCTCTTGACGATGTTTGTGTATGATTCTAGAATTCTAGTTCCCTTACAACAAAACTTCATCATTGACTTGCTTTTCATGAGTTTGTTAGCTATGTTTGAAACTAGAACTTCAAAGCTGATTGTACATTATACCTTGTTTAAAAGTAAATGTTTTGTGTACGTTTTATGAGTTTGTTAGCCCCTCTCTTTTACATGCAAGACATATGTTAAGTTTTCAGTAGTTAGATTAAATTGTTGGGCTTGCCCTTTGACACCTTTTTTTATTGATTGACCAGGAAAATGTCATCAAATCCTGATGGAGTTCGGAGTTTTGCTCGGAGAGACCTTTTGCTCAAGATTCAATCAGGTGTTCAAAAGTGTTGGGAGGAGAACAAGGTTTTTGAGGCCGAGCCTGGCACTAAACCTCCAGGTCCTGGTGAAAAATTCTTTGGCAACTTTCCATACCCTTACATGAATGGCTTACTACATTTAGGCCATGCCTTCTCATTGTCCAAGCTTGAGTTTGGTGCTGCATACCACAGACTTCGTGGCTCAAATGTCCTTTTGCCATTTGCTTTCCATTGTACTGGAATGCCCATAAAGGCCTCCGCTGATAAGCTTGCCCGAGAGATTCAACAATATGGAAATCCTCCAGTATTTCCTGTAGCAGAGGAGGATTCAATTGCTGAAGTGGCAGATGATAGCCAAGCTGACCAGGTTGCTGTTGCCCCAGATAGATTTAAGAGCAAGAAAGCTAAGGCTGCTGCAAAGTCTGGCGTTCAGAAGTTCCAGTGGGAGATCATGAGGGGCTTTGGCCTATCAGATGAAGAGATTGCTAAGTTTCAGGATCCTTATCACTGGTTGACTTACTTCCCTCCATTGGTGAAGGAGGACCTCAAGGCTTTTGGCCTGGGTTGTGACTGGAGGCGTTCATTCATAACCACTGACATGAACCCGTTCTATGATGCTTTTGTCCGATGGCAGATGAGAAAGCTGAAGAAACTGGGCAAGATTGTTAAAGATATGAGGTACACGGTCTACTCTCCATTGGATGGCCAACCTTGTGCTGACCATGATCGAGCAACAGGTGAAGGTGTGCAGCCACAAGAATATGTGTTGATTAAAATGGAAGTGATCCCACCTTTTCCTCCTAAATTGAAGGCCTTGGAAGGAAGGAAAGTTTATTTGGCAGCAGCTACACTGAGACCTGAGACGATGTATGGGCAGACAAATTGTTGGGTATTGCCTGATGGAAATTACGGGGCTTTTGAGATCAATGACACTGATGTCTTCATTATGACAGCAAGGGCTGCTCTTAATCTTGCATATCAACATCTATCTAGGGTCCCGGAAAAGCCAACCTGCTTAGCTGTGCTGTCTGGCAATGATCTGATTGGTCTGCCATTAAAATCTCCCCTCACCTTTAATGAAATCATATATGCACTGCCCATGCTCACTATCTTGACAGATAAAGGCACTGGCATTGTGACTAGTGTCCCAAGTGATTCGCCAGATGATTTCATGGCACTGCAAGATTTATTCACGAAGCAGGCTTTGAGAGCGAAGTTTGGAGTCAAAGATGAGTGGGTTCTCCCCTTCAAGATTATACCAATAATCAACATTCCTGAGTTTGGAGACAAGTCTGCCGAGAAGGTGTGCCTTGATCTTAAGATTAAGAGCCAGAATGACAAGGAGAAGCTTGCTGAAGCAAAAAGGATGACATATCTGAAAGGATTTACTGATGGAACAATGATTGTAGGGGAGTTCAATGGCAGAAAGGTTCAAGAAGCGAAGCCACTGATAAAGAACAAGCTTTTGGAAGAAGGCATGGCAGTGTTGTACAGTGAGCCTGAGAAGAAAGTCATGTCCAGATCTGGTGATGAGTGTGTTGTTGCTCTCACAGATCAGTGGTACATAACTTATGGTGAGGCTGAATGGAAGCAGAAGGCAGTCCAATGCTTGGAAAGTATGAATACATTCTCAGCAGAAACCCGTAATGGTTTCGAGCATACGTTGGGCTGGTTGAACCAATGGGCCTGTTCACGTTCTTTTGGCCTAGGTACTCGTATTCCTTGGGATGACCAGTTCCTTGTAGAATCTCTTTCTGATTCAACCCTATACATGGTTTATTACACAATTGCACATTTTTTGCAAAATGGCAACATGTATGGAAATGAAATATCATCCATCAAACCAGAGCAAATGACAGATGATGTCTGGGATTATGTGTTCGGTGGTGGCCCATTACCCAAGAGTGACATCCCTCCTGCCCTGTTGAGCAAAATGAAGCAAGAATTTGAGTATTGGTATCCCTTTGATATTCGGGTATCTGGTAAGGACCTTATCCAGAACCATATGACATTCAGCATTTACAATCATACAGCACTTCTTCCTGAGCACCATTGGCCTTGTGGCTTCCGTTGCAATGGGCATCTTATGCTTAATTCTGAGAAGATGTCCAAGTCCACAGGGAATTTCCGAACTCTTCGGCAGGCCATTGAAGAATTCTCATCTGATGCCACTAGGTTTGCCCTTGCTGATGCTGGAGATGGTATGGATGATGCAAACTTTGTCTTTGAAACCGCAAATGCTGCTATTTTGAGGCTTACAAAAGAACTTGCATGGATGGAAGAGGTTATAGCTGCTGAATCTTCTCTAAGAGCTGGGCCTCCCTCTACTTATGCTGACCATGTGTTTGCCAATGAGATAAACATAGCTGTGAAAGAAACTGAGAAGAGCTACAATGCTTTCATGTTCAGAGATGCCCTGAAGTCTGGGTTCTATGACCTTCAATTGGCTAGAGATGAGTACAGGCTCTCGTGTGGAGCGGCAGGCATGAACCGTGATTTGTTGTGGCGGTTTATGGAAGTCCAGACCAAGCTTATCACCCCCATTTGTCCACACTATGCTGAGCATGTTTGGCGAAAGCTCCTGAGGAAGGATGGTTTTGCAGTAAAAGCTGGGTGGCCAATTGCAGGCACGCCGGATCCTACTCTAAGAATTGCGAACAAATATTTACAGGACTCCATAGTTTTAATGAGGAAGCTGCTTCAGAAGCAAGAATCTGGTTCCAAGAAACCCAAGAAGGGGGCTGCACCTCCTCCATCAGAGGGAAACAAACTTACTGTTGGCCTGATCTACGTCGATGAACACTATTATGGATGGAAAGAGCAGTGTTTGAGGGTGCTCCAGTCAAAATTTGATAGCCAAGCACGTTCCTTTGCCCCTGAGGAGGAGATTAGCGAAGCATTGAAGAATTGCTTTATCGGACAGGAAGCAAACTTTAAACAAGTCCAGAAGCAATGCATGCCTTTCATCAAGTTGAAGAAAGATGAAGCAAGGAATGTTGGTCCCCAGGCTTTGAATTTGAAGCTTCCTTTTGGTGAAATGGATGTTCTTGGCGAGAATTTGGAGCTGATCAAAAGGCAGTTGGGCCTTGAGCATGTAGAGGTCCTGTCGGCATCTGATGAAGCTGCTCGTGCCAAAGTTGGCAGCCATGTTTCTGTGCTGAACAAGACCCCGCCTTCCCCTGGCGAGCCGGTTGCAATATTCATGAGCAAGCAGGAGTTTGAAGCCCAAATCTGATTTCAAGTTACACCATTATTTTGGAGTATACCATTGTTAACAGGAGTTCGTTGAGATGCTCTTTTCTTATTTCTGTGGACATGTTAAAGTTACCTTAGCTTGAAGCTTTTACAGTCCCCTCATTGTTTTCTGAAAAAAAAAACTAAGTTTGCTTTTCCCTGTAACAGTCACAGAGTATGTTAAACTGATGCTGCTTTGTAATATGTTTTCTTTCTGTTTTGGTGTCTTGAAAGAATGTTATATCAGACAACATGTGCCCAGTATCAAGGAATAGGTTGATACGTGAGTTATTACAGAACTCTATGCTAAGCACAGGTTATGTTAAACTGATGCTGCTTTGTAGTATGTTTTCTGTCTGTTTTTGCGTGTTGAAAGAACACTATATCAAGCATATGCCCAATATTAGTGAATATGTTGAGGTGAATTTTTACCAGAATTCGAGCTTCGTGCTCTTGTACCAGGTTGTATGTTGGTTGGTTACGTATTTTCCCTTCTTTTAAGTTTGTCACCTGTGTCTGTACATTGCACTCAGCTTTTAAGTTTTGAACTTCTACTTCCTGCCTCCAGACGGAGAGCATTCTGATGAAAAATCCACGTCTGTTTACTCCAGAACGTGCTGGTGCTGGTAGTGAAGTACCTAGAATTAACAAACAATTGCTTGTGCGAGCGTGGAGGAATGCCATGCGTACCAACATTAGTTAAATTCATCCACAATCAAATCTTTTAGACGAAATTACTATCAAGCAAAATTTTAGATGAATCCATTCACAAGCTATTTTTCTTATTTTTATATTTTTGGAGAATGTTTTGGATGAATTTCTTTCATTCAAGAGCAATTGGTGGCAAGTAGAATTGTAGGTGCGTATTTGAATTGGTTTCTGTTTTTTGTTTTTGTTTAGAGATGATAGAAATTCTCAAAGTGGCTTCTTCACTTTTCTCGCTTTGATCTCGCTTCGAGGAAGGCAGGGCTTATGGGTATATCATGCATCTATTTTCTCGCTCCCATATATGTATCTCTTTCTTATTTTTTTCGTGGCTATCTTTTTTCTTCTAAAACCACCTTCAACCACTCTATTCATTCTTAGCCTAAAAGCTATTAGCCGCATGAATACCTCGAAATATCTCTTATACGCATAACGCATTGTTTGGGCTGGACCTCCCTCGTTGTTGGGCCTCCAATTCCCGGCGTTTACAAATTGGAGAGTGCGGCCACGGCGCTTCCGCACCAATTTTTTTTGGCTATAGCTTATAGTTTTTAGCTGAAATTTTTTAATTTTAACTGTTTGCGACAGAGATTACGTAGAGAGAGATACTCGCTTGCGATTTTGGATGGTACAAATGTTGGGCTTTTAACGTGTACTATAATTAATTTGTAAATTTTATCTTTAAAAAATATTCCGTTTGAAAATTAGATGCTATAATAAAAATAAAAAACTATTTTGAGAAGCTGAAAAAACATGCCTTATGCGAGCCGAGCTTCAGCCAACCCTCCTGCCGTCCGTTCCCGCTAGCGAGCGTGCGAGCGAGGTAGAGAGAGAGACGAATCGAGACATGGTGATGGACGATCCTCCCGACTTCGAGAATCCTCTCCACACCGCGCCCCGCCAAGAGGTAGCACGCCGTGCCCCCCTCGAATCCATTCCACTCAAATTTTCGTTTCGGTGGGGGATTTGGGCGAAAGCATGTGGATGGCGAAGCGCGATTAGATGTCTTGCCTGGAAGGTTTTTTTTTAAAACATAAATCGAGTTTTTTGGATACTAAATTTGGCGCATTTGCTGGTTTTTTAGAAGTCGGGCCATGGATTCACTGGGCTCTTGCGTATTCTTCTACTTGCGATTTTTTTAGGGTTTTAGACTCTTAGTGGAGGCTGTGAAATGGGAATTTCCTTATTTGAATAGGTTATTTATTATCGATCGATTGGGAGGGTTGTAGTAGTAACAGTAGCACTCGGATTAGAGGCAACATCCCTCAATCGAAGTAACTTGTACTCGGATTAGAGGCAACATCCCTCAATCGAAGTAACTTGTACTAGTAGAGAAACGTCTATTCACAGGAGGCAAAAGATGAACTAATCTTTGAGAACGGGCAAATCAATGTAATGAAATATGCGTCTTCAACCAAAAAAATCGTCTTAAAAATGTGATCAAATATGTTGCGAAGAGTCAATGATTGATATTGTGGAGTGTACGGCAGCACAAAAGATCGTTTGATGAGTGGTTAACTAGCAAAATGTATTGTGATATTTTACCACCCGTGTCATCTGCTCTCAACGTGTGCAATGGCGGCTTAGTGCTATCAATAATATGGCCATTTTAACGATTTAGCAAACTTATCAAGGTCAATCTTCTTTTCAGGAAGGAGGTCGGGTTGGATGATCTTGTACCGGATTACTTTGAAACCGGTAAGGATGAGCTCAAAGCTGCTGGTGGTAAGTCTAGCATGGCCCCAAAGGATATAATTCAGACGATGAAGACAAGCAGGTCAGGGAGAAGGAGATTATTTTTTGCAGATTTGTTGAGGAGTGTGAGGAACAGGTAATTGGCAAACTAACAATATCTCTTTGTAAGTATAAGTAACGGTGGTTCGTTTTTTTTTGTGTGTTTCTGTTTTTTTATATCTTCTTGAATTTGCAGGTGAAACAGATGGATGCTGGAGATGATGTACCCCCACTGGGGTCAGAAAGTTTTCGGCTGCCAGGCCAAAGGACCCAGCATTTTGTTTAGTTTACTTTGAGTGCTCCAATTAGGTTCAGTTTTTTTTTAAAACAAATTCTACAACTAAAAATTGTCAACTTTTGTAATCGTTTTGTGGAAATGAGCATTTAGGTTTTGAACTAGACATTGAACAAGGTTAGTCTTCCCTCTAGCAAAGTGGGCAAAGAAGAAACTAGACAAGATCAGGCAGTTCTTTCTTTGGAAAGGATCCGACAGAACTAGTTGCAGGCACTACTTGGTAAGATGGGATAGTCTATCGGCCAAAAGAGCTAGGTGGGCTAGGGATTCTTGACCTCAAAAAAATTCGGCCGGGCGCTTCACCTGAGATGGTTGTGGTTCAAATGAAAAAAAACATCCAAGCCCTGGATAGAGATGGAGACACCTTGTGACAACATTGACATGCAGCTTTTTCAGACCGCCACGATAGTTAACCTTGGTAATGGCTACGAAGCTAGTTTCTGGCATAGTCGATGGCTTCAAAAAGAGGACCCAGTGAATATCGCTCCCAACCTCTACAAGATAGCTATCAGGAAGCACAAAACCGTACACAAAGAACTGCAAGGTAATAACTGGATTAGATCAGTGAGGAGAATTCACACGACGGTTTAACTCCGCGAGTTCGTAGCGCTCTGGACCAAGATTCAGAGTGTCGAATTCGACCACCATGCAGAGGGTGATATAATTTGGAATGGAATGCCAGATGGCCAATATTCCGCTTATCTGTGAGTTCGACATTGTTCTACTACCTTTTGTCTTGTATCTACCTATCTTTAGTGTTACGTGTACAACACTGTAGCACGAGCGCACTGTTCATATGGTTACTGTAACAATCGTGGTGTGCGCTGTTCACACGGTTACTGTAGTAACCACAATTAGTTTCCTTTATTAGGGATTATATTTATTTGATTAGTTTGGAAGTAAAGATGAATAAATAAGTCTCTAGTCTCTAGAATCCAGCTGTGGTCATTCTCTTGATTGGCTTTTCTAGATCTATTTCTTCTTCAATCGGTGCCCTCTTTCACCTAGCGCCGTTCTACTTCAAAGTCGTCGCCATTTGACCTCCATCCGACGGATGATTACCCCATTGTTATACTAGTTCACAACATTTAGTTTCAGGTTTTGATTTGGCCCCTTGCAGGCAATTTCAGCAACTTATTAATGTTATTTGTATAGGAGAGGGGTTTCTAGAAGGCATGCTGATGGATGGATGGCTTTTGAAGTTGGTCCTCGTATATGGTTCTGTTGAAGACTGTATAGCATCGTGGACACAACGTAAGAATTGATTTCTGTGCTTTGTTCAGTTCATAAATCATGTTATTGTATTGTACTGTATGCTTATCAGCTTATCACCATTAGCCACCAGTGCTGTACTCATCCAATAAGAAGTTGCGAGTTTCTGCGTCAGGCTTTTGGGATAGTGTTCTTTCCCTAAATGAGGTAACATAATGATAAAAAAGTCATGTTTTTGTGTTCTACCTTTAAAGCTTCTGTACGTATTTTTTGATTGATTGCAGGCTGATAAACCACTAGTCAACCTTGGATATTTTCCAAGCTACTTTGTTATAAAGGGTGCTGTACTTAGCTATGGATATCTATGTGATACTCCTTACACTAAAACCTGCACCTCTGAAAGTGCGGTTGCAGGTTGGTTCCATACTTCCTTTATTAATCAGTTACCATTACTGTGCAATGCACTCAATTTTTGAGTCACTATTTTTAGCCTAATGATGGTGGACATGCTGAAAATGTTTCCATTTGTTAACTATTTCCCAGTAGCTTGCAATTTCGAAAATAAGCTATTGGTTATTCATTACCAGATACTTCAGATGATGGTCCACCTCAAAATATCATTGCATGGTTAAGACTTGTATCTGCTTGCAGCAAAATCAGGTAACTGGGTGTCTTTGATACAGTGAGTACGTTGTATTATTTATTTCTGCTTGTGATTTACTTATAACACCTAAAATGGAAATCACCCTTATAAAATTTACTTCAAGAGATTCACTGTTATTTCATATTTGCTTATGAATTCAATGCATTTTTTTGTGCTACACGTTGGCAAGTCTTGTCTGCAACTGAATGTATAGGACAAGTATCTGTAGTTTTGTCTAACATTGTGATCTACTATTCTCCCTAATATGATGTAAATCTCTGTCTAGAGCGGAATTTGTCACTATTGTAGTCATGAAACTCATGATAACATGCTAGAATTCACTACTACTCTAGGGGCATGTCATGATTCTTTCTTGTTTTGTCGTTCCATAATCCATACAGTGTGGCTGTATTGATGCCTCAAAAAAGTGTGGCTGTATTGTTCTATAATTTTTTTTATAATGATGTCTTTCTTCTACAGTGACATTTGTTATTTCTGTGTTCATTTTGTCCTTGAAGAAATGGTGAATATTGTGATGTTAAACACTTAAACCAAGATTTGAATAGTTCTATCATTCTTTCTGTACCAAGTTAATTCCGTTTCAATGTTTTTTCTAATGTACAGGAAAATGCATTCCGTCTTCTCAACTTCTGAGGCGGAAGATCTCCTTGTTATTTGTTATTTCCCTTTTTTGGACCGTCGACTTGAAGCGGTGCTGCTTATTTTGGGAGACCGCTTGAATTCACTTGTCTTGCACTGCAATACAAGTGAATGGGAAAGTAGCTGTGATAAGGATGTTCGATCTTCGTGATGTAGGGTCAAGAATAGCTTTAGATCCGTGTAATTTCATGAATCGGTGGTGTTAACCACTGTTACAATACAACAACATGCGATAAAAAAATTTGTCCAACCATATGTTTCGATCCTCGTCTACTTGAGCATCTTAAAGTAGATATGACGTTCTTTTGCAAAACAAGAGGAATCATAAGAACAATAGGGATATTCTTAAGAAAATTGTATAATTCCCAAAAGACTCCATATCATAAACCCGAGAATAAGCAATATTAGTTATTTTAAAAACAACATGATCTACCGAAAATAAATAGTGCTTACAAAAATATGTAGGGGTACCATTTATTTTGACATACAACACTTTTTTCTCCAAGGCATTCTGAGCACATCTTCATTTTAGGGTTGTACAGATCAAGTATATATCTATATACAATTAAATAAAGTAGTAGCTATGTATCTCTAAATATAATAAATAAAGACCTAATTAAATTAGAGTTCATCGGCCAATATTTAATATAACTCAATAATTCTTTTTAATTAAATAATATATGTAACTGAAAATGCTAAGTATGTTTGTATCTATATATCGAAAAATTGAAGCCTTGGAAGTTGCATACCGGTTCAACGATTTTGCCTCCCATTACTGGTATAGACTTGTTCATGGTTTAGGTACCTGGAAGTTTGGATGACAATTTTCTATTATCCTCCAATTCTTCAAAACAAAATACTAGAGTAGATTAGTATCCTCGAAAAAGTTGATATTTACTTTTGGTAACCAAAAAATATGCTAAGCAAAGAAGGCAACATATATACATGGTATATATGATTATCATGTATGTTTTGCATGGTGTATTTAGCACAATAGCCATAAGACGTATAAGGTGTATATGTTTAGCCATCACTTATATATCTCATTTGTCCACATTATTCATCCTCATGTCGAGAAAAGTCATCCTCGACTTTTATAAACCTACATACAAATTAGTAGTGAACAACATCATATCAAATTGTTTTAATATGTGTGAGAAAATTTTAATGACTTCCATGCTTCAATTGTGCTATTTTGATTACTTAAGCATGGCTCAAAAGATGGTTTGTCTAAAACATGTAACTTCAATTCAACAAGCTTGTCATAGATAATGCATATTTGATAAACATAAAATTTCTTATCTACACCATAATCTCCAATTAAATTGAATTTATATGTGTGGCCGTAGGTACTAAATAGTGATTTTTAACATGCAATTTCAAAAACCTTTTCATTCACACTAGATAGTTCTACAAGTTCATCAAACATGATATAATACAAAGAATCACCAGGCAATATTCTATTAAAAACTTTCTTATGAGTAATCAATTCTACATTATGTAACTTAAACACATTAAATTCAGAATGTGGGATTTCCAATTGGGCACAAGGGTTCTCACTTTTACTCACCTTTTTTTATGAACTACAAATTTATCACATACTGTTGCCTTAAACGTCCTCCTTAATTGATGTAGGTTGTGTAGCTTCATCTTCAAATGGTGCGGTTTGTTTTGTATTTAACTCCTCTTTATTAACTTGTACAAAGTGAAAAACAACACTATAAGTAGAGAGTAAGTTATTAGTATAAAAAATAACTTCACTTTTCCTATCATTTACTTCTCTTTTTTTATTTTATGTATATCTCTTATTCTTAATTTGGATGCTCTTAATCTCACATATAGTGGCATTACATAACTCATTGTTTTTATCACTCTCACTCAATTTGATTATATGGCTCTTATTCTCTATGGATTGTGGGCCTGCAATGACACAATTACCATCAATCACAATCTTCTCATGTAGCAACGGAGCAGCACTACATGACGCTTTTACCGAAGGGATAGTCCTACGCTCGGTCGTCTTCTCATGCGACGTACAGATGAACGCATACAAACTAACGTGTAGACTCATGTTGAACCATGGTGTACGACTCTCCATAATTCTCTTCTTCTCCTCTATAGTATAATTCATAAGATTCTGTATACTGCCATCATATTTCAAACGAACAGTAGCAGCAATTTTAGAATTTAAATCTCTTTTGTAGTAAGCTTTCATTGAACATGCCTCTGTGATGTTACCATGATACTATGAAGTCATTGTCATTTCCCACTAGCACCGTTATCTCGATTTATTTTCTAGTAAGGCAGAGGAGACGGTCCAAAGCCCATTATATCCTTGATCGAGTCCACTCCCTCTCTCTAGTTTGATCGATCCTAGCAGCTATTAGGTCTGTTCTTTTCAGATTCTCAAAATGCTTTTTAACTTTTGCTACAGTACCTAACTTTCAAACGGAGTATTTTTTTAAGATGGAATCTACAAGTTAATTATAGTATACGTTAAAATTCCAACATCTGTACTATCCAAAATCGCAAGTGAGTATCTTTCTCTCTCCATAATCTCTGTCGTAAATAGCTAAAATTCAAAAATTTCAGCCAAAATCCAAAAGTCGTAGCCAAAAAGAACAGGCTCATTGCCTATTTCCTTGCCACCGGAGAAGTCCTTGACCGTTCCATCGACTTGCGTGCATGGATTGCCTTCAGAGTTCAGAGGTAGTCACGCTCGTTCACCAACACAACAGTCGCCACTAGGGTTGGACAAAAGCTTGAAGCTCGCGAGCTACTCGGGCTCGTTTTGGACTTGGCTCGGCTCGACTCGAGCTCGGAGCTTCGCTCAGCGAGCCAAGCTCATACTGCAGCTCGGCTCACTAATAAGCCGAGCCCGAGCCGCTTGCGAGCTACTCACGAGCCCTATCGAGTCGGACTCGAGTGCACTCGTGACTCGCATTGCATCCGGTTGATACTCACTCGCATCCGGTTTCCGTTCTCCAGAGACCAGAGCTCGGTCTCCGCTCGCTCCACTTTTGCATTCTCCGCCCGCAGGTCGCCCCCCCACCTCGCGCCGCCGCCTCTCTCCCCGGTCCCTCGCCCCTGTGCCGTCTCCCTCCCCACTCCCCGCCCGCCGCGCCTCCCTTCCCATCCTCCCCGTGCTGCCGTCCGCCTCCCTCCCTCCCACGCCCCCCCGCCGATCTATCCTCCCGCGACCCCTCGTTCCGATCGGCCTCCTTCCCGATCCCCCCCCCCTGTGCCGCCTCTCTCCCCGCTTCCCGCCCCCCGTGCCGCCTCGCTCCCCACTCCCCACCCCCCGTGCCGCCTCGCTCCCGCTCCCAGCCCCCCGTTCTGCTGCCGCCTTCCTCCCCCGCGCCCCCGCTCCCCGTGCGCCGTCTCCCTCCCCCACTCTCTTGGGCGGAGCTACATGGACCCCCCGCCGAGCCTTGAGTCTCGTGCGCGTGGAGAAAAGAAGTCTGCCGCCATTGGCCTCATGGATCACCCCGTTGAACCATCAATGAGCCCCGAAGCCTCGGTGAGTCTCACTCTCTCCAAGGTTGCTGCCCGAGTGACAAGCTAACAATGCTTCTGCTGCTAGCAAGGTTGTTGCTGCTGCTAATGTGTTGAATGTCTGAATGCTTGTTTGTTAGCAATGCTAATGTTGAATGATCTTGTGTGCTGCTAATGTGCTGCTAATGCTAATGTTGAATGATCTTGTGTGCTGCTGAATCTACTGCTGCTGCTGAATGTACTAGTTATACTTGGCTCATGAGTCGTCGAGCCAGCTCGAGCCAAATTTCGAGCCGAGCCGAGCCACCCTTCTGGCTCGTTTCAGAAACGAGCCGAGCCGCACTCCACATCGAGCTCAGCCGAACCTGGCTCAAGCTGGCTCGGCTCGGCTCGTTTCCAGCCCTAGTCGCCACCAGTGGACCGGAGGAGAAAGTGAGCTCTTAGTTATTAGTAGGTGGGTTTTTTTAGACTGATAGTTTATAGTTTATGATTTAAATATTTGAATTCTGGCTATTTATGAGAGATAGTATGTAGAGGAAAATAGTTATATGTAATTTTGGTTAGTACAATTGAACTTAGTTATTTTTTACTATAATTTTTCTATTAACTTTATCTTAAAAAATACACTATTTAAAAGTTAGTTACTATATATCAACCATTAGCCGCAAAAAATTTTGGAGTCCAATTTAGCCTTGTATTTTGGTAAGAGTTGTGTCGATTGCCCAATAAAATTCGGCGCCCCCTGGAAGCGTAACATAGCAAATCATGGCTAATTTTGGACTATCCAGCATGTTAGAAACGCGAATCAATTTACTGACATGTGAGCTCAATCCCACCCAGGAGACAGGGCGTGAGGCCGAGGGTTTCTTATGCATTAGTCCTTTGGAAGTTGGAACCGGCTGGCCGTTTGGCGGGGTTGGATCATACTTAGGGATGGTAATTGTGCCTGTTTACTCGCGTGTTTACGGGTAAATACTCTAATAAAATCAGATATGGGATATTTTCTTTACCCACGGGCATGAAAATAGGAGAAACACTCTGCCCATCGGGTAAATAGGCACAAGTATGGATAAGCTCCGCTCGTACCTGTCTCGCCTGTTTACCAACGAAAAGATACATATCTTTGAGATAATCAGGACAGTTCTTACTGATTGTAATTCTGTAATTCTTCATTAGAAGCACTTCTTGTTTGCAATTACCTGATGCATGATTACTTGTATATGTGTATTTTTAATACTTCAATTAAGGGGGATCTTCTTCAATTGTGCAATTCTCTTTTCTATTGCTGTTACTTAGAATTTATTCTAAACTCCTGATATAGAGGATAATTAATTTTTATAATAAGTTTGGGAAGGATCCTAGTAAGAAAATCTACTAGTTTAAAATTGAATTTTAACAGAACCACAAAAGATAGCTATTATATTTTCTAGCAACAACTGCTGCTTATATGTATTTGTCATTAGTTCAACTCTCAAATGATGACTCTTAGTTCGCGGGTAAACGGGTATACCCATCGGCGACGGGTTGGGCGAGGTTCTTCACCCGTCGTTCTTCATGAGCATACCCGTGGGTGTAAATCAGGGTTGCAGGTATAGATATGGACGAGCACTACCCGTGCCCATCGCGCCCGATTGCCATCCCTAATCATACTTATTAATACCATTCTGTTTTAGTTTATATAGACCGGTATATACCATATTAACATCTAAATTGGTATAAAATATCCTTATATATCGTACCAGGCTTGATACCGATCAATACAGACTAATACCGATCATACCGGTAGAATTGATAATGTCATCTATCGAACTATATGTTATATTTGATAGTGCTATTATATATTTAAAATAATATTACAAGTAATATATAGTGTGCATATAATTAAATAAATATATATACTCATATTTATTATATTAAATCTGAAATGGTATGTTGATATAAACCGTATATCATTCTAGAAATCAAATCGGTATAATCTCCGAGACGGTACGGAGGATCCCACCCTTGGGCACCTTGTCTGGTGAGGTCGCGCAACTAGCTCACGCCGGCCTACGAGAAAGACATGTACACAACTCGCACCCCGCGCGCATGACCTCGTGCGTGCGGCAGCGTCGGTTCGTCGTTCCAAACGCCCGAGTCCCGACGGCCGCTTGCTCCGGGCATCCATTTCCACCCGCTCGTCTCGTCCCAAGCCCGTTGGATCGTACAATCGCGTCGGGTCGGAGGCACGTGGATCGCGGCTCGCTCGGCAACACTTGCGCGCATTTTGAATACTGCCGGGCGTGGAATGGGCTAGTACAACACGGCGCCCCCGATGCAGAGAATTCACGGCCTACTTGGAACACCCTAGCCCGTTCACTGGGTTGGGTCCCCTGGGCCCATGGGCTCACGCCGGCCTATCAAAAATGAGGAGCATACAGGTAAGCACCGCGCGCAATACACCGTGCGCGTGGCACCGTCGGTTCATCCGCTTGTCAAACGTCCGAGTTCTAATTACTGAGTTTCTAGCCTGACAACTGTTAGGAAATCTGAGTTTGAATCTACAAACAGAAGCAAAAACATAGGATATGCCGGGTGGACCACGGCATACCTTGGGCCTAACCGAACTTATTAGCACCTCCTTGTTCCTTGTTCCTCGCCTATGGCACCGAACTTATTAGCCGAACTTGTACTCCATATGGCATCTCCTCGTTCCTCGTGGGTGCCAGGCGCCGCCGACCCCGCGTTGCTCTCGCGCCTCCACACCGCCGCCGCCGCCTCCCCCTCCCACCGCCAACTCTTCGTCCACGGCCTTCCTCCGGCACCTGGTCGCCTGCCCGTACATCCGCTGGCATCCCCCTAGATTCGCCGGCATGGCGGCATCCCCTCCCCCTAGATCTTGCCCATGACCTCTCCCTCTCCCAACCCCCTCCTACCCGTGCGCCCTCCTATCCCCTTTGCTCCAGATCCAGCGTCCTCCCTTCCCTCCCCGTGCTCTAGATCTGGCGTCGCCGTCCCTCCCCATGCTCCAGGTCCAGCCTCCTCCCATCCCTCCCCGTGCTCTAGGCCCGACATCCTCCCGTTCATCCCCGTGCTCTAGATCCGGCATCCTCCCGTCCCTGCCTCGTGCCTGTGCTCCAAATCTGACATCTACCCATCCCTCCCCGTGCTCCAGATCCGATGTCCTCCCATCCCTCCACGTGCACCCTTTAGTCCCTCACGCCCTCCCCATCCTCCCCATCCTCCCTGTACTCCAGATCCGGTGTCCCTGGCGTGCCCTCCTCCCGTCCCTCCCCACGCGCCCCGCGCCAAGCTGCCGCCTCCACCGGCCCTCCGTAGCTTCGTCCATCGCCCGATGTCCACCTCCTGCCTAGATCCGCTCCATTTTCCCTGGCCTCCGCGCAGCACATCCACCGCGCTCCATTTGATCCATCTTGCTTGCCTAGGAGAATCGATCGACCTGGACTCACCAACGATAGTTCCTCAACACGTTATCAGCAAGAATTGCTCTGGTGGATCGAAGGAGATTATTGAAGCATTCGTAGATTGAATTGTCTATCTAGATCGCTTTAAATTCCGTAAATTTAGCTTTCTAGATTATTTCTACGATGCAAATCTGCTCTAATCTACCACAAGCAGACTAGAAGTCGCCGGCACAATTTCGATTGGTAGATTACATGGAAAAAATAGATGATGATTATACTGTAAATTGATTAAAAAAAGGAAAATACTAGATCGTCGTCGGCCCCCACATGGGCTGCAGCCACTGTGCGGCCATGTCACCCGCCGCCTTGTCACCGCACCGCGCCTCCCTGCCACGCTGCGCCATCACTGACCACATCGGCACCGCCACGTAAGGCCTCTCAACCCCGTCACGTGCTCGAAGCTGCGCTAACGCTGGCCATGCTGCGTTGCGTCGTCCCCGCATAGGCTTCGCACCGGCCGCCCGAATGTGGCTATGCTGCTTGCCATCGTTGGCGCCACCGCCGACTTCGCACGGCCGGCACCACCACCGCACGATGCGTCGCCGCCCACATGTGCCGGCCGCCTGCAAGCGCGCTAGCCACCTGTAGCAGTGCCGGCCCCACGCACGTCGGCTGTCGCTTGTTCCCAAGCAAGGTCCGCTTCGACTATCCGCAGCACCCACATGGCCGCCGCCTCCACACGAGCACCAACATGGCCCGAATGCCTTCGCTGACCTCCATGTGAGCTGTCGCCTCTACCGGCTTCCCCGAATGGCGCACCGCTTTGAAGTGAATAGGGATAGGGAAAACTTTTTAAGTTATTTTTCGTATCTGAAACTTTTCTCTAATTCGTGTTGTTGAAGTATAAGTGAATTGCTCACCTTTCCTCATCAGCTTAAGCTTTTAGGTGAATTGATTGGTGCATGCAACTTAATATGGTATCAGAGCCAAGAGGTCTTGAGTTCGAGACCAGGCTGGCGCAATTAATAAAAATAATTGCAGCCCACTTCTATTTCACGTCTTAGGCCTGAGGGAGCCTACACGTGAGGGGGAGTGTTGAATTATAAGTGAATTGCCCATCTTTCCTTATAAGCTTAAGCTTTTAGGTGAATTGGTTGGTGCATGCAACTCAATATGGTATCAGAGCCAAGAGGTCCTGAGTTCGAGACCTGGCTGGCGCAATTAAAAAATAATAATTGCAGCCCACTTCTATTTCCACGTCTTAGGCCTGAGGGAGCCTACACGTGAGGGGGAGTGTTGAAGTATAAGTGAATTGCCCACCTTTTCTCATCAGTTTAAGCTTTTGGGTGAATTGGTTGGTGCATGCAACTCAACATGGTATCAGAGCCAAGAGGTCTTGAGTTCGAGACCAGGCTGACGCAATTAAAAAATAATAATTGCAGCCCACTTCTATTCCGCGTCTTAGGTCTGAGGGAGCCTACACGTGAGGGGGGTGTTGAAGTATAAGTGAATTGCTCACATTTCCTCATCAGCTTAAGTTTTTAGGTGAATTGGTTGGTGCATGCAACTTAATACATGTAACACCTCGTGTAAGATCACTACCCCCATCAAGTGTAGATCTAATTGGAATAAAGGTAGTCTGAGCTCTTCCAACTCGTGTTAGTCTTCTTGTCAAAACTTTTGTCAACATCTTATATCACATTCAAAAGACAAATCGGTCTGCCTTGCTTAATCACATTAGCATCCTTTATTTTTGTGATCAGAGATGTCACCCCATAGTCCAACCAACTTATGTCAATATTTCCTTCATGCAGCACGTTTCTTTGATTTGATATTTCACCTGAGGCCAAAACTTTTCTGTAGAACAGAACTGGAAATCTCTCAGGCCCAGGGACTGTATTAGTTTTCGTCTCTTTCTCGACAAATTCCATCTCTTCCCGGTTCTGTAAACAAGACTCCAGTATCCAATCTCTCTTTGATGCAAACAAGATACGGACTGTAATCTGGAACCAATCCAAATTCCAAAATGACAGAAGCGAAAACAACGCAACGACCGACATAGCAACGCTCTTGCATTGCAGGCTTAGCTAAACAAAATCATCTCCAGTATCCAACCGACAACAACACTAATGATTGAGTACTTGCAGTGCAACTGTCCGGACTTGAAAAAAAAATTCAGACATGGCGCCAAATTGGCTCCTGTGACTCGAACAACTTGCCAACCGAAACTGTTACATATGGTAATGGTACAGCAAGAATTGAAGATTCCTATAAAAAAAATGCCGCCGCAAATAATTTCAAGTACAGGGAAAACACAATCTTCTGTTTCAGCAGGAGCAGAGGATAATGGTTCAGAAATTCAGAAGCGAACAAAAAACACACTATACTACTCTACTATTAGCATTAAAGAGGTCAGATTCATTCACTGGGCCATGTTGGTATTAACTTCTAAAAGTCATTTTTCTACGGTAAATATCTTTTCTACCGCACCTAGTTTTTAAACAAAATATCTTTTCAAGATAAGATCTACTAGTTGATTATAATAAACACTGTAATGACTTTATTTATATCGGTCAAAATCGTATGTGAGTATCTCTTTCCGTGCAGCTTCTGTGTTAACTATTTATAAGTTAAAATTAAAAACCATTGGTAAAAACCAAAACTAATATGAACGGGCACACAAATTCCATTCCATCTCTCTTGCGAGTTAAATAGCTGGAGATAGTCGATAGAACCACCCATGGGCCATGAGACTGGAACAATACTTCATAAAGAGAAAGCAAAGTAGTGGAGTACTAATTACACACCTACATTTGATTCCGTTCACAAGCTTCTTTTTTTTTTCCCTCAAGATCAGACGAGCCATCTGCCCTACCGGAATCAATGGCACTAGCCCACAGACAGCAAGTACAACCAAGAACACCGCCACTAGCTATGCCCTACCGCCCACCTGTCCTCCATTGCCGGACTGAAGAACAACGCAGCGCCGAGTTGCAGTGTTGTCCGCGGCGTCGGTAGCGCGCAGTTTAGCGGTTAAAATCAGCAGTCTAGATTTACCCCCCATTAGAGGAATTTACGACGTAACTGGGTCATGATTGGAACCTTCCTACCTAGAGCTCGACAAGTCATGGAGAAGAAGATTCATGGAAGGAGATACGGTCATGTCGCTTTTGCGGTTACCCTAGACACTGCTCCCCTGATCGGAGGCGTCCTCCTCGTAGTAGTACAGCGACAGTTTGCCTTCATTCTCTGGCCTTGGCCTCGGATCGGCACGCACTTCTTGCAGCATCTTGACCACCCTCCGCATCGCTGGACGGTTGATCGGTAGGGAGCTCGCGCAGAGGAGGCCAATGTTCAAGACCCTGCTGATCTCTTCCCTGAAGGTCATGTCAAGCCTGCTGTCGAGGACATGTTCTACTCCTTTCTGATCAATTGTGCTGCACACCCACTTCACCAAGTCCTTTTCACCAAACTCTGGATCGACCGGCGGTTTCCCAGTCACGAGCTCTAGGAGAACCACCCCAAAGCTGTATATGTCACTCTTCTCGTTGACGCGGAGTGTGTATGCATACTCTGCAGAAATCAAGACAACTAGATCAGACTTGCAAGTCCATGAAAGGGCTAACTGAACTTCTGAAACGAATCTGAGAGACCTACCAGGAGCAATGTAACCACACGAGCCGGCGATTACTGACATGGACTTGGGGCCCCAGCCAGTCGCCTCCACCGCCTTGGCGACACCAAAATCAGCAACACGGGCACCAAATTCAACATCCAAAAGGATATTGTTCGACTTGACATCCCTGTGGACGATCGCCGGGACACAGTCATGGTGAAGATAGGATAGTCCCTCTGCTGTATCCAGCGCAATCTTGCATCTTATCGGCCAATCCAACAACCCAGCCTTGCTGCTGTGTAGCACATCGCCGAGGCTACCATTGGGCATGTACTCGTACACCAGCAGCTTGCAGTCATTGTGGGTGCAGCAGCACCAGAGCTTGACAATGTTCTTGTGCCGAATCTTGCCGAGTGTCCTCACCTCTGCCTCAAAGCTGTCGTCAGCCGCAGAGCCCTCACCACCGTTCTCGATATCCTTCTTCAACGCCCCGCCCCACAGCTTCTTGACGGCGACCACCTCACCGTTGCTGAGCACTGCCTTGTACACCTTCCCGGATGCGCCGCTGCCAATGACATTATCCTCATCAAGGCAATCCAGGATCTCATACTCACTGAACGAGAGCTTGTGGAATGATGTCAATGTCCATTTCGACCAATCAGCACCCAGCTTCGCTTTGTTGAAGCTCCGGTACCTCCAGTAGAACCACGCAGCACCGACAACCAAAACGACCACCGCAAATATGAATATCGAGCGCATCATCCAGGCAAATCCGGAATGGTACCTTGATCTTCCTTGCGAGGCCGCACACAAACCAGCAATGTCTCCGCACAGCCCCGGGTTGCCCAAGAAGCTGTTGCGGTATGTCTCCGTCGCATACTGCGGCGGGAGTGGACCACTGAGCTGGTTGTCAGAGACATTGAACTGGTTCAGCTTCAGATTCTCCAATTGCATTGGTACCTCGCCGGTGAGGTGGTTACCGGAGAGGTCAAGGTAGTTGAGCACCGGTAAATCACCGAGCTCCGGTGGTATGGCCCCAGTAAAGCCATTGTCCGCGAGGTTGAGCTCAGTAAGCTTCTTCCAAGATTGGATTCCCCGGAGCAACTGACCAGACAGCGAGTTGTTGCGGAGCACGAGACGGCCGAGCTCTGCGAGACCGCCAAGGGAGGCAGGGAGCGGGCCAGAGAGCATGTTGCCGTCGGCAGAGAGCTCGTACAGCTTCGATACCGATCCAATTTCCGACGGGATGCTCCCAGTTAGCCGGTTGTTGAACAGCACCAGCTTGGATAGGTTGGCCGCGCCGGCGATGACAGGGGAGATCTCCCCGGTGAGCTGGTTGTCATTGAGCTCGAGCAGCGACATGTGCGGCAAGCCCCAGACCGCGCCGGGCACGTCTCCGTCAAGCTTGTTGTTCGACAGCCGCACCCGTCGCAGCCTCCGGCACAGCCCGAGCCCATCGGGGATGCGCCCGGACAGCATATTATCGAGCATCAGCAGCTCCTCCAGCTCGCCGCGGTCGCATATCCCCGGCGGGATCTCGCCGGAGATGGAGTTGTCCGACAAGTCCACGCACACCAACGGCGTGTTCTTGCCGAGGTCCGCAGGCAGCGTGCCGCTCAGCCGGTTCGCGAACAGCCGCAGCTCGACGAGTGACGCCGCTTTCGACACCGACTCCGGCACGGCCCCCGTGAGCGAGTTGGCATACAGGTGCACGCTCTCCAGCTTTGGTGCATCGAAGAGGTCATCCGGGATGGCGCCGTCCAGCCGGTTCATGGCGAAGTCTATCCTCTTAAGTTCCGCGAGCTTGCCGAACCCCTTCGGAATCGGCCCGGAGAGCGAGTTGTTGTACAGCTCGATTTGAACGGCGCTCGTCAGCCCGGTAATCTCCGGCGGTATCGGCCCGGTGAGCGCATTCGTCGACAGGTCGAGGTCCGTCAGGTTACCGAGCCGGCCGAGAGACGCCGGGATGGAGCCGACGAGGTTGCAACTGGCAAGCCAGAGCACGCGCAGAGAGGTGAGGTTGCCGAGCTCGGCCGGCACGGGGCCCGGCGCGAACGGGTTGTAGGACAGGTTGAGCTCCCGGAGCGTGGCGACGCCGCCAAGAAACGCCGGGACCTCGCCACCGATGAGGTTGTACACGAGCGAGAGCGACTCGAGCTTCTTGAACTGGCCGAAGGACTCTGGGATGGGCCCGGAGAAGTTGTTGCTCTCGAGGTTGAGGTACACGAGCTCCGGGAGGTCGGCGAGCGCGGCGGGGAGCGGCCCCACGAGCGCGTTCATGGACAGGTCGAGGCGGACCAGCGCCTTGCACTGGGCGACGGCGTCGGGGGCGAGGTCGGGGCCGATGTAGTTCAGGTAGAGGTCGATGGAATTCAGGCGCGGGAGGCGGCACAGCGCGGCGGGGAACGGCCCGGTGAGGTTGGCGCCACGGAGGGAGATCTCCGTCACGGCGCCAACGCCGCCGGCCCCGCAGGAGACGCCCGTCCAGTTGCAGGGCGCGGCGTCGCGGGGGTTCCAGTCCGCGAGCGCGCCCGCCGGGACGGTGAGCGCGCGCTTGGCCTCGAGTAGGTAGAACCCGTCCTGGTTCAACCCCTGCGACGGCACCACCAACAAGCCTGCATTGACGACGAGGAGCAACAGGAGGGGGAGCATTGAGCTAGAGCCCATAGTTCTTGTTCTTGGTGGCGGCGGCCGGGTTCTTGGCTTGGCGTGAGGCGTCAGGATCAGACGAAGGGCGGTGGTGAGGGGGGAAGCATCAGCGTGGGCATTGGCGACGGACGGCAATGGGGAAGGGTGGTGGACTGGTGGTGGTGCGAGTTGGTGGGTGCTCTTATGGAGATGAGGGAGAAGCAACTAGTGGGAGTAGCTGAGCTGAGCGTGGCAGTAGGGAGTAGACTAGCCGAGCTGAGCCAAGCTGTCCATTTGTTTATTATTGTGCTTTCTCCGGGAGGGGAATTCCTTGGCGAGAAATATGGTCGTCGCTCCAAATACTGCAGTTTCTGTTTTTATTTTATTTTTTATCTTATTCTTTTATATTGTTCGTGACAATATAACAATTTTTTCTTTTTTTCTATTTTTTTAGGAAAGACTAACAGCCGCTATAGTGTAATTTTAGCTAAAAAGCACAACTAAAAGCTAGTTAGAGCATCACCGTAGAGTGCACTTTCAAATTTTGCTACTATAGCTATTGCAATTCAAGATTTGTCAATATATCCGTTGGTTAATTCAGAATTTACCAGTTTAACCTTTTTGCCGATTTTAGATCACATGAAATGTTATTTTCACCTCTGTGGTCATGCCCATCTTCCTCCTCGTCCTCCTGTTTTCTTCATGCTTGTTCTTTATGACTGCGGTTTATAGTTTTTGGTTGAAATTTTTGAATTTTGGCTATTCGCGATAGAGATTACGGAGAGAAATACTCGCTTGCTATTTTGGCTGGTGTAGATGTTGGACTTTTAACATGAACTACAATTAATTTGTAGATCCTATCTTAAAAAATATTATATTTAAAAGTTAGATAATGTAGTAAAAGCCAAAACCATTTTTAAAAGCTGCATCAAATAGGCCTTTCTTCACCCGATAGCCATCAAGGGCCAGGTCCTGCGCCTTGGTAGAATTGAATGCTTCGAAGTCCTCCTCCCGCTTCTTCTGTGCGTCCGGCTCCTCGCGCCTCGAAGGTGTCGGACCCGTAGCACGGGCGTTGAGGTTGTGGTGGTCGTGGCCAGGTGGGCGGTGGCACTTGCCGAGGAGGAGGAGGAGGAGGTAGGGAGGCAGCGAGGAGAGGAGGGAGGAGGAGCTCCAGTATTCTGCTGTTGTTGGTTTCTTATTGTTTGGATTTGTTGGAATAGCCAGAGTTGGCATTGCAGCAGGCCGTCTTGGTGGCTCTCTGCAGCCACTCAACGCCCCTCTTCGCCATCACGACCTATCCAATTCTACCTCATCCACATCCATGTTGATTTCAAGCCAATTCAAAGCTTTTACCATGACTGCTAGCTTAATTAGATGTACCTTAGCTGGTTCTTTCTGCCTCCGAATGATATGGCTGCAAAAAAAGCTAAAAGAATTTGGTCATAATGGAATGTAAAGCATTCTCAAGCTTCTCAGGCAAGCCCTAGAAGGCTAGAAAGGCATGAAGATCAACAAGTTCATACATTTCTCTTTTGAAAAAGTTTCAACCATTTCACCATCACTGATAGCTAATAGCTTATTTGTCTTGCAAGATTATTAAAATCTGGTCTCTACCTTCTATTGGAGAAACAAACTTGAACACCAGGTGGTCTACCAGAGAATAGTGAAGAAAATGTGAGTGTAAACTTGAAGGTGTCATTCTGAGATCTCCTCTCTTAAGTGAGGTCACAACATCTGCAATTTTGCATACTGAAAGGTTAAATTACCACTTGTGCAAATCAAAATGAAAGTCAGCATGGATAAGGAACTATGACCTCAGCAAAAAGAAATTACAAAAATCTTTATGAAACAAAATAAACAATCCAAGGGGAAAACATATTTCGTAAAAGTAATCAGTACAACAAGATAAATCAAGCACTGAGTGACTAAAGCATGTGTGACATCAGAGCTTTTCTCACCAAAATGGAGCTTATAAATAGAAACAGAAGTTAGTAAGTTACCCCATGTCATGTAAAACAACAGTAATTACTAAACAAAAAATATTTAAGAATAATATCAGTCGCTAAACAACATCAGCCTTTGGTGCCATAATAAAATAAATTTGACCCCTTTATACTTGGCTTATTTTTCTCTAAGGTCCATTCATAGAATTGATCATGATTTAAAAACCTAACTGTTAATCATGATAACAAATCATATAACAGACATAGCCTTATCATCACCCAAATGCCACTAGATCATGCTTCTTGCAAAATACCACAACACGTTGAAATGGCATCAAAGCTTAGTGTTCTAGCCTAATCATTGACATGTTCAGTATTAAGTGTGAATTGACATGTTTTTGTAATTAAAAATGTGGATTATCCAATACAACAACATATATTGTATTCCACAATTTCCTTCAAATTAAACAAGAGTACAAGCATATATACCTCAAGCAGATTGTACTTTTCTAGGAGGGTCCTCCTTGGCAAAACACCAATTGACAGCTTTACTGAGATGAGGACCTTCAAAAATTTCCAAAAAAATTGAATATAAATTAGAGTTCCAACTCAAAAATCACAAGCTACAAAACCCATGGAATACAAATACCTCAAATTTGATTCACTTTGAGGATTACAAAGCATCAAAGCATAAGTTAGCTTCTGATCTGCCTGATTCAATGAAACAACTACATCAAAGCATGTTAAGGGCAACACCAATGCAAGGCTCATCTTGTAGTAAAGAATAATAACACGATTGATGAGCACTCAAGCTTCATATAGCAAAAGATTACATAACACTTCTGTTGCAGTTCAAATAGCGACACCATTAGTCCAAATAACAAATAAACAATTACAAAAGATTACTCATATCTTCCAACTTCCAACAGTCCAAATAGCAAATGATTACATAGTTAAATTTTATAGTTCTTCCACATCTTGGCAAAAGCAAAATATCAAAGTTAGATCCGAGGAGAAGACACTTGCTGTTGAAATATCTTCCACATCTTGGCCTATCATCTTCTCGATACCTACATGACACAACAAGAAGATAATAAGTTGAGAATTTGTAACACTCATAAATAGAAATATGATGCCTAGACTTATAGTACCTTTAAATTTAGACAGATCTACTAGATCGGCTTAAATATTTATATGCTTTGAACCACACAACCAATCGTGTGCACATATCAAGCATTAGAGTGTTAATGGAGATAAGTAACTTCTAAAATCACCGAGAATACGACCGCTAGTACTAAAAGCTAATTCAAAAGCAATAGTTGATATGTGGATTTCTAATATATCACTAGCCATGCATGAAAGAATAGGAAAATGAGGTGAACTGCATTTCCACCAAGAGAGAATGTCAAAACATTTAACATCATCCTCGGTGTCTTTGACAAGGTACTTGTCCGATTCAAATTTACCACCACTAGAAACTTTCATTCTCTTGTTGTATAAAGACCTCATTATATTTGTAGAATCAGATTTTGAATGCTCCATACCACTACCATTAGTTTGTGATTGTGATGAAGCTTGTCCATCACCTTGGCTTCCAACTTGAGAATACAAATTCTTGTATTTTTTCAAAAAGATTCAAGAATGCCTTATGTGCCTTGACTCATATCTTTTCACCTTTAATATGGCCATATGTTGAGATGGTAATATCATTCAAATAATCATATTGTTTGGTTCTTACATAAACATTAAACAAAAGTAAGATTAGTCAGTGATAAAATAACAAGATTGACCATATCTTGATAAAATACACAAAAAGGAAAGATCTTGTACCTAGGATCAAGCATAGCAGCAATAAAAATTAAATCATTCATCTTCTTAGGATCCCCCAATATTTATAAGATTTTTTCTTTATGTCAGCAGCCATATATATGAAGATATCATCACCATCATCATCCTCACGTTGACTCAAATTGAACAAGAAATAATTAACACCAGCAATATCTTCAAAGAAAGTGTTGCAAGTAACATACTTAGTGCTAGAAAATTTTTCTGTAAGGTCGAAGAAATATTTTAGAAATAGTTTGAATTCATTTGCAAACACCCAATTATCATGTTTTGGAACCCCATTCACACCCAATTCTGTCTTGTAGGAGGGGTCCTGAAGTTCAAGCCTTTCAAATGCCTTCTCAAAATCCACGACTCTCTAACATAAGATATGTTGAGTTCCATCGAGTGCACACGTCAAGAGACACCAAACCTTTTTCTTCTACCTTACTGATTTGCACACATTTCTCGAAGTTATCCATTCGTGTAGGGGAGCTTCTCACATATTTGATAGCACTACAAATACGGAAAATAGAAAGAGTCATTGTCTTCAACCCATCTTGCACCACAAGATTCATAATATGAGCTATACATCTCATATGAAGATGCCTACCTTTTGCAAAAGTGGCACCATGATTTGACAAAGAACTTCTCATGTAGCCTATAGCACAATCATTTGAACTAGCATTATCTACCATGATAGTGCACACATTCTCAATACCCCACTCAAGCGAGCATTTATCTAGTACTTTCCTGATGTCTTCCCCTTTGTGATTGTCTACCAAATAGAGGTTAAAGACTTTTTGTTAAATTACCAATTGCTATCAATGTAGTGTGTAGTGAGAACCATGTAATTTTGAAGAGTTGAAGATGTCCATGTATCAATTGTGAGACTAACTGTTTGACGAGAATTCTTAAAATATTTCTTTAGCTTTGCTTTCTCATCTTGATAAAGGCAGAACATCTCTATACATTGTTATCCTAGATGGAACTTTGAACCGAGGACAAGCTTTGAAAATGAAGTCCTTAAAACCTTCTTTTTCAGGAAACATAAAGGACAATCCATCTATAATTATCATGCGAGTAAATGATGCCCTAACTTCTTCAGCGTTGTATTGCCAAGGAACTCGACCACTACTTCTATCTGCACTATGTTGGTAGCTTAGTTGAGTTTGATTATTACTCCTATCAGGATGCATCTTACAACATTTTGCATGAGAGCAATAGTTACACTTAGCCTTGTCCTGGTCATCTTTGAGTCGTGTGAAGTGGCTCCGTACCTCCAATTTGGAACTCATTTCTTTCTTGCTAGTGTTCAGGACCTGATTGGGTCCAATAGCTTCATCACTACCCACATTAAATGACCCAGCAACAGCAAGTACCTCTATATCATCAGAGTTAGACATTTGAAACTGCTAAAAGAAGTAAAGAACAAACAAAGTAGCAATTAGCAATTGAGTATTCACAATGAAAGATTGACATTTGACAACTAACAAGGAAGCTACGAAAGTATGAATGTATGATCCCATATCAATATATCATCGCCACAACTAACAAAGTAGCAAACTAGCAATTGGCATTTGGCAGTGAAAGATTGATAAGAAAATTTACATCACACGATCCTATTGACTCCAGCGGAGGCACGCAGATGCAAGAGATATCAGGTAGGCCGGCGCCGTCTAGACTCTGGAGGCTGGAGCTTGGACACGGTGCGACCGTGGCTGCCTATGGCCGTGCGGCGATGCAGGATTGGCAGAGGCAGAGATAGAGCCACGCTCGCG
Organism: Melocanna baccifera; assembly: GCA_036346265.1. NCBI lineage: Eukaryota > Viridiplantae > Streptophyta > Magnoliopsida > Poales > Poaceae > Melocanna > Melocanna baccifera. The sequence continues at coordinate 6,522,594 of CM070677.1, read as the reverse complement.
ATCCCACGGAGGCGCCGAGGCTAGAGAGAGCCACACCCACCAGGAGGATTGGTGCTGTCCTATCGAATGCCAATGCTTTGCCTACCGAGTGTCGATTACTAGGCAGGATGGCCACCGATCACCGGATCCTAGATGGGGAGAATAGGGAATAGCCAAATGGGGAGGGGAAATTGCTGGTTTCTATTGTGTGCCGTCAGGCGTTAGGACTCAGGACTGCATGGAGCCGCCAATCGCCACCTCGCTTGATGGGGATTAGAGAGAGATGGAGAATAGGGATTGGGGACCGTGGTCCGACCGTCTTGCAGCTTGCCTGCCGAGTGCCGATTGTTAGGGTTAGGGTTGGGGATTCATGTGATGTGCCATATTACGTATGCTCATTTGTGATTTTGAATGGTACGATGTTGGGCTTTTAACACTATAATTAACTTGTTATATCTTAAAAAATACTCTTTTGAAATGGGCCGCCTAAGCAAAAGCCGTTTTGAGAAGCTAAAAAGAACAGGCCCTGAGTGGGATGGAGGAGTTTAATTTTTAGTTTGTTTGATTTTTCGTCAATTTTTATCAAAAAATCGAAATCCTGAAAAGCCTTATTTTTGGAAACTGTACCATATATCGATCAAACCAAGTTGATTGGTACAGTATGGTTTTTTCGATACGGTTTGTTCGGTTCAATTTCAGAATGAACAACTCTATGAAACAGTCCGCGAGATTCTACAGTTGTCTTTTATCCTCGCTGATTCCCAAACATCAAATCGCTTCCGTGTTGCCGCTGGCCGATCCAATCAACACAATTACATGTCCAGCCTAATCTGTCCGTCATGGTTGCCACACATTTCGCTTCTTTTTCTTTTTGGCTTAGACTTGATTTTCTATGAACAAACAAATAAAATAATTTCTTCATCGTCATTTCGAAACAGCTCATCGAGACAGCTTTTTAAAAATGATTTATTTGTATTCGATTTATTTATACAAATGTTCTTGTTATAGCCAAAAGTCATCCGTCACACCAAAAGACTATCCAGAGCAGGGTGTAAACTGAAAACACGGCATTATCCAGTGATCCACATGGCTGGGGAGGCCAAGGACCGGCAGGCAGGGGGCACGGCATACTACCCGTACGCGTCTGCCACGGCATCACGGAACCAATCAGTTTCGGACGCTGCAGTGTTTTGGCTTGGTGGGTATGTTCCGTGCTCATGGCAGATGCAGCACGGATAGCAGCAGCGGTAGAACAGGGGCGATTGCGAGAACATTTGCCCGTCGACGACTTGGAATGCTCGCTGGGGTACACGAGGTAAGTAATCCGGTTTGCAAGTTACTACCAACTTGAGATGTGAAACTATTCAGTTGATGGCCTTTTGTTCAATCAACGGTGTAATTCTTTCTGAACGCCGGCCGGTGTTTCCATACATGTAGTACCTTCCGACCACCGTGAAACATCTCTCGTCTGGCACTGATCCTTGTTTGTTGGCATGTGTGGTGGCTAAAAAAAAAACTTCGGATGATGAAGTATAGAGCTAGTTTTGGCTTGCATCTTTACAGATAACACGGCACTAGTATTTAATACACTTGTTAGTTGTTTGTCTCTCCGTCTATAAATGTAGATTATTTTTATTTTTTACGATCTCTAATATAAAATTTTGACTATGATTTATTATCTTAATATATTACTAAAAATAAAAAAATATTATGAAAAAAGTTTATAAGATAAACTTAGTGATATTATTTTTATATAATCAATTTATATATTTTAACATATATTAATAATTAAAGTTTTAAAAATGATCATATAGGACCTATTAGAGCAGTCCCAATGCTATAGTTTCTTACATTAACTAGGCTTGCTACGTAAGTATTTTGGTGACATGGCATAGTAATTAAAGAGGAGAGATAAGGAAACAGTTTCTTCATGAGGAAACTATTTCTTCACGAGGTCCAAAACCGAGGAAACTAGCAAAAGATGCGCTGCAGCGAACTTAGTTTCTTAACATAGTGTCTTAGAACAAAACAGCCAATACATGTGCAGGAAGGAGATGAAAATAATTGGTCACGATTTGATCTGGTCCCACACGAAGAAATCATGGATTGGAGCTGTAGTTTGTATCATAGTGTTTTAGAAGATTAGAAACTAGTTATGGTTTCAAGCATTAGGACTGCTCTTACAACCTACATTTATGAATGAAGGAAGAAGTAGAGAATTATTAGGCGGGCACCTCCTCCGCATCACAATGCTGGAGCATTGGCAGGATGCGGTGGTGGACGGTCCGTTTCCTCCTTGAGGTGGCCTTTGCATTTCACATAGCATCCATGCTAACTATCTGTACCAAAGTATGAGTTCTTTTTTATTATAGTTGATAACTTTTGACTCTAATATAAATATTTATGTAAAAAATTAAATATTAATAAATTGATAAAATCGCTATTATCAAAAGTCGCTCAAGAATTAGCGAGAAAAGCCTATTATCTATATAAATCAAAGCGGCTTCAAGATGATCGCTGCGATGGCGAAAAACAACATCAGTTAGCTCGTAGCTACGATGCTGCATATAAAATTATTTTTTCTCTATTTATTTGTTTAAAAAAGTTACAAGTTATAAACTTTTTTACATTTAAAAAATAAACCAACTCAACTACGATGTTTTTTTTCATCAACAAAGATGTTTTTCAAAATAGATCTTATCACCACGACCTCTGTACAATTATGCCTCGCAACAAGATCGCCGATCTCGTGATCACATGACTTTTAATTGGTGTAACATTGGAAGATAACTTTAAGATGATTAGATTAGCACTGCTAGATGTACGATCTCTCTCTCTCTCTTCTCTTCACAAAATCGTTGCGAACAGCATGCAGGCACCGAGGGTGCATTTTACCCGGGTCAGCTTGCTTTTCAACAGCAGTTTGTGCTGATTTAGTACGGAAAATGTCTCTGTATATGATGAATTGCTTGCTACTATTTATCTCAGAGGCACCAATTTGAGGTCGGTTTAAAACTCATGATAATTAAAGAAAATCCTCGTTCAGAAATCCGTCCGTCCATGTGACACCATCCTCATGTAGCTTTCTCTTCGGAGGGATATGCATAAGTAATTGATTCAGGATGTTCGGCTGGAAAGATGGCTAGTGTGCGCTCTGCTTGTTAAAGGCGCAGATCGAGCGGGATTAAACTAATCAAATGGAAGCTAACTCAGAATCCTTAAATCATTCACAATAATTCTAATTTAAAGCAAACAAAATACTGCTCCTTCTCTCGCAATATAAACCGGTATTCTTAAAAATGCCTCCCTAATATAAGTTCATTATAGAGATCAAGTGTGTGTTATTGTAATATTTCCACCATATATATTTTCTTTAATGCTAAAAAAGTGTATGATAGAGTATAGTGCGACGTATGTATAGTGCAGTGACATTAACATTTTTTTAGATTTAGTGTCTTCTTAATCTATGTGTCTGATAGATTTTGATGTTATACTGTGAGATGGAGGGAGTAGTAACTAGTAACTAGGAAAGCACATTGCAAGTTAAGGTTTAACCATAGCGTTTTAAAGAGGAAACCATGTACGACTACATGTGTAGATTCGCCACAAGATTATACTAGTACATTTTTCGTTTCTCCCTTTTCTCTCCTATAAGAAATAAATGATTGGACCCTCAATTGTTTGCCATATCAAAATATGATCATTCGATCATGAGAGGTGTTGAGAAAGCAACACCGCTCTCTACCTATGCCCACATACCCTGGAAAAGGAGAAGAGGCACCCTTTATTCCCTTCCTCGCAATCAAATGGCCAGGCTTTTAGCAATCACTAGCCCCAATGCTCCTTTCATCACAGGATCTAATAAACAGAGCAAATGATCTGCTGGCCCACAAAACACTTAACACTTCCGCCTAGATAGGAGAGAACTGTTCAATTCTCATCTGCATCTTACATTACAACTTCTAGATGAAAATGGGCATGGTTGCTACCTCTGACAGAATCGAAGTGACATGGTTGTTGTAGGATTGTAGGTGATCACTATTTCACAGTTCCACTGTTCTTGAAGGAGATCAGGAGAAATCATATCAACCATGATTAGAGCTGAGAGTTAGACCGAAATTATCCATGTCAATCCGAGGCCCGACTGGCCTCGCATAGCTCAAACAGGCGCGAGCACGCGTTCTGCATGAAGCCTACCATGTCGATGTAGAGTGTAGCGGAGTATTGCAAAATGCAGCCTCACTTTTGGAAGTTTCGTTGGGGTTATTGAGTTGCATGTATCAACCGGTTATTCATAAACTTAAGCTGATAAAGAAAGATAGTATTTTGGCTTAATGCTGGAAACCAGAAGTTTTGGATTCTGGAAACTAGATGCTGAAGTTAGAATGAATCTGGCCCTGCTCCACTAGGCTTAATGCTTTGGCTTTTTTTTGCACTTTGTAACATTGTGTGGTATTATTTAAAGCTTATTTTTACACTGTAGTTGTTATTAATTTTTTTAGTATAATTAAATTAAAAAGGAAAAAATATATTATTACAGACAATATAAAAAAATAAAAAAAACTAAAAAAATAAAATAAAAGGAACTAAAAACTAAAACTTAAAAGTTAAAAGCTCTACAGTCACAGCCTTACAGGAGTCCGGTCCAGTTGCGTAAACAGAGCTGCAGAAAGTTGTCGGAGCTGGGTCCAGTCAACAAAGTAGTATAAAGAAATACTACTCTATAGTAAAAGATTTCGGAACAGCAGGTGTTCAGAATTTACAAAGCTGTTGGGACAGGCCGCACAGCAATGGCAGCAGTACTCACGGGACAGCGAGAAAGACTGAAGCGGCAGCAACGGCAGCAGTGCTCCCCTACCGAGAGGCTGTTCATTTTAATTTGAGCTTCAGATTTTTAATTTTTAATTTATTTTTTTGGTTTTCTGTATGTTCTTTTTCTGTATTTGTTTGTATTATCTATGATGAAGTAACTTTTTAATTTTTTTATTTTTTAAAATTAATTATATCAAATAAATTATTATCAATTATAGTATAATTTTAATCAAATATTATATAATTTTAACTATAAATCAGTTTATTTAGCCAAACCTGCAGACGTGTGATTGCTACGCATCGAGGACACGAGTGATGTACTACTCCCATAGTAGGCGATTAAAACAAAGATTAACACACGACTAATCCTGCATTGACACGATTATATTGCTCACGTACTGGTATGGCTCGCTCGTCCATGGAGATCGCCGACAGATTGGGCCGGAGTACGACGTGCACGTGCGTGCTATTCGTGTCAGAACAACCATCAGGACATCAGCCTCCGTTGATCTAAACACAACAAGATGTCGAGAGAAAAAGCGCACGCTAACCACACCACCGGCCATGCATCGCCATAACGGCGAGCCTAGACAAACCCTGAACAAAGCACAGCCACCGTACACTCTACCTGCTACATCGCCATCCAAGTCAGGCGGCCGCACCAAAGGTTTGTGTGTAGAAGGAACGCAGCGTCTCCATCACAACGTCTCCTTGGTTAGGACATCTGTAGTGTATGAAAAAGAGGATCTTAAGTCATTTTAAGATCAACCTTATACATTATAGGGTTGATCTTAAAAAAGTTATAAGCAAAAAAGGCTTAAGACCAACCCTTAAGCTAAAGACCTGACCAGAAGCATTAAAACATAATTTTTTATTGAATCATGTGTTCTCTCTCTCCTCACCATAAGGCAAAGGCTAGTTTTTTTATTAGGATGTGGGCCCATCTTAGTACCCATAAAGATATTATACATTGTAGCAGATTACAATAAATCATGTCACCATACCTTAAGACCAACCTAGATCTTATACATTAGAGATACCCTTAATTCCAAACACTGTCCCAACGACGGTTGATCTGTTGGTCTGCGTGACTAGACCGGTGGGCTCGAGGCCGCCAGATCACTGCAAGACAAGGTGCATAAAAAAAAAGCTTCATTTGATACGTGGCTTGCAGTTGCAGATGTACATGTTAGAAGGCTCGGCTAATCCTGTCACGTCGTTTTGAGTCAGACCCAGCCATTGGACCGGAAAAAAGAAAAAGGGAGCGCCGCCACCAAACGTAAGGTCTCCACGGCCGTCCGATCATCTGAGAGGATCCATGGGAGGAGCTCTAGTGTAGCGTATGGTTGCAGTACTGTACGCACCGGCACCGTCGGCGTAGCCGGCATGCATACCATGAGCCTAGATTCCGCTGGCCCACATGTCAGCTGTGAGTGACACGTAGGTTGTACGAGTGATCAAGCCCATGCTCTGGACCCGAATCATGTCATGTACGGGCCAAGGGCCATCGGTGCTAATCATTTGAGGAGAAGGTTCCAGCTCTAAGGGCTCCCCGTCCAGTGATCACGGGCACATTTCCTCCTGAAATGGACACGGAGAAAGTTTCCAAATTCGGACCATCAGATCATCACTGAAGAATGGAGCTTACAGAAAAAACTGTGCCCGTATCTGGACTACCAAATAAACCCATCAATGAAAACAGTTCGTGTTTTGTAGGATCTGAGTGATGCGGCACCCTGCACAACCAAAACGCTGGTTCATTTTTTGCAAGGGCTTGTTGTTCTGATGAACTGGTAAATCTGAACGAGAACGAGCTTCAGGCTTTGCTTCCAAAAACACGAGGGGTTCCGTGTGTGTAGCGTTGCAAAATGAACGTAAGAAACATTGCCTGGGCCACACCTGTGTGGGCTAATCAATGTAACATGTAATAGCGAGAATGGGCTGCCACTAGGCCCATGGTGTATCTGGGCCAGTCCGTCGTCTACACCGGCGTAAAGTTAGTACGAACTGGCTGTCGTATGCAGGTGCGCATTTGCATCGAGATTATTTTGGTCCGAGACTGTCCAGGCTTGTGATTAGTCCAGGTGATTTGTGCCTGTAACACCTGATTCTTGTTGACTTTTCTAAAGCCTTGGCTATATTTGGTAGGGAGTTGAAAGACGATAATGACTAATGGACTTACTAATTGCAAGAAAGTGGAAGCGTAAGTAAACAAGTTTCCTATGAGAAAGTGGACATCTCTCCCTCCGCTCAGGCAGCGATCGATTCTGGACCGTTTGCACCGACGAAGTACATACTAACTACCGTATCTATCTGCAGTTGGCTCCGCCTCTCGGAACACTCGTTCACCAGACCAACAATATACCATGCGTTCTTTTCGGCTAATAGCTTATAATTATAGTTGATAGCGTAAACTTCGTGTGAATGAATCGAATGGCAAAACGACGACAGAGAAACCGTTCTAGATGTTCGCTGAAAAGAAAAGGGCGTATAGTATAGGTATCGATCACACGGTTATACTGAGAGACTGTAGCGCACTCACGACTGACGGGAGGTTCCGATGGATCGCTCGCCTCGATCCTAAGCATTGCGTTTTGAACAAAATGCTCTAGACAGAACAACCTGTTTGGAGCAGGAGATTTCCAGACGAATTCTGAAGAAGACGGTGCTGCGTTCTCAGATGGGCCCTTGGCCGATGCCGACCACTACTTTTTTCCATGTTAGCTTCGGCCCCGGATGCACTCTAACCACCAGACAACACAGTCGCAGACACGCGCACAGGACCATTTCAGACCAAGACATGGTTCATTTCTTGCGGCCGATTCTTACAGCCATGGAAGGCGACGTCCGTCCTTGGGCTCCCACGCTATCCGCTTCCTCCCCCGCGCGCGTCTCCGCCACCCAAATCCCTCCGCGACGCCTCCCCCCTCCCCTCCCACCCATAAGCTTATCCAAAACCCCTCCCCTCCACTTCACATCCACACAAGCCTCCAAAACCCGATCCCAACTCACTCCCAGCCTGAGCAGGCTGCAATGTCGCCCCTTGGGACGCTCTCCGGCGGCGGCGCCGCCGGCGTCCTCCGCCTCCGCCGCCGCGCCACCCCAGCCCCCGCGCTCGCGTCGCCCTTGCCCGCCGTCAAGTGCGCCGCCGGGGACGGCGGCCAGCTCGTCTGGGGCCGCCAGCTCCGCCCGACCCTCCTCCTCCCCGCTACCGGCCTGCTGCCGTCCCCGGCCGCCAGGAGGCAGCCGCTCCGCCCGCCCGCCGCCGCCGCCTCCTCCGAGCCCGCCGGGTGAGTACTCGATGCCGCGCCGCATCTCCATTCTGGAAGCTTCTAGAAGGCTCTGTTCGGCGCCTAAAAAAAGCCATTTGCGCTGCTGCACTCGTGCCGTTCGTAGTTGCTTGCGGCACTTCGCTTTCCGTGTTTTAAAATCTGTGGCTCCAGAAATAGTATCGATTTGTAAACGGGACGCTGGTCCCACCTGCAGCCGCACGCCTATCGCTGATCGGTGGGGCACTGGGCTCACAGCGATAAAATTCTATAGGTGACGTTAGTATTGTCGTTTACTAATGATTTTTTTGAGAGGTGCTTCAATGTTTTTCTTAATAGTGATTTGCATAATTTTTAAAACATGACGAATGGTAAATAGATGTTACTTACCTCTTCATTTGCTTTAAGATTAGTGCTACTCTTATTAGAGAGGAAAGCATTAAAGCACTGCTTTGATTTTTTTTCTATATTTTATAACTTTTGGCTTAAAATAAATAAATAATGGTCGAAAGATATGGTTTTTAGAAAAGGTGCGAATAGTGAAAAAAAGTGAGGAAAAGATGCGTGTGCGTTACGAGAGAGAGGAGTGGGATACGTGATGCACTCGCGACCCCCTGGGTTATCTCTAGAGTTAGGTGGTAGCGAAAGAAGTAGAGAAACCGTTTCGAAAAGTTGAGCGTTCATATTGTTTTTGGCTTTTTTTAAAGTAAAAATCAAAAACAGAAACTAATACGAACACGGTATATACTTGCGATAAATCGAATTAGCTGCCTTTTTTATAATAACTAATTCTGTACTCGTGCGTTGCAACGGAAACTCAAAACTTTACATTAAATATTATCAGTAGAGAAACATGTCAAACATGACAATAATTGGTAGGCCTAAAAAATATATATTTTGAGAATTTTGTATAAGAAGAGCTAGATTCTTATTAGGGTAGAAATGACAGTTGATGGAATCATCGAAATAATTGGTAGACCTAAAGACGTTGGTTATCTATGTTGTTCTACCAAAATCCGGATACAATAAATATCAATGTGAATCATCAGATTTATATAGCCATGAGCTCAGATACACTCTCCAGGCTTTCGAGGACAAACTCCTGCATACATGACGAATGAAGATTAAGAATATAATCCTTGAGCTACATACATAAGAATATACCCCTCAATTAGTATAGACTTTGGAGATTAAGTATCAATACTTCAGTTCATTCAAATGGAGAGACGCACCAGGCGGAAATTTATATAGAAGATTTCTTGATGATCTACAAGAATACCCAGTAGTATCTTTAAGCATTCCCATGAGCTGTTCTCTCCTCTGGAAGACGGGAGGAAGCACTGGGGAGTCGGCGGTGGTGGATGAGGTGAGGAGGAGACGGCCAGCGAATGGGGAGGAGGGCATCGCGAAGAGATGGGGAGGAGGCGTCGATGGGGATATGGAGAGGGAGAAGTCGGCTTGAGGTGGCCTCGGGAGATGAGGGGATGGCGCAGCCGATTCTCGGTGATCGTGGGGTTAGTCAGTTGGGGTAGCCGATTTTTAGTGGACTAGACATGCATGTGTATGAAGCGGCAGGTCGACCTATCGGTGTAAAACTAATGTGCGAGGTGGTGGAATGACAGATGAACCACCATCAACTCCTCTTTTTTAAGTAGCAAAGATTTTCCTCTCTGATTTTGATTGCAATAGGGAGGCGAAGCCCGCTAGTTTCCTGGAGAAGTACCCTGCACTGGTCACCGGATTCTTCTTCTTCATGTGGTACGTTTCACCGCATCAATTGTGTTGCAGACTTGCAATGGTGGGTGAAGCAATTCTCCAGTTGTCTAAAGATTGCATTTTGTGCAAGTGATTTTGCAGGTACTTCTTGAACGTCATATTCAACATCCTCAACAAGAAGATCTACAACTACTTCCCCTACCCATAGTAAGTACTTCCCTTGCTTTGAAACGGTGAACACAAGCAAGCTGAATGATCTCCCGTTCCATTTTGTGGTTGGGTTACAACTTACTGCTCATTGCAGCTTTGTGTCGGTGATCCATCTATTTGTGGGCGTCGTGTACTGCCTCGTGAGCTGGACCGTCGGTCTCCCAAAGCGTGCGGTACTTCGTACCAACTACCGAAGTGCTGTGTTTTCTTTGACAATTCTAGGAAATTTCACATTTTCTTACAAAGTTTAGTTGGCTTCTAAAGGGAATAAATTGAATGAATATTGCAGTTCTTAAGTAAAGGCTACAAACCCTTTATATACACCACAAATCAAATTCTGTCTTCATTTGTGCCATAAACAAATTCAAACTAAAATTGATCTAAACCCTTTACCTTTTCGTACATCAAAAATACATGCAACTTTTATGTAAGAACAGCATGGTTCTTTCTTAACAAATCTATTATAATATCTTTTCATGAATCATCAGTTGCTACTCATCCAAATTAATGTATCTTCTGTGGAAATTAGCAATAAACTAACACAAAAAATCGTTGTCTTTTGTAGCCTATGAATTCAACGCTCCTGAAGCTGCTCGTTCCGGTGGCTTTGTGTCATGCTCTTGGTCATGTCACTAGCAACGTGTCCTTCGCTGCTGTTGCTGTCTCATTTGCCCACACTATTAAAGGTGCCTCTTTCATGTGCAGATTTAATTGTGGAATCCTCTTGCCCCTTTTCTGTTCTATGTGCTGATGTTTTTATGTATAATTGCAATGCAGCTTTGGAGCCCTTCTTCAATGCAGCTGCTACCCAGTTTGTCCTTGGACAGCAAGTTCCCTTGTCTCTGTGGTTGTCTCTTGCCCCTGTTGTGATTGGTACTTTCTCAATTAAGCCTTCATCAACCAATTTTTGCTAGTAAAGTTGTAGAAACTTGCTAATTACAGTATCAATAGCAAGGTAAAATATGTGATACCATGATTCAAAAACTAAGAATATCTTGATCAGACGTTCTCTGATGCTGTAGTTCTCTTTTTGTCATTGTTTTCATCGTTTTCACTAGATTGAGCACGTGCTAATTACTTCTCGAAGCTTCTTTTAACTCTTTAGTATCATTGAGTTCCGTGCCTTTTCTTGTTCAACCTATTTAACTGCCTGATGATTACCAGGTGTTTCAATGGCGTCCCTCACTGAACTTTCATTTAACTGGACCGGCTTCATCAGTGCCATGATCTCTAACATCTCATTCACTTACCGGAGCATTTACTCCAAGAAAGCTATGGTTTGTGCCTCTTTTGTTCTAATTTCTCGACTTTCATATTTTTTACTTCAGCTCCTGTTTCTCACCTTTCTTGTTACTATCTATTTTCATTGTTGCAGACCGACATGGATAGCACCAACGTGTATGCTTACATCTCAATCATTGCTCTCATCGCCTGCATACCACCTGCAGTCATTGTAAGTGTGATAAATTTTGCCCAGGAAGTAAAAAGGGATTCGTGTATTATGCTTAATGTTGATGTTTCTCTTTTCCATGATCAATCTTGCAGGTTGAAGGTCCCCAACTATTGCAGTATGGATTTAATGATGCAATTGCAAAAGTAGGTTTGACAAAATTCATCTCAGACCTTTTCTTGGTGGGACTGTTCTACCATCTCTATAACCAGGTAACCAGTTCATGCCATGCCAAAATTGTACATAGGCTCTTATAGGAATAATGTGTAGCATTTGGGCTTTCTTACCACGCTATATGTCACATTGTACTAGCGCTAGCTACAGAATGGTTGCAAAGATATTTCTTTCCTATGCAATGTAGAGATCAGCATTTATCATTAGTTAATCATGATGTTGCCAAGCAGGCGTGTCCAATTTTGCCATGGCCTACCTTTTATACATATCAGTTACAATATGGCTAATGCAATTATGGCATGGCAGGTTGCTACAAACACTTTGGAGCGGGTGGCCCCTCTGACACATGCGGTCGGCAATGTCTTGAAAAGAGTTTTCGTCATTGGTTTTTCAATCATTGCTTTTGGTAAGTGAAAAATCTCCCCATTGTTTATGAAATGATCATTACATATTCGTTCTGCTCTTATCATTTTCTATATGATGTGTTTATGCCTAGCTTAACACTTGCTAAATCTCACGCTGAGCAGGCAACAGAATTACCACACAGACTGGAATCGGCACTTGCATTGCCATAGGTGGTGTTGCCATCTACTCATACATCAAGGCTAAGATCGAAGAGGAGAGGGTAAGTTTTCCCAAAATTATTACAATGTCTCCTTTCAGTTCCACGGGGCAAAAACAATGTACTTGACAGCTTTGATGACAATAACTAAATAATTGAACACTTTTTTAAGGCAAAAAAAATTGTAAATTGTTGAGGTAACGGGTAGGCTACACTAGCACAAATTAAAATTTATATCCCGTAAACCAGAAAACCATGCGAGTAAGGGATCATAGATCATTACCACTAGATGTGCAATGTAGCGAAAAAAGAGTTCAAATGGCCTGATTCAGCGTAGCATGCATCAGTGTAATAGAAGTGGTCGATCATCCAACATTTTTGAAAAGCGATTCTCGGAAGTCGAACATTCTCTAACGGTAGTTGATCTCCACAAGCTGATTGTTTTCTCTGATTGACTCTATCAACATTGCAATCGCAGCAACGCCTCTGTCGAAGTCTATACATTTAGGAATAAAATGTTGTGCGCTAGTGTGCTAACACCAGAGTGCACAATAGGGTTTTCGAAAGAAGGCGGTGAGGGTTTCTATGGGTTGTGCGATCTCTCTATTTTCTCAAAACCCAATTGATATGGGGACGTCCGATCTTCTCGACATAGGATCAAGATACTCATGTGTAGTCTTTCGAATCATAGTGATCCCCCGTTGACAATGCAAGAGCTAGCACTCTATAATTCGTAAGAACACGTGCTGAACTTCATGACCACCAAGCGAAGCACTATCGCGCTCCTAATTTTCAACAGAAAGGTTAAGCGATCTTGATTTAGAACTCCTAATTCCCCCTCAAGTGTGTTCGACACCCCTGGGAAAGAACATGAGCATGGCAAGCAATTTGATATTCTTTAGATTAAACATGGTCTAAGGAACAATGGGGCACAAATACAAGAGTATATATGACCCCTAGGGTCAGCCACAAGGCACACAAACCGACTCCATGTATTGGACTCAAATTCACACAAAAAGGAAACCCTGATTTTACCACCGTCACATTTTTTTAGATATTGCGGCACGATTAGAATATTTTTGAAGCTGGGACCTTACCCATTGGATGAGCCTTGGAATAAGCTTTCGAACAAGCACAAGAACACCTGAATCGGACTCTATTTGAGAAAATTATGGCCTTTTTATTACAGGTTTGTTGGGCTGTCTCGAATCGAATCCGAATTGAGTTCTGAGTTGATTTCGAGTTAGATTTCGGTTGGGCTTGTGGAGATTCTGAATTGGGCTTGGAAACCTCATCCAAATTTTGAGCTTTAAGTTCTTGGACCTCTCCTTTTGTTTTTCCACTGCATGGGCTTCTTCTTGGTGGCCACATGGGCTATGATATATACTTGGCCGCATGGGCCCTTGCCTCCTGCTTGCTGGCCGTATGGACCTCATCTCCTTGACTTTCTTCTTGCTTGTTCTTCTCCATTGCTTTGACAACAAGTGTGGATGTCCCGTTTCTTGTGCTTCTCAATTGCTTTAGCTTTGTCCTTCCCCACCTCCCTATTGGTTTGAAAGTCTTCACATCTTTCAAACCTGATAATATATAAAATAGTGATATGAGGTAATATTCTATTCTCATGAATAACATTAATAGGAATAGATAGAAATAAGTTCACCTCAATGTTAATCTTCTTAGTAAAAGCTTTAGCTCTTCTAGTAAACTCATGATGTTATGAAGTAGATGGATTGCAAATAACATATGAAAAAACATAGCCAAAGATGTCCTCATCATCAATGCACCTCTTTATATAGAGCCTCCGACTGGATCTTTATCCATCATGAGTAGAGATTGTATCCCACTCAGATAGCCTTCAATCGGATCTTTATACGAGTAGAGATCGTATCTCACTCGGAGTCTATCATCCGGATCCTTATTATTCCAAACTGTTAAGTGTATGCCCCTGTATGTTCATGTATACTTGATTGTAATATGAAAATACATTTCCAATCACTGGTCAGTAGCGGTTCCTAGCAGGACATATCAACCTCTAAATATACACAAAGATTAAACTAGACAAACCTTATACAAGATGATCTGCAACCAGATCTTAGTTACTCACGATCAATTTATAACTCCTTACAACCAGTTCGTATATGGTTACGACCATTCCGTATCTCTATGTGACCAATTAATGATATGTCTAACTAACACATGATCAGTTAGTATACTATACGACCAGTTTGTATCTGTTCGAGACTAAACAACCTATTTGTATATTTTTCTTTTGCCTTATGATATCTGATTGAACTCTAGGTGAGAAACGTGTCATCGTTAGACTGTTCAATCTTTTCACAATTTAGTGATTGATAACTTCATGTAATCGATTCTTTGATTACTCATAGTATGGTCATGCACTTTCTTTATCCGACCATAGCGAGTGGCCTAGAAATATCTCTCCTATTATGGAGGGGCAACTCTCATATCCGACTAGTCATATTCTTTCACATGTTTCATAGCATACTGTTGGATCGTACGGGCTTTTCACCTCAAAAGCTAGTCAATGAAGTGAAAGACTCCCTTACTTTTAAATTTGATCTCTTGTCTTTCCACAACTAATAGGGGAATATTCTAATAATCTTCCCCTTCACACATTGGTGTCTCTCAGCTGTTTACTGCCCCTTCACCGCATATTGACGGTCCCTCAGGGTCCCTTCATCGTACACCGATGGTCCTTCAGATCACAGTCCATCAGACGTTCATACATTAGTGACTATTGGGCTAGAGATATTAGAACTGGGCTCTATACTACTTGTTAGATCATAAAGGCTTCCTCACCCCAAAATCTAGCCAATGAGGTGAGGGATTCTCCCACTTTTAAGTTAGGTCACTTGTCCTTCCAAACAAATATGGGACTATTCTAACATATACCCGAGAGCTATCTTTATAACTATCTAGTTAAGAAGTAGCGTTTGTCAACCCCCTAAGTGTACTACTACGCATGTAGAAAACTATGCTGATATTAAGTATAACGATTATACATCATCATTACTTAAGACCTACCGATGATACATAAAAACATAACAAACTCAACAATGTCTCAATGTGGGTCAATTCAACACCATATTCTCTAATATGTGTTCACATTATTGATTTGATATTTACATATCCATGATTCATAAAATATGATTATCAATCAATATATATTTTAATCTATAAATTATAATTATCTCACATAATGATATAAGATCAATGATAATTTAGAATAACATGAAAATACGAATAAAGAGTTCCATGAATAAGTAACATAGTTGTTGACCAATATAAAATATATTTATTCAAGAAATAAAATAACATATTATTCAAGAGATCATAAACATAGAAGTGATACAATTATCCTCATGATTACCTCTAGGATATATCTCTAACGTAAATACTTTATTGGTAGGTCCAGTTATAAGCTCACTTTGATGACGGAGATATGTGCTTCATCCAAAATTTCAGGAAAACTCAAATAGTGTATCGCTCTTAGATCGAATATTGGTGAACTTACTCATGACAAATTTTCTTCCCGATTACCCTGAGCAAGACATACATATTATATATTACACATTTACACCTCAACAAACTAAGATCCTCAAAAGCCAGCTATTTAAAAAGATGCGAGCAACAAGATGACCTTTCAACAATATGAGTGATAGACCAATCATGGTTATAGAGAAAAAAAAAAGCATGAAGGTACCATGTGTTAGTTATTTCTATGTTTAACGCAAGTGGCGATGGCAAACGATTAACATAGCAAAAATGTTAGTTTACTTAATCTCCATTCCATACTTGTGCTGAAGAAATTTTCTGATGCTGCCTTCTCAATCTCTTACTTTAACTCCAGCGAGCAAAGAGCGCGTGATGAGGTGACCGCTGTGAATATGGTCGGGTGGCTGTGGTGCTCGAGTTTTACTGCCTCGGATCGGAGACAACGTGGACGAGAATCATGGCGTCTCCTCCGCCTTATTTTATTTTTGGGTTATTTGGTCAATTGTTCCCAATGTGGTGTTGAACAGCACATTGCAGATGGTAAGATTGGTTACCGTCAGATTGTCGTCGAGAGAGCTCAACTGTGTATAAATAAACGCTCGTACCTGAAAAGGCTTTTCGTCTTGTATATGTGAACCGAGTTTTTTTTTCTTTGTACATTGTATCGTCTTTTGTTGATTCTTCTGATGGTGTTGTGCATGTGGTATTTCTCAGAAAAATAATTTGCTGTCAGCACGTGGTTTTGACTTATCTTTGCACCAGTTGTTAAAGTTCTTCAAAAGACTCACGAAAAAACTTATTCATACCTTGTCGTTTGGAAAATATTTGTGATGGCGTCGAGCAAAGTCCTAGCATTTCGATTGTCATGCAAATTTTGGAACTTTGTACTATCTGGATGTTAGGATTCATTTACATTCATCAGCCAGGCACGATACCCAGACTTGCGATATTACAATGTTCCAAGCCACGAATTAGTATAATGCAAATATACGTTTGGCAGAAGCAAGGAATTGCTCTGAACTAGTTGGGATAAACCTTGGTAGGGGATGGAGACACCGTGTGATGACCTAGATCGGGAGTTTTTTTGCGGTGGCCACCACAGTGATGATTGGGGATGGGGCAAGGGCGTCCTTTTGGAATTCACCCTGGGCTCACGAAAATAGGCTACGTGACATTGCACTGGCCGTCTACTATAGCGCTTCAAAAGGCAAGAAATGTACCTTTTAGACAGCATCGGCGAACAAAAGATGGATTCGGGACCTCGATCTATCCTCCGGGCTCACGGCAAATCTAATACAAGAACTTGTCACAATATGGGGCCTTCTTTCCTCGGCGCCTCTTCAGGATGGCCACGAGGACACCTTAATTTGGAAGTTCTCTCCAAATGGAAGTTACAACGCATCTTCTGCATACAGAGCTTAGTTCCTTGGACCCACAGACACGACCATGAACGTGCTAGTTTGAAAGACCTGGGCACCTCAAAAATACAAAATCTTTGCTTGGCTAGCCATTCAGAATAGAATCTGGACATCAGACTGGTTAGCCCATCGTGGATGACCCAATCAGCCTCTCTGTCCCCTTTGCAAGCACATGCCAAAGTTTGTCATCCATCTCCTAGCCGAATGTCGCTTTTCCAGAAGAATCTGGGCGGCCATTGTGCATTGGACAATGAGTCCATCCCTGAATCTAGCCACTTGGCATAACCCTTACTCCATCTGACGCTGGTGGGAGGCGGCCATCCTCTCACCCGAGGCTCCACAAAAAGCCAGGGCGTCGCTCATCATGTTGGTCACATGGGAAATCTGGAGGGAAAGGACTGCACGGATTTCCTGCTCAACGGAAAGCACCACAACATCACTGTTAGCACGCATAAACGAGGAGACCGCGTGTTGGGTCATGGAGGGAGCCACGAGGTTGGCAGAGCTGCCACTTAGTTCTGTAACAGCCTAACTTAGCAACCTTTTGTTCGGCGTCTTTAGTCGACCTTGTAACCACCCTTTGCAGCACCTCAGTTTCTCTCTGTAACTTATGTTCCCTATTTAATTAATAGGCAGCGCTCTTGCCATGCTTTCGAAAAAAGAAAGAATCAATGTCAAGTATAATAAAAAGTAACTAAAATTCAGATAAAAAATAAATAAAAGTAGCAATTTGATTTGCATACAAACTTCAAAGTAAAACTGAAATTCAAAATATTTTTTTTTTAAAAAATAGTAGTTGGATTTGCATATGAATTCTAACCAAAAACTAACATTTAGAACAAAAATAAAACAAAATCAACAATTTGATCTCCAGACGAACTCCAATGTAAAATCTCTAAATAGCTTAACTTCGAAATGAAAATGAAATGAAAAATACTAGTTATTTGTATACGGTTCCAACCTAAAACTATATATAAAAAACTCCATATCATGTACTATCCAGCAATATACAAATTTAGAATAACATCAAAGAAAAATTAGCGATTTGATTTTTCATATGAATTCCAAATTAAATCCCAAAATATCTAAAATTTAGAATAAAAATGAAATAAAAATTACTAATATTTATATTATTAAAACTTAGAAAAAGAAGCCACTATGTTTGCTGAAAAGAGGTGAAAATTACCACGTTAATGGGGGACCTACGTTTATCATGGTGGGTTCAAATTATACCAATCTTGATCTGTTGTTGAATCTAGAACTAGAAATATGATTTAGATAAAATTCTGAAAAGAAAAAAGAAAGGAAATAGTCCAATACGTCTAGAATTTCCATAACATGTTATATGAGAATCATGCTTCCATACGAATATGTATATGGTGAGAAAAAGGAATAGGCAAGCAAAAGGACCTTTGGGCCAATATGAGTCGGATGAGTAAACCATATTCTTAATTACCATTGGGCTGCATGTTCCCCAGCTTCCTCCCGATCGAAGCCCTCCTTGGCCTTTGTTTGCACGAGGCAATTCAAGCGTATATGGGCATACGTGCACCATGATTTTGTATGAGAAATTCTTTTATAAGGAGATGCATGGTGCATGTAACGACCCCGTTTTTGGAAACAGAATCGTCATACCTCACGCAACAGTTTAGAAATTCAATTGTGGACAAAAAGAGTATCATGCGTGCTCACGAACATTTCAAAAGGGTTAATTTGATTAAAATAAGATCTAACAGTCAATTTTAGCAACTTTAACAGGCGTTCTAGCTCAAAACTTAACTTACAATCAAAAGAACCGAAAAAAAAACTCCCTATAAAAACATTTGAGTGCGGTCGTAACCCTAACAGGAAAACTTGTAACTTCCTCTGTTCATATGATCTGTGTTGGGGAAATAAAGCAAGACTGAGTACAATTAATAGTACTCAATAAGTCACATGGAGAAACGCTATATATCTAATTGACAAGATTTTCAAGAAATAGGGGTACATAGGTTTTATCCTTTTGTATGAATGCAGTTTTATTTATAAACATTTTAAACACAAAATAACAAAATATAAACTTCTTAAGGAATTGGGATTTCAAAACATTATTACCAAACTTCAATATTTCCATATGCTTTCCAAATCTACTTATGCTCTGCTGTTGGAACCACCAATTAAACACAGCTTCATTTACCAGAAGCACGACGTATTCGAATACCATTTACAAATGACTCTGCAGAGCTGTCCAACTTTACCCACAAGATCTACTAACCCACGCAACATGGTTAAGAAAACAAGGCTTTTCACTGCTCAATTCTTTATATAGTCTCTACCCGATAGATTCTTGGTCTACACAAACGCGGGTATCCAACGGGCCAAGTCGGAACACACCCGCCCAATTTGTTAAGATCTACCGTTCGTTAGTACGGTACCATTTCCATACCATGTCCCATCCACACCTTTCCTGTAGAGGTTCAATCGATTTGAGCAGCTACTAGACCTTTCCTATAACTTCCTCTGTTCATTTGATCTCTATGTTGGGGAAATAAAGCAAGACTGAGTACAATCAACAGTACTCAACAAGTCATATGGAGAAATGCTATATATCTACTTGACAGGATTTTCAAGAGATAGGGCTATTGGAGTGTTCTATAGGTGAACATCGTATCCTCACAAATGTTTACTACATTTCAAAGTTGAGAGGTAATATAATCAGTCTCAGTCAGCTGGACGAGAACGGTTGCAAGATTGTGGTTGAAGGAGGAGTAATTTTGATCTTAGATAGAACTCATAGGTTATTAGCCAAAGAGAGCAGATCAAGAAATCAGATGTATGTGTTACACATCAATCCGGCTCTTCCGGAGTGTCTCCTAGCCAGAAACACTAAAGAGGCATGGCGATGGCATGCCAGTACGGGCATATGAACTTTCATGCTCTAAAGGATCTCGCTCACTAGAAGATGGTGCATTGTATGCCTATGATCGAACACATGGACCACATCTGTAATGGTTGCCTGATCGGCAAGCAACATCGGAATTCATTTCCGACCACGTCTCTATACCAAGCAAACATTCCTCTCGAGCTGTGGCATGGTGACTTGTATGGGCCAATCACTCCGATCATGAATGGAGAAAATTATTATTTTCTGCTATTGGTGGATGACTGCACAAGATTTATGTGGGTGGCTTTACTCTGAAGCAAAAATGAAGCATTCGAGGCATTTAACAGGATCAAGATTGCAGCAGAGTTGGAGACAAATCTAAGGCTAAAGCTCTGCGCACCGACCGCAACAGCGAGTTTACCTCGAACGAGTCCACATACTACTGTGAGTTGTTGGGAATTAGGCGTTATTTGACAACGCTTTATTCTACCTAACAGAACAATGTGGTCGAAAGAAGGAACCAGACGGTGGTCGGCATGGCGAGGAGTTTGATGAAGAGCATGGGAGTCCCAGGAGAATTTTGGGGAGAAGTGGTATTGCCTGCCATTTATCTCCTAAATCGGACACCAACGCAGAGCGTCATCGGCAAAACTCCTTACGAAGCCTACTACAACCGCAAGCCAAGTGTTGGTCACCTCCACTCTTTTGGGTGCGTTGCACATGTGAAGACGACCACGCCACACCTTCCCAAGCTAGCAGATCGAAGCAAGCCAATGGTGTTCATTGGGTAAAATCCAAAGATAAAAGGTTATCAAATGTTTGATCCGGCGACACAACAAGTTGTGGTGACTCGTGATGCAATGTTTGAGGAGGAGGAGAAGTGGGAGTGAAGCAAAGATCCCTCGATAGAGGTATGATGGATTGGAGACATCTTCATGGTACATTACTCTACTAACACTAATGCAGGTCCAAACAATCACGTGGAGACATCCAACACACTGACCACGGAGGGCGTAGTCGGGGGACCCGACCATGACACGGTCGTAGGTCATGATGACCACGTGGTGGCATCTGACACTCCATAGACATCTAACACTCCAACTATGGAGGGCATAGTTGGAGGACATGACCACGAAGCGGCAACTCCAGATACGACCACAACCAGGACAAGCAGGGGATCTGGGACGCCTAGCTCATCTACACCACGTATTCCTGAAATGACGCTGGGAGTACCAATCTTACCAGGAGCTCCGCTAAGAATGGAGCTCGACAAGAGCTCATTTGAAGGTCCACGACAAGAGCGTGACATCAAAAGTCTCTATGATGCCACATCCCTGATAGAGTTGGAAGATTCGGGATTCTACATACTCGGAGAGGAGGAGCCTGCGAATTTTGAAGAAGCCAAGGCAAAGCCGGAGTGGAGAAGAGCTATGGAGAAGGAGATATCCTCTATCCAAGAGAATGGAACATGCAGCTCGTTCCATTGCCGGATAGCCACAAGTCGATCGGTTTGAAGTGAGTGTATAAGTTAAAGAAGGACACTCAAGATAGGATCATGAAGCATAAGGCAAGGCTAGTTGCAAAGGGGTATGTTCAATGACAAGACATTGATTTCGACGAAGTATTTGCCCCTGTTGCAAGGCTAGAAATAGTACGCCTGCTCATTGCGATCGCGGCGCATGAAGGATGGGAGGTTTATCATATAGATGTCAAATCAGCATTTCTTAATGGCAACTTAGAAGAAGAAGTTTACGTTGTGCAACCTCCAAGATTTGAAAGAAAGGAAAAGAACACATGGTGTTAAGATTGCATAAAGCTCTATATGGTCTACGTCAAGCCCTAAGAGCTTGAAATTCGAAGCCAAAAAAGTCCTTATTGACACTCGGTTATGAAAAATGCCCATTAGAGCATGCGGTGTACAAACGAAGCCAAGAAAAAAGGAGTTTGTTGGTTGGAGTTTATGTGGATGATTTGATCATCACTGGAGAGAGTATCGAGGAGGTTAATAGCTTCAAAAGTTAGATGAAGAAATTGTTTAGCATGAGCGACCTCAGGTTACTCAGCTATTACTTGGGTATTGAAGTTCAACAGAGCTCTAAAAATATCAGTCTCAGCCAGTCTGCATATGCAACAAAAGTGTTAGACAGATGCGGTATGAAGGATTGTAGTCCAACACAAATTCCTATGGAACCCCTCCTGAAGTTGAGCAAGGACAGCACAAACCCTTCTGTGGACAAGACCTTGTATCAAAGCATAATCAGAAGCTTGAGATACCATACATAGCGTTCTCGGTTGGCATGATGAGCAAGTATGTGGAGAAGTCTACTACGAAGCATATGGCCGCTGTAAAGCACATACTGAGGTATGTGAGAGGAACTTTGTGTTACAAGTGTGTCTACGAGACGAAGGAATGAGGTTTGGGGTTGATCGGTTACTCTGATAGTAACCTTGCTAGTGATTCTAATGACCCGAAAAGCACTTTAGGCATGGAATTTTTTCTTGGGTCGAAACTAATCAGTTGGTGTTCCCAAAAGAAGAAGATAGTCGCTTTATCCTCGTGTGAAGTGGAGTACATTGCAGCTTGTGCGGCAGCATATCAAGGGGTATGGCTAGGACGATTGTTGGTTGCTATGCTAGAGATGAAGGTTGAGAAAGTAACTTTGAAGATCAATAATCAGTCTGCAATTGCATTGAGCAAGAATTCAGTCTACCATGAGAGAAACAAACACATTGATACCCATTTTTATTATATTAGAGAATATGTGGAATCACGGAAGATTTCATGCTCGCTGATATTGATACCCATTGTGCAGCATGTTTGCACAAAAGACTAGCTCGTTGATATCTTGATCAAATTGCTTGGAAAATTGAAGTTTATGGAGATAAGGGAGAAAATCGGTGTGTGGACCATCGACGGAAGACAACAAGCTTAAGGAGGAGATTGACAAGTTAATCTACTTGTCTTCAAGTCTGGTTGAGTCCACGACCAGAGTATGTCCTACGACCACGAAAGTCTTACGGCCAGTATGCAGTCTACAACCAGCTCTGAGTACTGTAGTAGTCGTAGTCAAAGAAGGAAAGTACTATAGTAGTCATAAAAGTTCAGGAATCAAAGTCCGTATATAACTAGAATTCAGAGTAGTCATAAAGGAAAGTTAAGGTGTATCCGTGTAAGACTCTTAACGTGGAAAGCCATGTTGGTTACGGAGTCCTGTATATTACTTCTATATGTAAGAAAAATGAAAAGGGCATAGGCGTATCACGTCGCCAAATATTAACTGTGTTTTACTCGTGTTTGCGTGCGTGATCACAAGGCTGAGTTCATCGCTCGCCTAGGCCTTGGAAAAATTCTCCAACATATGATCCATTCTCATGTAGGTCGAAGAGCCAGAATGCTTACACTAAGAAGGGGAATCGCACATGTTAATGGAAAATGTGAGTGCCTAGCTAGCTGACCCGAACGTCTCAAATTAGTCGAACCAACAATGGACACAATAGTTTGTCCCTGCCGCGTCTATTTAATTTGGCAAGATTTTCAAGGCACAACTTGATCCTAGTGTTGAGCGAAACATGCATGTGATAAATTCTCTCAGGACAGGAGAGAGAAATAAAGAAAACGGAATGGAAATCCAGATTAAACTTGGACAAGCAATTTGCGGTTCTCGGAGGAAGCGAAGAAAATGCATTCGAATTCAGCTAATCTCCAAACATGGCGTAGTTTCCATCAAAACCCCACGACGACAACGGAACGTACCAGACTGCCAGACCAATTTTCTCATATTGCACACGGTAATAATGTACTATACAAATGCAATACTTTGTACTTAGGACATGTTTGGAACAAGAAAATTTTTCTCCATTTCTATAGGAATTAAATTATTTTTCATGAAATTTCCGCGTTCCGAACGGGCCTTCAATCGTTTGTATCCAGTGTGCTAGGAGGAAGGAAACAAACAAGATTCTGGGCTCTCGTTCGCGAAACATAGAGAAGAAAATCGCTAGAGGATGACGAAGGAATGTAACATCGGATAGCCTAGCATGGGATCTGCCAGATGAACCAGCTAGCGGATGACCTTGAACCGGCACCTGGATGAGGTCCACCGCGAGGTTCGCCGCCGCCGCCGCCGCCGCCGCCGCGCAGCACACGCAGCTCAGCACCGACCTTCGACAACGCGCGCGCGCACACGAGTACACGGCAAGAAAACCAATTAATCCAGTCAAACCGCAGGAACCTGAACAGGCAAGGGCGAGCTGAGATTGAGTGGTAGTAACCAAGAACGCTCTGGACTCTTCGGTTGGGTTGGGCCGGTTGGTTTCTGGGCAAGGGTGGGCGGAGGTTAGTGGAACGGTGGGAGTTGGACTCCCACTCTTGGCGGCCCACTAGGCGCAGGCGGGCCGCGCGCGCGCATGAACTGGCGAATCGGTGGGCGTGACCGCGTGGATTTCGGCCGGCGTTGCTCAACAAAAAGCGTGAGCGTTCGGCTCTTTTCCCGCATCGCCTGCACTGCACAAGCTTTCATTCTCTACAGAGAACAACTTCACGCATAGTCAACCGCTAATAATGGAGAGGCCAAACAAAATTAACGTTTTTACCCCCCCTTCAGGCAAAAAAAAAACATATCTAGCTATACACCCTTTTCCCATCCATCCCGGTTTACAACTAACGAAAAGGCATGAGAGTGATTTTTCCTCCCAGAAAAAGAGTTCGTGGCCGAATTGCATTGGCATCCTGGCTAGTAATTTTCCAGGCGTTTCGTTTTCCGGTGGATTGCGCGAAGCCTAGCAAGCCCCACCGAAGACGGGCCCTGGCTCGGCACGAGAACGAAAGATTCCCAAGCCCCCAAGACGGAACAAGGGGAAGATGACACCGCGCCGTACACACACAAAACCCGGTGACTACGCGCCGGGCCAAAACTGTCGGGCGCACGGTGATTTTCGGACGGCACGCACACGCCGTCTCCGTGCGCTCGACGCGTCGGTCTTTTCCGTCGGCGTCTCCGTTTCGCCCCCGCGACAGGCGACGGATATGTGTGTATACCGGCTGCCGGCGCTAGCTGCTCCATTAACGGGGGACAGCTTGCGGCCATAGCTTTGCCGTGCATCTCAGTTTTCCTTTACGTGCCTGGCCGATAGGGCCGGCCGAAACCTAGGTACGTGTTGCACGCACGTATAGTCCGGGGATTAGGTCAAGTACGTAGTGCTGTCGTTTATGCCATGCTGGACTGTCGTTTAAACTTGTCTAACTTAAATGTGTCGTCAAATTTGATAACAGATCAAACACCCCTTAAGCCTACACACGCGCGAAGATAAGATGAGAGCCTGCAAGCCCACATCTTGATGCATGGCAGCATGTAGCTCAATTGCCCAATTTGGGGTAGTTGCTATATTGGATATTACTGTGAGCCTCCGACTCCAGAGATTGCCATGCATGCATGGTAAAGTATAGCACCAAAGATGATAACAGAGAAAAAAGTGAAAGGTATCACAAAAATTTCTTCCAAATATTCATCAATTCTTCACTTTAATAGTTACCGTCACTGTAGGCTATAGGCTATGGGCTACTTCAATAGATAAACTTTCTTCATATTTACATGGTATCAAAGCCTAAATTTCATACCTAACTGTCAGCCAACTTGCGCATGTTGTTGCTGCCCTAAGAGGAGTGTTCTACACTCCCAGAGGGTGACCACCTCCTACTGCGCCGCCACTCCAGCATTGGGCGGCCACCTCCTACCACGTCGCCGCTCTAGCGTCGGGTAGCCCCTCGGCTATCTGCGGTGGGCACACGCTCGTAAGCCCCCGCGCCGCCCAAGCCTCCACCAGTCGCCGCCACTCGGATACAACCACACCTCATTGGCGCCACCTCGGATCCGACCGCCCCTGGGTCGCCCGCTAGCTGTGGTTATTATATTGTATAGATGCTGGTTGACAAGATATCAGATTGGATCCTCAAACTTCCCTCCGTGAACAAATGCACTTGTCCACCACATATAAATGTGTTGCTCGAAGAGATGCTAGGCTAGAACTTATCGAAATTCTTTCCTGTGATACGAGAGTTCCATGCAAAATTGTAAGTTAGGCAAGACAAGATTAAAAATAGAACTACCGCCACTGTACTTGCGGTATTATCGCTCTGATCGCTTATGCCATTTCACAACCCGAGACACTTTGAAATAAAAAATCAATAAAAATGGAACTCTGTCATTCTCGGATCATGAAATCGCTCAAAGAGATCAAAGTCAAGTAAAAATGAGTTTTCTCATGAATTTGCTATCAAAGTGCCTAGATGGTGAAGATAGATTCTCGAAGATTATCTCTATCTTTTACACATTCTTGGCACAACAAGATCAAGAGGAGGGAAGAGAAAATATCAAAACCAATCGAAGCAAGAGCATATCAATCAAAATACGAGAAACTCAAAGAGATACACAACGATTGATGTATTACTTACTTGAGAACTCCATACGCACAAATTTTACTCATATATATTTAATTATACATATTTTTCAAAACGTATAAACTCCTATCGACTAAATCCGGACTACGAGTACCACGTACGAGGGTGCAGTGCCACAAAGCGTCAGCACCCAACAGCTAGCGAATCTGCCCGGCCGGTCTCGCCGCATCTATTGATCGCCATTGTTCATTGTCACAGCAGCAGCAGCAGCAGCTAAACACGTGGGCGTGCGCCACCGTTGTCTCCGCCGAGGCGAGTCCATGCGCCGAATCATGGGCGACGAGAACGCGCCGCGCGCGCCGGTGGACCGACCGATGTTCCGCGCTGATTTGAAGGAGAGCCGCTCCGATGGCGGACGGCCATAGTTTCGCCAGTTTTCTCGCGGAATCCAGCGGATATACGTACGGGGGCGCGGCCCCGAGGGGCGAAAAGACGCACGGCGCAACGCCCACCACGCAAAAGCTAGGGCAGAAGAAGACATGTGTATGCACATTATGGGAAAAGACAAGAAGTATATGGTGCCTCTCGCTGCAGATTATCTAAGCCTTTCCCTTTTATCGTCGTCATCATCATCAGAGAGAGAAAGAGAACCCTAGAGAGATGGACAGAGCAGCTGATATGCATGCGGTCGCTGTCCCACCATCTTTGGCTCGGTCTTCGGCTGCTGCTCACGAGTCTCTCTCCCTCTCTGTCTCTCCCTCCCTCCCGGAGACTATTCATACCAAGTTACTGACTGGACGAAGGGGGCGGGCGGCTGGGTAATATGCTCACTTGACAGCAACTTACCTGGAATTACGCAGGGAACCGGTTAGTTTATTAAATTCTTCATTATATGATCGCGCGGTTCAAATCGAAGTTTTCACTGCGTTATTTTCCATTAAGCAAGATTATTACAAAGATCGAGATCCTAACTAGGAAAGCTCATTTCGTTGCTTACATCTGATCGTGATACGAATGTACCTTTGAAATCGTGATTCTAAATAAATAATAAAGACGGACTATATAAAATAAGTTCTGGGTCACTACTTTGTATAGTACGTCCTAGGCCCGTAGCTATGGTCTTGAGTAGGACTGAGATTGGAATTTATACACGTGAGACCATTTTTTGGGTGTGGTCACACCGCCAAGAGAAAGAATATAAAAGGCCAAAAATAGATTATTCCTTAACATATTGTGAGCATTTTGGTATAAGTCTCACAACAATTTGAGTATCGAGCTAAAAGTAGACAGATTTTGAAGCGAGATTCTAGAACGAGTGATTTTGATGTTGTTTTGGTTCATGGGGGGCGGTCTGATCGGAAGTTGCATGACGGTCAAATCAGCATAGAACATGCGGACAGACTGGCTTTGCATAGTCTGACCGATCTCTCAATGGTTGTTAGATTGGCTTAGGCGATTTTAATGCTGGAGGTTGAGAGTTATTCTAGGAATAGGTTTAGGGTTGTGTTAAAGTTATATATATGTTGCATGATGTATTTTATGAGCTAACTTGGGTCAAGTTAGAAGGACTTGCGCTCAAAAATGGTTTGCTTTGTCTATCATTGTGAAGGTGGTTTGGAGTTAAGTATGATCAACAGTGAGGAGGATCAGGACTTGGTTAGAAGAACCAAAGGTTCAATAAGGTCATGGAAGCCAAGTGAGATAGTTGGACCCAACCAAAACATAAGATGGACAAGAACCATGAAAGGTATAAGTGATTAAGGTCGAGCAAGTTATGTGGCGCATCAAGTGACTTGAACCTATTTGCGAGAGAGGACGGTTTGATGGTTTGAACATGTCAGAGGCTTGGCGGAAAGTCGTTGGGGTCACGTGGAAATATCGAAGCTTAGGCCATGCTTCAAGGTTAAGGAATAGGGAAACGTCGGTTGAGGGACAAAGTGGTCATTTGCCCAAAATCGAACAGGTGAGTGGTTTCCAAACTGCGGTAGAGATGGTTTGCAAAACCATAGCGGAGGCCTAAGTGGATTAGGTCAAGGAGACTTTACAGAGGACAAGACTATGGACTCGTGCTATTGGAGCCAAGGTTGAAGACACCACTTTGAGAAGCATGTGTGTGAGAGAAAACCTATTATGTGTTGAGTTATCGGGTTTACCCATGTGTTAGT
This sequence comes from Melocanna baccifera, assembly GCA_036346265.1. Classification (NCBI taxonomy): domain Eukaryota; kingdom Viridiplantae; phylum Streptophyta; class Magnoliopsida; order Poales; family Poaceae; genus Melocanna; species Melocanna baccifera. The sequence goes on along the minus strand of CM070677.1, from coordinate 6,494,063 downwards.
GAATTGAATCCACTTTGTATATATATTTTAGGATTTTATATGAGTCTCCACTATATAAGGGGGTATTAGAGAGGGAGAGGTTAAGATTTGCACTTGAAACTTCAAGAAAGAAATTAGGATCAGAGAGTGCTACCCCTAGGGTTTGGTCCTCCAAGAGGAGTAGCCACAATCATATATCTTCAAATAGTAATAGAAGATCAAACTCATTCTCTCATATTTTATTTGTCTTCTTGTGTGGTTTCTTAGCTTTTTTGAGGTGACCCTGGTGTCTTCTTGTTCTAGCACATTCTAGGTTCATTTGGTTTCCTAAGGTACGTGGGATCCCATCTTGGATCAACTTTAGAAGTGCAATATTCCAAATTTTTTTCATTTGTTTATTATATTTTAGTGGATTTTCCTCGATTTAAAACCTTTTCTAAAATCTTAAAAACCAAGCCTAGAGGGTAAGTTATTAAATTAATTGTGTAATTATGGTCAATTCAAGCTAAAACTATTTCATTTAGGTTCCTGCCTTCTCTAAATTTATAGGAATTTTCTGCTATTTTTTAAGCTTTAAATGAATTTCTGGACTTTTCTGTAAATCAAAACTTAAAATAAAATTTTGAATTCTCCAACGTCCATCCCCTCCCCGGGTGATACGTGGGTGGCCTAGATCAACCAACGTCAACGCCCGAGCCATCCCGTCCCACCCTTCTCTCCCACTGACACGCGAACGGGCTAGATATGGCCACAACCCACACTGGCTCACCCGTGCCACCCCCTTTCCATCTCCCGCTCCCTCTGACTGGTGGACCCATCCACCATTCTTCCTCCTCGTGCCAGCCTCCCTTCCTTCTTCTTCCCCCTCACCGTCGGCGAGGATGAACTTTCCATCATATGTGTCACGACCTTTGCACTAGCCCACTCAATATTTTCCTCGAGGTTACATACCCTCATCGCCTTCGAGGAGGATGAATTTCCCATCATTCCCAAGTATGGCCGCGAGCTCTGTTTCGGTAAGTCTTCGACGATGCCATCATGCTTATTGAGTCTATATCATCCCTCTCTATCTCATGCTCACCTCTGCTTGCCTATTTACCTTCAAGAAGCTCAAATATGACGCCTCGCTGTCGTGCGCAGTACCGTCGCGACCTCGCCGCCGATTCGCTTCGCTCGGGTAAGCTTTAGCCATAGCCATCATATCATTCTTGTTCGTCTTGACTTCTTTGTGCTAATACACCCATTTAATTACCTTGTCGTGCCCCAAAGTTGTCGGGACACGGTCATCTTCCCCAACGCCGACTAAACTTGTCACCACTACCGTTCTCACTCCTCGCCCAAGATTTCGGTAAGTCCTTCCGCTCCCTTGCAATTCATTTCAATGCACTTCAATTTATTTTCTTTTCTATTGCTTTGTTATAAACAATTTCATTTGGTCTGTCGGTTCACTACAGAAAACTTGATCTTAAGACCTACTTACGTTTGCCTACATAATATTAAGTACTTATTTTATTGTTACATATGTATATATGTGATATTATATAAGCTAACTACTGATCCGAAAATTAACTCGTCAACACACGCAGTAACCGCCAGTACAAAATTTTCGTCAGTGCGGCAGTGCGTGCGTGGAGTCATTCGTAAATTCGCGTACAAGGCATGCTTACATTACACAGGCAGTGGATGCATGCGTGGCGCACAGGGTACACTACATGCAGGCTACTGTTACTGTTGAAGTGTAGGTTCCGTGCATGCGTGGGCCCCGAGTAAGCGCTGGCGTGTGCCCGATCACCACGTGCTATGTCTGGTACCGTGGCGAGCGAGCTGTGCCATAGACACAGTAGCCAATGGTTCGCCATCTTCTCTGTAGGGCTGTACGGCTACGTGGGCCAGTGGCTTGACAACAGATGCACATATACTACTCGGAACTAGCTAGATCCATCGATCGATCGGCTCGTGTGATTCTGCGGCATGGTTTAAATTTGATTTAGGCCCCGTTTAGAACGCGGATTTTTTTTTTCATTCCTGCGAAAATTAAATTTTAGTAGGTTACAGGTGGGAGTAATTCCTTCTATGCATGGTTTAGTGTTAGTCTTTTATAATCTCTTATGTAGGTTACAAGTGGTTCTGGTTTAATTGTAGGTGACATTTAGTATTACATGATTGAGGGCTAGCTTTCTCTTAGGTAGTGTTTGGTTGGATAGTGTAGTGTTAAGAATAATATTAACTTATGACTTTTTTACTGTATCTAATTTATTTTTTATTATTGCTAAGTTAACTTATTTAGTATAATTAAATTTAAAAATATAACAAAACATGTTAGTTCATCATAGATCTAAGAAATACAAAAAAAACCTAAAATAAAATAAAATAATAAGATAAAGATAAAAAATATATAGTAAAAAAACCGTCGCCCACCATCGAACGCAACAATGAGGTGGTGATCGTTTTAGCGATGGTTTCTGGTTTTTAGCTGAAATTTCAATGTAGCTGGCTGAAAGTTTACTGTAGCTGAGTTAGTAGATAGTGTAGTGAATAGTGAAAAAAAAGCTGAAATTAGAAGTTGAAGCCGAAAAAAATCGAAACGATCAGGGCATGAGCACGGTCTAAAGATCACCTGTCATCCGTTTGTACTATATGGTATTATTATGTAATAGATAGATGTGGATGTCGTTTGATCAGGCACATAATTGAGACTGAGACACTGAGTCCATATTGTCGAGCTGTTAATGTTTGACTAACGTGTGTTACGGAAAATCCCTCGTTAAAAAAACCACAAAAATTCATCTGGATAGAAAAAAACAGGAGCGTGAGAATTTTTCCGACAAGAATAGGACTATTTTACGTGAAATTCTTGTAAAATATTCATATGTTCCGAAACGCCCTTAACAATTAAGTTATTTGTACTCAACTTCTCTTTTGACGACGAATTTCCTACACAACTTTTGTTCCTTCCTAACACGATATCTTTTTCATTTTGGTTGATCCAATAATTATTTAACACATATGGCTATCAAAATATGTGTTGGATCATGTGCCTAGGTTTAAATATTTATGATGATAACTAATTGACAATATTGCTTAGCATTATTATACGAGCTGTGTGTAGACTAATGTCGGTCAAATTGGGAAGAATTTGTACCAAAAAAATGTTGGTTTGGTTTTTGCATGTGCAGGATAATTCGGAGGCGATCGTAGTCTACAACAAGGACGAGAGATGGCTTGATGTGAGGTTATTGTTCAGATGATCAAAGATGCTGAAGGAGATGGTCGAGTTCGAGTTATGGTGCGTGGAGATCAAAGGTGCATGACGTGTGTTGGAGCTATGATGGTACGGTTCAGAGGCTATAATATGTGATGAAAGTGAAAAACTTATGTTACAGAATGGTTTCAGATCTCTTCATAAGTAGTGGACTAAAAGGCTAGTAGATTAGGTAATTGGTTCGGCTTGATTAGAGTTATTTAGATTTTGTTTCGGATAAGGTTTTATGGGCATGTAAGTAAGGCTATAAAAAAAGGGGCGCAGGGCCGACGGGCGACGGCTGTGCGTGTCAGTTTTTAGCTATGATATTTTGTCTCTGACGCCGCCGCCTTCTTCTCACCGGGCGCCTCATCGGCCTCGCGCAGGTGTCCTTTACCTATCTAATAGCTTTCAATCGAAGAAAACTATGCTGCTTTACCGATCTAATAGCACGGCAAGGACACCTGCGCGAGGCCGATGAGGCGCCCGGTGTACTCGGTTTACTCGGTTTTTGCTATTTTCTCGCACCAAAAACCGAGTACACCAAATTATCTGGTGCAAGAAAATAGCAATGCTGGGGTAGTTGATTGAATAAAAACAAAAATCAGAGATTACACTTGCATGCATTGGTTGGCTGGATCGACACTTTTTGAAGAGAGGTAAGATAGATTAGAGGAGAGCTCGCAGCATAGATAGCTAGAGGGATAGGGATTAGAAACATAGCCAGGGGCTGCAGAGCTTGTATGCGTGGCTGGATGTGTGGCCAAGGTATGACAGAAAGGTGAGCTAGATTAGTTCATGGCTAGGAGCCAGATGTGAGTTTATGGAGTAGAACAATAAAAAAACTGCATGTGATGCTTTTGCCGAGTGCTGGTGTATGGGTCTCTGGTGTTGGCTTGTGCTGGCAGCATGCATGCTGAGCTGTTGGTTCCCGATCGAGCAACGACACGGCAGCTCCAGAGGACACAAGGTGTTCAGCTTTTAATATTTTTTTTATTTTTCGGTTGTTTATTTTTCTTGCTATGGTTATCAGGTTGAACAAAGCTTAAAAAAATAGTTGCATCGACGATCCTACAATATGAATTTGTTTGCTACCCAAAATTTTGTCTACAGTTGTTTCTGTGTTCCTCGTCCCTTGCGTTGGTTTACGATGGAGCGATAGAGAACGATGATCTCTATATCAACGGCGAGACTGATTGTCTACGATGGAGCGTTAGAGAACGATGCTGTGGGTGAAATAACGCATGGCATGCATTAGGTTTGCCATGCACTGGCATGCATGATCGATCGATGGTTTCTACTGCCTATATATACTATAAACTACCTCTAGTAGAACACTGTCCAATAGGATTAATTAGCAACTCTATATGACCTCTAGTAGAACACTGTCCAATAGCATTAATTAGCAACTCTATATGACCTCTAGTAGAACACTGTCCAATAGGATTAATTAGCAACTCTATATGACCTCTAGTAGAACACTGTCCAATAGGATTAATTAGCAACTCTATATGACCTCTAGTAGAACACTGTCCAATAGGATTAATTAGCAACTCTATACGCTAAAGAGACGCGCTCGCGTAGCGTGCTGCGCCTGCATCTTGCTTGTAAAGTTGTAATCGAAAAAAAAAGCAACCCTATGTCCCTGTGTGCAACGTATTCATGCATCAATCAATGGTCAAAGTTTAAAGAATATACCGATGAATGCCACACCGACATGCAGGCGCTGCCCCCTATTTGTTAATGTTTGTTAGTGTCAAAACCGGTGGTATGTATGGAATGCGGTTTTTCTATGAGCATGGATAGCTATATGCACTATCCTAGCCTTTCATTTGCTTCGAGATTCACACATCATGGAATCCATTAGATAACAGAGGGTGACGATGGATCCGGCCAAAGATATAGAAGGCGGCCGCGGGGAAAAAGGAAGTGGAGGTGGGGGGGGGTGGGATTCTCAATTAGAGTGACAATCAATTAGGAGAAGGCGGGCGGTGACAACAGATCCGACGACTCACTACCAAAGACAGGGAAGAGGGTGGGGACGAGGGTGTTGGAGGAGAAGGCCGCGGGAAGGGAGAAGGTTGCGGGAGGGAAGGAGCAGGCGGAGGGAGGTGGTCACTGGTGGACCTCGTCGACACTGAGGCGACGCTGGCCAAGAGGCGGGTGGCGGCTCGGGGAGGTGTGCAGATAGTGGCGGTGAGGTGGGGTGAGTGGAGGCATGAGGTTATGGTTGGGATGAATTGCTTGTATAGGATTTGAGGATGAATCTGGAACATTGGATCCTTATCAGACGGTTGAAAAAACCGAAGGGAAAATAGATCCTAGATAAAATACTTTTAATTCAAGAACGTATGACTAAAAGTCATTAAAATATACCGGGGCTACTTAACAATATGAGTTGTGACAAGATGTACAATCTAGTGGCCGCCAAATTGCCTAGCAACAGACACGCACGTCAGAATTATTTTCTCTGAGATATGTAAACCAAATAAACGCTGCGGAGCCCTAGTGTCATATGCTATACTGGCGCTGGCAGTCGGTGTACAATGTACATTGCAATGGGGGAGAGAGAGAGAGAACGGGTGTTGCCACAAAGAAAGAAACCCTATAAAGCAGGTATAGAGAGAAATCTCAAGGAGGGTGTGGTGGACATGCGTCCTCCTAACTCTCTAATACTCCAAAATCACCATCAAACTAGTCTAGTCCATTGCCCTCACCTCCCTCTTCTTCCGCTCTCTCTCTCTCTCTCTCCTCCCTTCTCCCTATCCATTAGAGATCTCTCTCCATTAGAGAGCTTGCTGCCCATGCAGTACCGATGGTACTAGCCTAGCAGTCCATCTTGATCTAACGCCAAGCCCAGCTTAATTTGCCTGTAATCACAACAGAATCGAGTGGCTAGCCTGTAGATATAACAACTGAATCTATCGCTACCAAGCTAGAGATTTAGAGCAGTTTTTGATATAGATATCGGTAGTCCTTGCTCATCTACTGGTCTTGTGGGATACGCAGCGATTGGGATGTTTGAGGTGTCCACGCTGCGAAGCCCTAAGGCGGATCAGTGGGCGGTCGTCGGCGACCACCATGTCGGGTTCCAGGTCGCGTCGGCCACCGACGACGACCACTTCATCGTCGACGACAACCTGCTTGACTACATCGACTTCAGCTGCGACGTCCCGTTCTTCCACGCCGACGGGGACATCCTCCCCGACCTCGAGGTCGACCCGACCGAGCTCCTCGCCGAGTTCTCCTCCCCGGAGGAGCCGACGGTGAGCCCGGCAGAGCGAGAGGACGGTTGCGGAGCCCGTGGCAATGCCGGCGCCGTGGCGAGGACCCCGGAGGTGAAGGAAGGCGAGAAGGAATTACTAGAAGAGAACCAGAAGGGGTTGTCGGAAGAGAGATGTGAAGAGCAACGGGGACGAGGTTTTGAGCGCGGTGACGACGGAGGATTCCGCGGCGGCCGGGTCCGACACCAAGTCGTCGCCGTCGGCAGAGGGGCACAGCAGGAGGAAGCCGTCGTCATCGGCTTCGGCGTCGGCCAAGAACTCCCAGGGCAAGCGCAAGGTGAAGGTACTACCAAACTTATATACTAGCCCTAGATGCATAGCAGCCTGCAACCATGGAGTATAATAAAACACCACAGTGTGAGCTCAAGAAAAAAAAAAGGAGAAGAGAAGGCATAATTCTTCAGTCCAATCTGTACATCACAGTTCACATATAACAGGAATCAACACAACAGTTCACACTCGCGCGTTAACTCTGACATAATCTTTTTCACGACATCGGCCAGTAGATCTAGCTAGCGCAGAACATCAGAAATTACCAGTAGCTAGCTGCTGCTGCCACCACGTACGTACGTCGTCACGAGAGAATCTATACGAGACCTAGCACCACGAGCCCCTGCATGGTACAGCCATTGGCCGGCCGGGTCGAGGCGCTGCTGCTCTGGTGATGGTGCGGACGACGTACGACGTCCGTGCGTGAGCTTTTCACCGGAAATGTTCCTGCGCGGCAATGAATATGCCATGGCAATCCCCGTGTGGCTTTCCAGATGGATGGATGGATAGACAGATATGATAGATCTTGGGAGGGCGTCACGGGAAAGCATGTAGTAGCTAGCTAGCATACCAACAGTACTATTTGCTCTCTGCTCCTTTATTTTTGGTTCGAGTTGCAGAGTCTTGTCCCTCGTCTACCTACGTACCTCGCAACTGTGCCGTATCTGTCTGGTCTAGGATGAAATCTAAGGTTTTTACGGCTCAAGGATTGTGTATGTATGCATCGTACGCTCTCAGGTGTGTGTGTAATTGGTGGATTGCAGGTGGATTGGACGCCGGAGTTGCACCGGCGGTTCGTGCAGGCGGTGGAGCAGCTGGGGATCGACAAGGCCGTGCCGTCGCGGATCCTGGAGCTCATGGGCATCGAGTGCCTCAACCGCCACAACATTGCCAGCCATCTGCAGGTAAGCACCAACTCGGTCGTGTGCGTCTCTGACTTCTCAAGGTTTTCATGCGAGCGAAGTAAAATTTCCACGTTCCAAATAGGCCCCGTAAAAAGGGAAGCGTTGCGCACGTTTTAAATTAACGAAGTATGGATAGTGCTAATTCAAAGGATTAGTTTGCACCGATGAATCCATTAGTACCTCGATCTAAATGACACTATAGCTCTGTTTATATTGGCTTTTAAAAACTACTTTTGTACGATAAATATCTTTTCTACAATACCGAGCTTTTAAACAGAGTGCTTTTTCAATGTAGAGTCTGTTAGTCAATTGTAGTACATACTACAGCGACTTCATTTATATCGATTAAAATCGTACATGCGCATTTCTCTCTGTAAATTTCTCTATAAGTTACTATTCATAAACGAAATACAAAGCCAAAGGACTAGAGGCCCTGGTTCTGTGAGCACATACACACTCCCCTGTCAGACTCAGATCTGGGGAACCTATATGGGATTACGGGGCATAGCTAGCTAGTCCAAGCCTGGTACTGATGGTACCGCTGCACATTACAACACTATCAGTACATGCTACCACCGTGCATGTGAAGCCTTTTTTTACCAGGTTCTGCCAAAGCAAAGCACACAGCTAGGCAAGCTGGTAAAAAATGTAAGAACGCATCCAAACAAGTGGCATATATGCAGCAGCTGCTGCTTGCCGGTAGTAGTACGCCATGCATGCATGGCAACAGGATCGACCCTTGGATATATATTCCTTCGCCCAAACCGTGTAACGGGGACGCGCCAAGCGGTCCAGGCACCACGCCGGCAACCGCCGTACGGCGCCTGTCCCCTAATCAGCGCGGCCGCGTGCTTTGTCACCTCCGGATTGGTAGCTAGACGAACGTACAACACAGCAGGGGCCGAGTCAGCCATTTTTGGGAGCCCAGCAGATGGACTATCCGGCCGGATTGATCTGCGTGCGGCTTGCTCGGGAATCGCTGCTGGAATCGTTTCGAACGACGGCGGAGGTTCAACGGCTGCTCGCCGACGAGCCTGGGCAGGTCGCCACGGCGGTGGCTCCGCCCCTGTACAACAGCGTGTGCAACCCACCCGGCACAGACATGCACTCCTGGACCTGGTCGCTAGCTAGTGGTTCACGTGCATGATTCCGACGCGAATGTGGTTCTGTTTCCGGCAGAATTCCTTGGAAATTCTTGCGCGTTTTAAACGCAAGGCTGGAGAGACCAGGCTCACGTACGGTAATACAGAAATTTCATAGGAAACAGTGCAATTTCTTTAGACCTTTTGTTTCAAACGGGGCATAATAATATTGTTACGATCAGAGTGAAGGTTTCGGTCGGCTCAATCTTGTAAAATGTGTTACGATCAGAGTGAAGGCAGAATTCCTTTTTCAGGGAAAAAAAAGAGGTCGCATTTGCATGCTGAGTTAATGATTTTTTTTCCTTTGCGCGTGTGCAGAAGTACCGGTCACACAGGAAGCACCTGATGGCGAGGGAGGCGGAGGCGGCGAGCTGGACGCAGAAGCGGCAGATATACGTGGCGGCGGCGGCGGCCTGCACGGGAGGGCAGGTGGCCGGCGGGCCGAGGAAGGACGTGGCAGCAGGCCCGTGGGTCGTGCCGACCATCGGGTTCCCGCCGCCGGGGATGCCGCACGCTGCCGCCGCGATGGTGCAGCAGCCCCCGCCGCCGTTCTGCAGGCCTCTGCACGTGTGGGGCCACCCAACCGCAGTCGAGGCGGCCGCGGCGGCACCACCGCCCCCATTGCTGCCCGTCTGGCCGCGGCACCTGGCGCCGCCGCAGCCGCAGCCGGCGTGGGCGCACCAGCCGCCGGTGGGCCCCGCGTACTGGCACCAGCAGTATAACGTGCGTGCTAAGCCCCTCCTCTCCCCTTCTCACATGCATGTGACCCTCCTGCTTCCGCCATTCACGTACCCACTTTGCCAGTTTGGCTGTATGCATGAGTGACCAATAAACAGTTAGTTAATTTACCGTTTTCTCAGGCGGCGAGGAAATGGGGCCCACAGGCAGTGACACAAGGGACGCCCTGTATTCCGGCGCCGCCGATGCCTCCTGCGGCCGTGGTAAACTAGTCCTTAACTTACTATAATACAAGTTGCATTATGCATGTTTGATTGTGTAGTCGAACATGTGCATGCAGCAGTCAACTAATCATTGCTTAATTTGGTTCTAAGATATGATATCTGTTTGACCGAGTGATTCTGTGTGCGCGTGTAGTTGCAGAGGTTTCCTGCGCCGCCGGTGCTGCCGGGGATGGTGCCGCATCCCATGTACGGACCGATCCCGCCGCCGCCGCCGCAGACGCAGAGCAGTAATAAGCTCGCCGGGTTGCAGCTTCAGCTCGACGCCCACCCGGTATGCATGGCTCTACGTCCATCGATCTTGACAGTAATGCATCCACCAATCACGCGAGCAAATAAGGGCATATACAATAGTTCAGACGGCTACTGTCTATATATACATGCACATCATACATAGACAATAAAAAGATAGCTTGTACAATAAGCTGTCTATTTAGTTGTCTGCAATCTCATAAAAAAACAACAAAAAAGACAGCTTATAAAAAAGACGGCTTGTACAACGTTCGCAACGCCGTCTCTTCGCCTAGGAGCACGAGCGCGGGTCGTCTCTTCGTGAGAGGACGGCTTGTGTCTCTCTCTTCCTTAATTACAGTCCACGTCGGATGATTTTGCTGTGTTGACATGATAAAGACAGCTACTATCTCTCCGTTGTACCAGCCCTAACAAGCATATATAACCTCTGCCATTCCTCGATTAATCCTGGAGAGATGTGCCCTTAATTGGCTCGCACTAATTTTGTTGCTGATAAATTCTTTGCTGCAGTCCACGGAGAGCATCGACGCAGCCATTGGAGACGTTTTAGTGAAGCCATGGCTGCCGCTTCCCCTCGGGCTGAAGCCCCCGTCGCTGGACAGCGTCATGTCCGAGCTGCAGAGGCAAGGCGTACCCAAGGTTCCACCGGCGAAGACGACGGGCGCCGGCGCCGGCGCCGGCTGATCTCTAGACCTCTCACCCGCCGGCACCGGATGCTTTTTCTCGATGACACAACTCGTCGACTTGTCCATTTGCACGTACTACGTATGATCGATCGATCGCTGTACGGACGGGCGTGTGTAGATTAATATACTGCATCTTGAGTGTATCATGCATTGACACCGATCTCAGGTTTTCCTCTCATGTATGCATGTGCGCTGTACATAATGTCTACCTGAGAGTTGCGTGTATTATATAACTTGATGGGACGACTCATATATATTGTTGGAATGATAATAACTTGATAAGAAGAACTCTTCTATAGTATGCGCTAGCTAGCACCGTACGATGTGTGCTAAACCCTAATGATCGTGAAATTTTATGAGTGAGGCTTTGCAACGGACGGTCTAGATCAAGAGAATACGAAGAGGGACACGGAAACAGAAATAGGGAAGCTATTTTTGAAATTTTATATGTTTGCTCTCGTGGATTATGTATGTCGGTTAGGGGGACACGAAAACAGAAATAGGGAAGCTATTTTTGAAATTTTATATGTTTGCTCTTGTGGATTATGTATGTCGGTTAAAATTTTTCGTATGATCCAATGGATCGCCGTCGCCGATGAGTAGTGGCCGAAGCGCGTGGTTGGTTGAGGTTCCCACTCTCCTTAAGAGACAAAGATACGGTTTCTCGTGCTAATTCACGGTTGTTTGCTTTATATATAATTTAAGAGTAAGGGGCCAATGGGTTATTTCGTTTTTGGCCTCGATTAATTGTCTGAGAACTAGAATAAATACATTAGCTTTTTAATTTTGATTTTTAATTGTTTTTCTTTGTATTGTATTTTTTAATACAATGATTAAAAAAATTAATAGTTGCTATCGTATAAATTTAGCTAAAATATAATAATCTAAAACCGCTAAAAAGTCAGAATGAGCGGACTCTAAAAAAAGTCAAAATGAATAGGCTCTAAACTCTGCATGGTACAGTGCATACTAACAATCCAAAATTCAAAAATTTTAATTAAAATCTATAAGACACAGCTCAAAAGACCCCAAATATGGCTTTGACTGCTGGCTCTTGGCTAAAATCATACTATAGGGGTTGATAGTTTTTTTTAAAGTCATTTAATTAAATAAAAATTAAAAAATAAATAAAAAACATTATATTGCTACAAACAATACAAAGGAAAAAAGAAAAAAACCTAAAAAAATTGCCAAAAATGTCGAGATAAACCAAAATTATAAACCAACGCATTCCAAGTAGTTTCTAGTTTAAATAAACCGAAAGAAAAAAAAGGTAGAAGTTGCTCAGGGCCTTAGTTATCGATCTAACATCCATAAATTAACATAGATGCTCTACAAGTTATTCTAAAAGTAGCATCGGTTACATGGTGATAAGAACAAACTAATACAACACATGCATAGAAGAGGCAAAACTTCAGCGCTGTCAGGCGAAACTAAGCATTTCCATTTCTCCAACCTTGCGCAATCTCAACTCTGCCAGAACAAACTTCACTCTCCGTGGTTGGGGAGGGCGCAGCATAATTAGATCTGTTTCCACCTTAAAATCAACCAAAACAATGAGATGGAAATTAATCTGGAATGCCACTGCGTTTGGCTTCGTGATACTCAGATCACCCCTACTCGACTTCTTTGATGATTCTTCTTTTCCTGAAGGGCTGGACAGGCATGCTCCCGGGAGCACTGTGCGCTCGCCTTCTTTCTTCTTTACGGTTTTCTGCTTCAATCATTGTACGCCTTAAGTTGGCAGCCTTGTAGATTGGCTTAGGTAAGTGTCTATGCCTGACGTAAAAAACCATCCATATAACATCAACAAATTGATCGTTCCAAATAGATACAGGAAAACGAGATGATCTATATACAGTAGAAACACATGCCCATGCCAAGAAACAGTAGCTTACCTTACAACCCACTTGACTTCTGGAAGGTGCTTATACCGCTACTTGATAGCATCTAGGTATTCGTGCTTTTTGCGTTCGCTTGGAAGCTGCAAAAGACATTTGCTGGCAATCATACACCACATCCAACATCAAATTGTTAATAGATGGCCTTAGAAAATTTGATGTAGTAGAAAACAAAACATAAATCAACAATGCCCAATAAAGCAGTTCAATGACAATACTGTATCTAACTTATGTGAGCAGATAAGGACCTTTGTCCATATGGCAGGAAAAAAAGGGAAGGCAAAATGGTAAACATGGTAGCAAGTACTGCAGCTATTTCTGAGAATAAGGCTACAACTTACACTCCAAAGCAGTCTGAAACACAAGATCGTATGACATGTTGAATGCACCAGCTGACAAATCAAACCACATCACAGCGGATCAAGCATCTTCTTTGATGTCTTACACAAGTTCTCATTAGGCATTGCTGATGCAGACTACCACCTAAGGTGATCATTCTGGCATCTAAAACACCTAGCACCTAACACCACTTCCCAATCATTCATGGCGGTTTTCACTTTTCAGCAAGGCAAGGGGTTTTACTGTAAATCAACTTGACCAGAAACCAACCATATTTCGGCCAAAACTGGGTAAATCAAAGAGTTCCAGTTCATTCTTTTTCTTCTCCAGACACTGGCCATGTATATAGGTTCACATTTTCTGTTCGTTGCCTATCATTCTTAACTGAGTACATCATTTGTATTTGTGTTTGGTGGTGGTTCACAAAAGCAATTATGCGCAAGTGAACAACATACGGTTATTGCCACGCTACTTCGTTGGGCACCCACAGTGAGAAACCAAGTGAATTGTCCAAATTACCTTCCACTTGTACCAAGAGGTTGAGCTCAATCACATGACATAGAACTGGAGCAAGCAACAAACATGGCAAACAGTGCATGGTGTTAACAAACTTACGACTCCCAGTTGTTCTGAAGCTTTGAACTTCCACAGCCAAAGATTTGTATCATCACTGCCGGAAACTAAATAGGTTCCATCGTAGGTGCATTGCATGAGTAGTACCGTGCAGCAATGTCCCAGAGACGAATATCTGCCATCAAAACAGAAGCTACAGTTTACCATTTATGATCCAAATTTGAACTTGATCAAAAGAAGAATATGGTAATGCGTGATTGCCACTTCTTTTTTTAGTATGTAAAAGATGAATAAATGAATAAAAACCATCTGGTTTTGTAGGAATGGTTAAATTAAAAAAATATCAGGTACCGAAATACATACAATGGTCACATCAAGCACACTACTGAAGCATACTACAATCAGATTCTGCTCATAAATGCATAACAAAAGTGGGCCATTGGGCTCTTGGGTCTCGACAGTTTGGCGGCCAAGCAATGGTTTCAGAAACAGGGCTGAATAATATGTTCTCTAGATATAATAGCAAGAATAAATTGGTGCCAAAATAGTAACATTTTTTATTACTCCATGTTAAGTCACTCAAACTGATATATCATTATAACCTTTTACTCTTAATTTAACCAAACAAGTCAACTAATGTAACTGAATAAGTTTCAAACACTCCAAATGACGGTAACAATGCTGTGTTTGCCCACAGCCATTTACATTAGCCATTCCCTTTCCATATGTCAATTCCTGAGAATATTATGATAATAGAAATCTGATAATGTGTTACCATTAACTACGTGCTAGGATGATCAAATACGATTGAAGAACAATAGCACATAAACTGCAGTTCACTTGAAGTAGATGCTGTTTTATATTATCTTGATTGGTCAATGCTCTTAAGCAGTCCAAATACATTCATGTTCATATTATAGTTTCTATGTGCATCCAAAGGGCATCTCATGTTGAGTTTCAACTAACCAGGAAAGAACCAGAAGCTAATAATTGGCAGTTTGTTCAAGCATGACAAAACACTCAAGGAGAAAAAAAAAAGCAAGCTAGTACAGAAGTATGATAATTACCACCATCCATTGAGCCAGAAAATATCGCTTTCAAATAATTGGGGTTTTTGGCCATGCACGATACAGCATCGATGTGCCCATCCATTGCTCCAATAAATGACTTGGCAAATATCTGAACAGGAGAGCAGCAAAATTCTCATCAAAATAGACAGTAGAGAACGAAACACCAACACAGAGAAGAAAGGAGAGGCATACCTTCTCTAATTTTGAAAGATTTGAACCTAGTGCAGGCCAGGCCATCTTTGAAAGATTTGAACCTAGTGCAGTTATGTACAGAATTTAATTTTGACAGTGTACGGTGAATGTTTCAAATTTTGTACCCCTAGTTGTATGCTAAAGTAACAACAAAGAGTCATCTTGTTTCTTTTTTGACGTCAAAGCAAAGAGGCATCTTATCCAGTCAATACTTTATCCAGATATTTGATGTCTAGCAAACGCAAAGCTGTCGGTTTTTCCCCCAATGGGAACTGAACTAGGGGGTAAATAAATCCCTGAAAGAGGGCTCCCCTAAGTGTCAAACTGATTGACGAGCAAGGAGCTTCGCGAAAGGGGAACACATTCCAGCGAAAGGGGAGCAGCTTGGCCCCTCAGAAATTTACAGCTACACCAATTTGACTAGACAAAGAATTGACAATCATCCGTACTTGCAAATGAACACATATTGCAACACCACGGTTCCTACTCGACCATATCATCGTATAACTGAAGTGTGACTACATCAGTCTCGCACGGACGCAAACCGAACAGCTCAGCACTGCCACCGATCAAACCGACCAAAATTAACAGCAACAAGGGGAGCAACATACGTCTTCACCTGCAGGTCCTGGCTGCGCTCGCGCGTGAAATCGTCGGTCGAGCGCGATATCACCTTCACCCTCATCCCGACCACCGACACAGCGTCACAGGACACTCGCCGAGGGGACGCGGCCGCGGAGCTATTACTCCGAGGGCAAGGGCGAGGGCGAGGTTGCGGGGCTAGGGTTTTGCGCCGCTGCCGCCGCCGTCGAGGGAAGAAGGGAAACAGAACGAGAAGAGGAGGGTTCGAAGCAACAAAAGTCGGCGGCCAACAGCAAGACTGAGCCGTCCACGACAGTAACGAGCCGAGCAGGTCCAAACGGCCCATCCTGACGCGCTCGGCTGGGAATGGACGGTCCAGATTGATTGATTCCTTTTCTTCGGAATAATAACAGCATTGCCATCGCAGCGCAAGGTGACCGGAAACCCCATCTCCTCCTCCCGTCTCGGCAAAGCCACGATGGCCGCCGCCGCCAGGTCGCTGCTCCGCTCGTCCGCTTCTCTCCTCCGCGCCGCCCCGGCGAGGTCCGCCTCCCCTGTGGCGCGGCCGTCCCTCCGTCGTGCGCTGGCTGCGCCCCCTCGCCTCCTCAGGTACGATACAATACGACCCCGCCCACCACTCATCCGTGCCCCCCTTACCAAGAAAGATAGAGGCGGATGGTGATGGCGTCGTTGTTTGTGCAGGTCGCCCGTCGAGACGAGCTTCTGCGTGGAGTCTCTACTGCCGCTGCACAGCGCCACCGCCGCCGCGCGGATGACGTCCATGCTCGCTGTCCCCGGCCGAGGTCTCGGGTGGCTGACGGAAGGTAAAACTGAAACTGCCCTCCTCTTCAATTCAAATGTCTAGTTCAGCTATTGCACTGGGTGTGTATTGATCTGGATATTATGCCAATCATGTGACTATTGTTTCCGATAATCCGGCTTAAGCCAGTTGTAGTGGCAGTAACCTGCCATAGAACATGTCCTGTACTAGTCGCGATTAACATTGGTCCAAATGTGCATGACGGTTTTGCTGTTTCATTTGCCTCATTCCTTCAACATCTGTATCCTAGTGTTAGCACTTGAACCATAGACACAATGCGCAGTTCTCTGCCATGTTTCCATCTTTTAGTTTGACGTTTTTCCTCCTTAATCGAAAAAACTTTTTAGTTTCACGTTTGCCCCCTTAATCGAAAAAAACTTTAGTTTGACCTTTTCGTCTCGTGTTGACTTTATTATCAAGTCCTGTTTCTAGTTTGTTTGATGAAAGAGAGACATTTTCTGCTTTTCTTTTCATTTCCTGTTGTAGGACAAGATGAAACTAGATGAAGACCAACTGGGGAAAGGTGACCACTAAAATATCTCCACCGTTATATTAATCAATGTTATGTGATTACAGTCTTAGATTACCAAACCTTGTTCCGATGTGTGAGTGAAAGCACTGCTCTTCTCATGAATGAAAACAACTTGCTGTATATAAATTATGATTTTGTTTGGGTCCTGTGCAGTTTTTTTTATAATTTGGAAAGGGCCTATTTTTAGAAATGAAAGCAATTCTGCGAATGAAAAAAAGGATTCAAAGACTCGGCTACTATATACTAATATAATGCTAATAAATGAATATATTTCCTCTTCTAAACCCACATGGCCATAGCCCCATCCCTGACGTCCTCCGCCCTATTATTTTTTCCATTCGAAGCCTTCTCTTTTTATGCTCTTCACCTCTTTTTACTCCACTAAAACCATGGTAGAGATGGAGATTAGCATTATTTTTTTTTCTAATCTTCCTCCAACTTTACTTCGCCTAGTCATGGTCATGAACAGGGGTGTCGAGCCAGCTACTGCTGCCTTTTCCCCATTAGTCTTTTTCTCTTTTACCTAGGACGCTGCTAAGGGTATCCGATGAGTGTCAGAGAGTATCCGACACGTGTTGACATAGCAAAAAAATTTCGGACTCGGGTGTCCTGGTAACACTGCACAAAACTTCTCATTTTATTGATTCTTTATTATTTCAAAAAGGAGGAGGATGATGGTTTGTGCTGTTCGAAGTTGTGTTACCAAATATGGTGCCTAAGACTCCTAATCTGCCCAGAACAATGAACATACTCATCTTTCAGTAAGGCATTTCCAAACCATGCACTTGGGAAAAAAGAAATAAATCAATTTTCAATTTTTACAAATCTTTCGTTGGGCATGATGAAACAAATGGGTACAGAAATGTTACAAACTATGCACTGGGCAATATTAAAGAAAATGAATTGAGAAGTGTTTTGAAAGTTCTATGCAGACTAAAACTCCACTTTTCCCTTAATGAACAAGAGAATCTGAATCTTTTGGTGTAACTTATTACTAAATACTTTTTTTATTCAAGAGGATAGTGAGCTTTGTATGATAATATGATATTGAATGAGGAAAAACATATGCATGCATCCTGTCCTACTGGGAAAACCAAAGTAGACAAAGGTGATGGCTGCAGGCCTGCAGCCATTCTTTTGTTTTTAGATTTTTTTTCCTACCCTTTTCCTTTCATTTGTATAGGGGCTTAGGACTTGACATTTGGTTGTGAAATAGTTACTCTAAAACACCCTGGAAAAGTGTAATAGGCTAACAGCAGTAATCTCAAATATGTCTTGCTTAAATTCGTCAAACAAATTTGATCAATCTATATTGTTGGCCAACAGCTGAAACTGATGGAGTATGATGCTGGCCTGCCACCTGCCACCGGAACCAGGAGATTAGTAGCCTTTTGAGTTATTCTGTGATTCTGCTGTATGGAAGCATGCTTTTTTATTTTTCTGTATGCGAACTAGAAGATGGTTTACTAATAAACAGTTTTGGATGTTTCTCAGACTTCTTTGTAGCCCCCTCGTTGTTGACCCGAATCCTTATGTAATGAAAACCATGAGAGGAGCAAAATATTTGTGTTGCTAGTTACTTTAAAACTGTACTTAAGCTCCTTTTTCTGGGTGAAGATGCGCGGAACAAAGATTGTTGATAACGTTGCGAAGATAATGTAGCCAGCAACTGCGAGATGGTTTGGCATCAGGTTTTATTTTGATTTCTTCAGCATGTTCTGGTGATTGAAATGCTCACAAGGTGCAAACCTTTTTCGTTTATTTTAGTGTCAGTGCTGCGGAGCATTCTTTTATGCTTTTAATCTTCAGCTGTCAGTCCCATTTATCTTGTGTGGAAAATAATCGTGTGAACAATGCTCCTATGTACGCTAGCAAAATATGTACAAAGAAAAAAAGGTAGGAAACATGCAAATGAAGCAAAGCATGGAATACACACGTGTTGCGATGCACTAACATTTCACATACATTATATGGTCTCAAACCTGGTGCCACCACAACTGCTAACATAGTTGCGCCTTGCCTGTCTGATTTCTTCCAGCTGAGTAATGTTATGCTCCCCACGCACGTCTATTGCAAATGTCAATCCAACGAAGGGGTTGTTTGTTTGTTTTTTTTCTCTTTTTGCTTTTGCCTTCTTTAAAAGTCGAAACAGACGGTGTGGCTTTTTGAAATAGATTCTTCAAACGGTTTCTTAAGTCTAAAACCATACGTGTTATCTGTGTTGACGTCTCCGTCGTCTACTGTCGTCTCAAAAAGTATAGACAAAAGCAAAAGATCAAAAACCATCAGTGGCATCCCAAAGAACAGTGCCAAAGAATGGAAGTGCCATGTCCATGGGGTTTGGGATGTAGCATTTTACCCTCCAATTCTTTGCTTTGGCTACTGTTGCCAGGCAATACAAGCACATCGCCGCAAGGAAACAAGCCACACAGCTTCATGGAGTGTTTTGTAAGTGTGTCGACTCCTTCAACACTTAAAACCACGACGGCGCGGTAGGCGATGATCTCCCAGATGCCAACAAGTTTTTGGAAGCTCAGGAAGACAACCGGGTTGATCAAGCAACCCAGCATCGTTCTAACTGCTTGGCTTATGAACATGGACAGCGGCGAGGCGAGCGTCAGGTATCCTGTCTTCAAGTCTTGCATGAGCTCAGCGGCGTTGCCAATGATCACCACCATGACATCACAGGCAGCAAGGCCGGCAATAACGACGATTATTGAGATGATTGCCAAGACGACGTAGCCAGCAACCGCGAAATGGAGAAAAGTTTGGTTCCTGCGGCGATCGTCGTAGCTAGGGGATGAATGTTCATCAGAATTGCCATCACCCGATATCTCAATTTAAGCTAAATGCAAAGGTTAAGAAAAAACGACCTAACGAAAAATCAGGCAACTTACACAAACAGCAAACCCGTAAAACTAAACTCTGTTACTAACCTTGTATCTATTGATTCCTCATCAAGCTGGTTGACGAATTTTTTTTAATAATCTATTTTTATTCTAAATTATAGTATTATACTTATAATTTATTTTTTAGTATTATTTATCGTTTTACGATTAAATGATTTGGACTAATCATCTAGCCGTTAATTAATACATAGTTAAATTACTTAACTATTGAGTGACTAGTCACTGTCATCTCCCGATTGAATGATTAGTCGCTGTGCTCAACTATTGGACGACTATGACTCAACCGGTGGGAATCGCATCGACTGCAATAATACGACAGTGTGGTACGGTTTGCAGTCGCTAGCAGCATGCTAATCTCTGTGTTCAGCCGTTTATGCTTCTTGTAAAGAATTTTTGCAATAAACAATTGATGGACCACTGAGACTTGTCTTGTGTTGGAGTAATGCTTCCGAATTTTTGCAATCGCATCTTAGGCCTGCTCACTGTCCAACGGTTCAGTAAGAGATTTATTATTCAACTATTAAGTAATAGGGAATAGTTATTTAATAGTTGTTCCTGTCGTCTGATCGTTAAGCGACAGATAGTCTAAACTGTAAGTAATAAAATATAGGTATAATACTATATTATAGAATTAAAAATAAATTATTTTAAAAAAAATTGTGAAACTTCGGTACCATTTTTGCTTGCTTTCGATCATAGGTCATATGTCCAGAAGAAATGGAAGATCCAAAGAGCATCGAGAAATCGATCAGGTTAGGGCAAATCATGCCCACGCCAACGAGACTTGCAGAGAAAACGCCCATCTCCTCGTTTAGGCGATGACTTTTAACTTCTACTTTTAATTTACTATTTCTTAATTTCGTATTTTTTAGTTTTTTGGTTTTTAAAGGATTTTTTATCTGTTCTTTTTTCGTATTCATTTGCATTGTCCACGATAGGTTAACATATTTTTTGTTTTTATTTTTTAATTTAATTATACCAAAAAAATCATTTTAGTTACAATAAAAATAAATCAATTACAGTAAAAAAAATTATAAGCCATCACCAATCCGAGTGCCCATAAAATATTTCTTTGTATGCCTTCAATCCAAACATAGGAAAAGTTTGGAAGCCAACTCATCTCCTGCCGTGTAAAACCACTGGAAGCAGGCCCACATGAAAGCTTCCAACAACAGGTTTGGACATAGCAAACACTTGTAAGCAGTCCCACACCGACCGCGCCGTGACCTGCCACCACCACGGCGGCGGCGGCGGCTGCCCCGCGAACGCCGCCTCCACCGACGGCTCCTGGTCCTGCGGATCCTCACCGGCGACGCCTATGCACGGTCTCAGCTGCAAGTTTTGATTACGTTCATCAAAATTTTAGCCTTGCTAGGCCTTGTTTTTGTGACTTGTAACCTGTTTCCGACATTAGCATGGCTTTTTTTAGGCGTAAGATGGCTAGAATGGAGAATTGACAACCACAGGGTTTTCCTCATTTTGGCGAACGATTGTTATGACAACTCGTCACTGGCAATCATTTGGAAAGGAAGACACACACGAGTTAAAAACGCTATTGTGTTACTGGCAATTGTCTGTTAACAAAATATGTTATCTGCATAATCGGACTAGTTATGCCATGTAATATACCAATTATGCCGTATAATCACTATTAAGTTGGGTGATCGGTTGAGTACCGGTTACCGATTTTCAGAACCTCGCTGGAAACCAACAAAAAAAGACGTTATTTTGTTTCAGCTCAATGTTAAGGTTGAAGGAGCAAGATGGCAAATTATTATGTATGAGAAGCTTGTTTCTGCTTGCGCATGTCTGTAGGCACCAATATTATATATCAACATAATGTACCAGCAAATAACCACCATTCAACTAGACAGGATATGCAGCAATTAATTTCATTGATCTCCAGAACTCGGTGCATCATGTCGCCCTGCTGAGCTTGTTCCATTACAGCAATACAGGCAGTACCAAGAGGAATCACAATCCAGTACATGCATGGACAACTCAGTTTAATCGATCGAACGTTCTAACTGAAGTGATACAATCTTGACCTTATCTGCAACCACCGCACCGAATAAACAAGCTTAGTAAAGGCTTTATAATGTTCATCCATAGTACTTCCTTTTTATGGCAGCGAAAAGGGGGAAAAACTTCGACGACGACTAAGCCACATTAACCAATTCATACTCTACTAGTGACAAGTTGTTGTCTTCCTTCACTGCAAAACTGGCAGGTTCTGTAGCCTCTATCCGTCCCCACTTGTCCACTACAAGCCTCATCGAGCCTTTGAACATGTCAATTTTAGCATTGCGCAAGATCACTGTGGCACCAGGTTTCAACAAGTCAACTGCACAGAAGGAGAGTATATCATCAGTCCATGATACATACTTACATACATTATCAAATAGGTTATGAATCATGATCATGTCCAAGACTATACTCTATGATGATTACAAACAACCAAAAAACATACAAAAACAACTGGCAAATAGCATAACTATAGGACTCCTAGTAAAAAGTATTGCACGTAAAATTAACTAACAAACGAATAGATTGAAGCTACTATGCTTTTCTTTTTGCTATTTTCCCGAACCTTGAAATCAAGCCAATTGTGTATGATACGACTATTAACAGACAGGATATCGATTCTCTGAAAAAAAAGTCAGGATATCTGCAAGATGCATAAGCCAAGTGAAACATTGCTCTTTTTCTTCAAATTTGACAAATCTTCATGTCCCTCAAACACATGAAACCCAAGTACACAAGAAAAGTAGCCAAGCATCGCAAATGAAGTAGCAAAATCAAAAGCAGGAGAGGGGGTACACACCACTATAGGTCCAAAACCAATTAACCAAAGGCATGGTCCGCATGGAGACAGAAGATCTTTGATCAGAAATACTGTCAGATTTTTCCTATGCGTGTAGGATGAAAGAAATAAAACAACTAACTACCAAAACATTTGATTTCATTCATCCAAATTTAGGAAGCCTGCGCCTAAAACTACAATACCCTCATTTGCATTCAAAGGAACAATACCACAATACAAGGTAAGACATGAGTGCTGTGCCGTTATTTTTAATAATACAGGATTTGAACTCAATTCAACTGCGCAAAAGGCCAAAAAAAGGTAGGATGGCGGGTACTGGTAGTTAATTTGTAGTTTTGAATATTGATTGGTGCGCAGCCGACTGCTTGTACTTGACATAAAAGAACATAAATAAACCTTTTGGCTCAACCATGTATCACTTGGTTTCGCTATTTGGCTGTTCATAATTATTTCGGGATAAATCATAATGTCAATCAGCAGGATCACAGGATTGCCATCTAAATATAAAACATATGACCCTAAGTCATAAAACGAAATGTTCTCCAAACCTATCAAGAGGGAGGAAATATAGCAGTTGCTACGCACAACAATCTAGGGATTCCGGCAAACCTGAAATTACAGCCGGGTAACATCAAAAAGAAAAAGGTCACACGCTTCCCTTTCTTTCCACTATTTTTTCCTAACCATTAGATATTATCTACGCGTCCAAACAGATGAGCGCAACCAGATCGGAGCCCAACAAATCTAAGCGTACAGCAAACGATTTCAGCAGTAAGGCATGGCAGCCAAACACAGTCACCTTGCTCGTTGCGGGCGGTGAAGACGACGGCGCCGGTCTCGTCGCCGACGAGGCACTCCGCGATGCGGAGTGCGCGGGAGGAGGCGCCGGGGCGCGCGCGGCCCGGGACGGGGGTGGCGGTGACGACCTTGACGGTGAGGGTGTGGCCGTTGGTGCCCGGCTTGAGCTGGTCCACCTTAGTGAACACCGGCTTCCTGAGCGCCGGCTTCTCGCCGCCCTGCGCCGCCGCTGTCGACATCGCCGCCGGTGGTTGTTCGGATCGGGGTTGGGGGGTGGGTTGCGGGGGTGCCTGGGGAAACCGTGATTTTTTTTTAAAAAAAAACAATCAATTTTTTTAACTCAAAATTACAATATTATACTTCCAAATTTAAAGTTTACAGAAATAATCATATATCACCGCATGATTAGATGATATACCTAAGTCACCCAACCGTTGGGACGACATGAGGACAAGTTGTCCACCAGCTGGACGACTTGACTTTGTCACCTAACCATACAACGACTAGTGGGGTGAGCGACTGGTCTAAGTTGTCCAGCAGTTAGGCAATTTTTTTAAAAAATATAATTATATTATTAGTTTGGTGGAAATAATTGTGGGAGAGGTTAATAGCAATTGTTATAGGTAGGTAATATTTAACAAATCTTGTTTGTAAGCTGTTTTTTTTAATAAAAAGGCAGACAATGTCGGTTGATCTGTTTGTGATTTTCATAAATTATGAATGGTACAAAATTTGTTAGACTCGTAATAATATTTTGTTATCGTCGTATGTTGTTGTAGTGCGATAAAATTTCTGAAGAATTTTGTGATAACGATTAAGGTGACAACGATTCATATATAGGAAGGTAAATGATATTGCAATATAACCAGGAATTCATATATAGAAAAGAACTTTGGATAATTGATGTAAAAAAACAACACGACCGTAGGTGTTATATGGTACGCAAGCTAACAAACTAAGGATAGTACATGTATGGCTTTAGGGAATTACAAATACACGAGACATATAGGCGTTCGTTGAACTACTGCGTGGAACATGTCTATTTACCCTTGTAGACCAGCTCGGCGTTGTAATCCTCGCCATCAACTATGGCCTTGGCCGCTAGTTCACTCTTTCTCTCGTGTTCCTCCTCACGAGCCTCCCTTCCCTACGCCTGTACGCTTCTAGGTGAGCTTACGTCTCCCATCGAATACGCTCACTTCGTTCTTCGCTGCGGCACCACTTCTCCATCCTCTCGCGTGCCGTCCGGGCACCCTACTCCTTGTAGTCCAGAGTCCACTAGTTGTGCGGGTGAATCTCTTGGTCGATCCATTTGCGATAGGCGCACAGCTGATCCAGAGATTACAAGAAGAGGGAAGAGCTTGTTAGTGTGTGCCATACAAAAGAACTAGTAAGAAAATGTATTTGAATCCATTCTTATCAGCTACCGGTAGTCGACCTCCGCAACATCACCCACCACGTCTTCTTGATAGACTACGCGCTGTGCGCCGGAGTTGCTCTCACCAACCAGACCTCCTTTGACTCCCTTCGGACATGGTTGCACGAGTAGCACACACTCGTAACCACATTGCCAGCAGCTTTCCACAAAGCCCTTCCATGTAAGTATGCGCATCAATCTTCTCAACTCCCACTGAATGTACATGGAGGACCGACTCCAAAGTCTATGTAGGACGACGCTGCACACCTTGGTATCTAAGGAGAAGCTTCTTGTGAGCCAGTCTAGGACATCTCTGATTCGAGCATTCTGCACATCCGGAAGTATCATACTTACTTACGAAAAACTGTTCTAGTCAACACCGTATAAATCTTCACGAATGGTACCAACACCGTAATGCACTTTCAATATTGTGGGTTTTGACATGACTGATTTCTCACTGCAAATATTATCATTTGTCAATATGCATTCACTAAATACGTGCTAAACAAATATGTAGCTACACGTTGCCTACATTCCATGAGAACAAGAATGGATTAGGCTATTACCTTCACGTGAAGACCTTTTCTTCTTATTAAAGAGCTTCTTTTGTCTTCGTCTCTAACCTCACGAGCTTATCTCCTTGTCCCGAGCTACTCTCCTCTTCTTCTCTCATTTTCCCGAGCTGCTCTCCTCTTCTTCTCTCCTTCTCACGAGCTGCTTTCCTTCTCCTGAGCTCCTCTACTTCTCCTCCTCTCCTTCTCTTCCTCTATTTCTTCTCCCCTTCTCTCCTCCTTTTTTCTTCTCTCTCGGAGCTTATCTCATTTTTGGCAAGAAATGGTGAGGGAGCCTGGGAAGGTGTCGGTCAAAGGGAAAAGCATAAAATAGTCGCTCAACCGTTGGGTGATATGGCCAAGTCGCCTTACGATTGGGTGACTATAGCTCTAGTCGTTGTACGGTTGGGTGACTTGGCCATGTCGTCCAACCATATGGCGATAGATAGCTATTTCTGTCAATTTTAAATTCATGGGTATGATGCGGTAATTATGATATAAAAATTAATTATTTAAAAAAATCAGGAAACCATAGAGTTCATTTGGGTTGGCAGCTGAGATTGTTGGTGGAAGGGTGGAGAACACGGGGAGCTAAGTGAAACTTAAGTCTTTACGAAACCTAAGAGGTTATGCTGTGAACAAATACTAAAACTATCTCAATGGGGGGTTTTGACTATAAATAGAAAAATCTATGTATAAGGAGAATATATTTGAGATTAATATAGACTTCATTTCCTAGTATTCTCTCTCAATCATTCTTGATGTTTTTGTTGATTAGTTATGTGAATTACATTAGGTTTGAGTTATTTCTCAACAGAGACAACCGTGCCTTCATGTGTCAAACTGTGAATGAACTCTACGCGCCGTTAAAGACGGTACAGGATGGACGCACACCATCACCACGCATCATACTCATACTCATGGCACCTACTCGCATTTGGTCCATGTGTCTTCTACGTACGCTTTTTCACCGAACACTCACATGTCTTATCCGCCAACACCGAGTTTTAAGACTTAACGCTGGTGGATTAGATGCACATCCGTACATCTAGCATCACGCGATTATCTAGCTACATGCCATGGTTTTATTCCCGCCTGAGACTAGATAGGTTACTGATGAATTTTTAGACAATTTAGGTTTTGAAAATTGAAATGGTTTGATCAACCAGTTGTCCCCAATTATAAAAAAAAAGAGTGAAGACTTGAAGGATACCTTTCGTAAAACCATTTCTAAACCGAAATACGTGCGGCTATGCCCATGTGAGATTAAGGACCGGTGACCAACCAATCTGCAGCCGAAACCAGCGTTGAATTGGTTCTGTTCTTCAGTTTTACGCAAGTATCTTATTACCGATCAACATCGAGAGAGACACCAAAGCATTATTCATTCATTTACTCAGCCGTCCGTTCATTACACACGAGGGGCATAGCTTCACGAGGGGCAACGCTGCGTGCAGCTCAGCTCACACCCCGTCATAGTCTTGTACACGGCACACCTCTGTTCTAGCTCCTGGATTACTTGTAAGGAACCGCGAGCCTGTCCGGCCCCGACTTCATGTCCTCCCAGAGCAGATCCGACAGCGCAAGCATCAGCTTCCCCACCTTCCCTGCAGCATCCATCGCAGGAACGCGCATGAATCAGACGCATATACATTTCACATGGATTTACTTGGATCTTCTTGTGCCGATTGCAAGAATCACTAGTGTATTTTCTGTCGTGTGTTGGTTACCGTCGCCGATGGGCTGGCCGTCCCACTCGACGATGGGCAGCAAGGGCAGGCTGCTGCCGACGAAGGCCATCTCGGCGGAGCGCTTGGCGTCGTCGGCGGTGATGTGCGCGGTGCTGGCGCCCTTGAGCAGGCCGGCCTCCACCAGCCTGGGCGCGAGCGCGAGGAGCCGCTTGGCGGTGCACCCGCTGAGGATATTGTCGAAGGCGGGCAGCACCAGCTCGCCGCCCTGCGTCACGAAGGCGACGTTCACCATGGGGCCCTCGGCGACGTAACCCTTCTCGTCCACCCATACGGACGCGAACGCGCCGCGCTCCTCGGCCTCCATGATGGACAGCACGTTGGGGAGGTAGTTGACGTTCTTCATGGTGGCGAACAGCGGCGGCTTCATGGGCACCGACGTGGTCACGGCGCGGACGCCGTGGCGGCACTGCGAGTAGTCCGTGGGGATGACGACGGCGTAGAACGCCGGGCCCGAGCAGCCACTGGAGGAGAGCAGGAAGTCGCCGGGGCCGGCACTCAACCAGTACCGGATGGAGCCCTTTCGGCAGTTGGACGCCGCGGTCATCTGGACCAGGATGCTGCGCAGGGTGTCGCGCGGGAACGGGTGCCGATCTTCGCCTTGGCGGCGGACCGCAGGAAGCGGTCCAGGTGCGGGTCGAGCTCGTACAGGTAGCCGTCGAGGATCATGGCGGTGTCGAAGACGCCGTGGCCGCGGTGGACCATGTGGTCGTCGATTGGGATGAGCATCATGGCCGGGTCGAGAATGATGCCACCGAAGACGCTCGAGTACATGGCCGCGTACGGCGGCGCCGTTGACCTCCATTTCTCCTGCAGCTTCTGCAGGACCTGCATGAATGCGTGGGGGTATTGAGTAAATATTTAGCTTCAATTTGAACTCCTCTAAAATAGTTTAAATTTTAACTAAATCTCATCTAAACACCCACCAATGTTCAAAAAGCCCCTGAAAGGTCTATTTGAAAGTCGCGAATTCTGTAAGACCGAAAACATTTTCGTGGATATTTGTGTGGCCCATACTTACGAACTTTTTAGCTTAGGCCTTTTTGGCTGACATATAATCGCACTTGAAATTTTCACAGCACTACTACTAATTTTCAATTTAGATTTGCACCATAATGTGTGTGTCTAACCCTACTCGTCCTGCAAAGAGAGAGGCCCCTCTTGCAAACAAAAGGAGGGGAAAAAACAGGAAGCAACCATCAATAATGGGAGACTGCCGACAATATACTGACGTCAGTTGACTTATCAAATGGTGCCACTTCGTCTTCTTCATCAAAATTCTAGTTGCGTATCAGACATCTCGACTAATTTCGGTATTTCATTGTCAGCATCTGCTCGAGTCCCTGGCAGGGAAAATTAAACTCTCCTGGTGTTCTTCACTTTTTCTGTCAAAAAGTACGCTCTCGCTAGTCTCTACGATTCACCGGTAGGCTCGAATGAAGCACAAAGCATACAGGTACACTCAAGTCGGATCAAGTGCATGCTAGATCAGTATTGATGCCACTTGCTAGCATTATAAGTATCAAATTTCTTTCTCTTCCACACAGATAAACTGGAGGAGGAGGAGGAGATCAGAACTCACCTCTGCACCCGATTCATACACCGGAACTTCGTCCTCACCTGAAAGCAAAAAACAAAGCAAAGATCAGGTAAACACTCCTTCGATCAGCTAGCTCAACAACAACAACAAAATCTCTGGATCGTTTAGCAACAGGTACCAACTCACCCTGAACGTACGAGCTCATGACCCGCGAGCACACGGCGAGGCAGGTAGCAGAAGGGTCGTCGAGTAGCAGGCAGGTTCTTGGTCATAGAGGGGCAAGCGGACGGATGGAGCACTTGCACTTCCCGACGTTTTATAAAGGGCGTTCGTATTGGTTTCTATGGTTGATTTTTTGGTTTTATCATATAAATAGTAATAGTTTGTAAAAAAATTTGTAGATAAGAGGTTCGCTTGCAATTTTGACCGATATAAATGAAGTTACTATATTGTATGCTACAATCGACTAGTGTCGACATGATGGCGAGCGGCTAATTAGCTTGCAATTACTTGCCGCATGGTGGCCAAACGGCATGTTGGCACGATGACCAAGCGGTAGGCCGCTTACCACACGATGGCGGGGCTCCAGCGCCACGTGTCGACTTCACGTCGATGCCGGTCATGTGCAGCGAAGTGCCTTTTTGCTATTCTCACACGTGTACTAATGTTTTATAAATACATGTTCAAATAATGTCATATATGTCAAAAATTCTATACACACGCTCATTGCGCTATAGTGGAGTAAAATGGACGGATAATTTCCACCCGTTCGACCGATGAACATTTGCGAGCAAATACGAAAAGGATAAGCGGGTATCCAAGATATCCGTGATCCTAATCCGAGGAAAAATACGGAATAAGATATGGGATGAGCGATATCCGTCCGTATGTATCCGAATGTCATGTGATATGAGAAAGACTTATGTGACTTCACTTAGTAACATGATAAAATGGTAGATGAATGTTGCATTTAAACATGTAGGGATTACGGTGTACTCTTATTTTAACATCTCGATAATTATTTCTTTGTGTTTGCTTTGATTGTACTCATATTGTTCAATGACCTGTGTAGAGGTGCCAAAGAAGTGGATAATTTTCATCCAACCAACCGACTGAAAGCTTGTAGAACGAATATAGAATGGAGAAATAGGTATTCAGCGCTATCCATATCTAACTCTGAGAAAAATATAAAATAAAATACAGAATAATTAATATCCGTTCTCATCCGCTTTGGATGTGGGAAGAGGCACTGGCATCCGGGCTGCTGGGAAAAGGACAGAGGGGGGCGAGAGGGAGAGCGACAACTTAGCCGGCCCGGAGCCCCCCACCAACCCCACCGCGCGCTGCTCACCTTGTTGTATCCTCTGACGCTCTTGCCTTTTGTTCCGGAGCGACGAGGACAGCGCCGTTGCAACCAACACGCGAATCTTTTCTCTCCTCTCCCATGGGCCGCTACCAGCCATTCGCCTCTGCCTGTGGCAGTGCAGGTGCGCGGTGCCATCCATGGGATTTCATCTGGGAAAATGGATGCTTTGCCACTCGTAAGAGTGGTTACCGTGGCGTACTCGATGCTTGTTTTCGCGATGTATTTTCCATCCTCTGTCCTGCTACGTAATGGCGTGGAAGACGCCTGCGGATTAAGCGCAAAATTTAGCCGGGGGTAAGCAGCGCCCGATTCCATTGAGTGCGGTTTCGATTTTGCGCCGCTTGGTCAATACACGTATGGCGCGGACAGGGCACTGCATTTCGACCCTTGCAAAGACTATGATTCAGCTAGGCAGGCCCACCTGTCTGCGATAGTTCGTGAAAATTCATGGGAGAGATCGATGGTCTAGTTGAGCATGGGTGGTTGAAACACCTTAAAATTTTAAATTTATTTGAATTTTGGCTCAATTTGGTTTTTTCCCCCAATTCGACAATTCTTCTCGTTTTCCCACATTCATTTTTGGTCCCAGCCGCTTCCTCCCCACGCTGGCACATTTTCACTACCTGTCTTCTCCCTTATGCCCTAACGCCACTCGGCTCCATGCCACTCATCGCTGCTGCCACCTCTGCACTACCACCTCGCCGCCGCTCCACCAACTCACCGACTGCCCATTTAATGTGTCGAGACCTAAATATGCAAATTCGGACAATCTGTTTATACCCTACTAGTTTAGGATCATAATAGTGCATACACTGTAAATATAGATAAAATATCAACCATATACACGATTAATAAAGGAAAAGACTCAAATATTAATAATTATCAGAGTACGACCTTATGACCAATCTTACAAATATTAGCTTGAAGGGTTTAAAAACTAGTAGCAGAAAACAGAAATAAGCATAGTAGTTATTCGATATGCCCACGAAAAATTGACTGGGGAATGAAATCCTAATCCGTAAAATCGTTGAAGTATCCTCTTCAGATACCTCCTATTGATATGATTCTTCTTCTTCAATTGAGCAACAGTAGGTATAAAGTCATGAGCACATTGGTACTCAGCAAGTAGTTTGTAACAAAGATGCAATATATTATGCGGTACTTATCAAATTATAGCTGAAAGGTAATTTTGCAGAAAGCGATAATTTAAAGTAAATAGAATAAAAGTGAACTTTGAAGAAAATAATAATAAATAACTAATCAAAGGAATAGAATAAACCGCATTGAATCACTTGTGAACTAACCATTCACGAATTTAACCACCAGTGAACTAACTATTCACCTCTCAAGGTTATCCCAACCAAGTTTTATGAAACATCAACCCTTCATGTGAAATTACCGAGTATTGTCCATAACTGGGGACACGACTATTCGAATAGTTTTATACTCTACAGAGGTTGTACAATTTTATCCGCACGATGTGATTATCCTCATGTTAAAGAAAATCACAACAAAACCTTTACAACACTCAACCTCAACTCAATTCCGTCCGCTAAGGTTACGCGTCCGAGTAGGCTACAACCTAGTCAGAGAGCCCCCTCTAGCGTCTCATGGAAATCAACATCCATGTTCATCACATTGGCAAAAATAAAATTAAAATATTATAAATTAATCAGTTAGATCTATTCTATACTAGACATATGGTTGTATAGTAAGGCTCAGATCAACGATGCATAAAATTAAGTCCTTAGACATTATCCAAGCAAGATATCCACACCTCTCGAAATGAATTCACACTTTCTCCTTTACTGCACGATCACTCGCCCAAGTGGAAATCAATTTTGTATAACTAACACCAATGACACACCAATGTCATGACTCATAAATTTCATAAATATAGCTACAACCACAATTCAATATCTCATTTAATCAAAATTAACTAATTGATCACATGTGATGATGAGCCCAACATAACTATAAGTACGGTTAAGCTTGCTAAATGTGTAACCCATGTGACAACTAATATATCATCACTCGATAATTACCCATACTATGGTGACAATAGAATTATGGTATTCAAATTATCAAGTGAGAGATTAATTAATTTAGACATTAACTATTATATACAAATGTTTGTAATAAAATAACAATGCATAATAATTTAAAACAAGATAATACATAATAGACTTAAAAACTAGGTTTAACATGATTAAATGATACGATTTGCCTTGGTCTTGGTCAGTTACCATTTCTTGATCTTCAGATCCTACTTCTGCTCATTCGAAGTCATTATCTATTGCGCGAACAAACACAAATAAAGTTAAATAAAATCTAAAAATTATAAAATTAGAACTAAAAGATAGAGCTCAATTTTATATGAATTTAGAAAAAGAATTGGCTTAATCAAAGTTCAGAAGAAGAACGAGTCATCTGAAATTTGCCGAACAAGAAAATGCTAAAAAAAATGAGGGAATATTTCGAAGAATATTCCACTCGTATTCAGATTGCAACAGAGAGCAGAGAGCATAGAGAGGGGGCTAGCGCCGACGAGAGGAGATATGGGCGGTAAAGTCAATTGGCAAAATGGATCACTAGGAACCCGAGGAATACGTAGGAAGTGATGACACGTTAAACGAAGCACGACGATGGTGTGAGCGATGACAAGGACACGGGTAGAAGAGAGGAATAATACCCACGCTTGAAACACGGAGAAATAAGGTGAGCACGGCTAGAACGCGGTATGGTGAAGCTAGAAAAATTGTCGGCTCTGCCAGAAACTCACCGGAGGCGACGCAATCAACGTTTAAACAATGTTAGTAGGGAAAAAGCAAAAACTTGATATCTCGGGGCTTGGTGTACAAAATCTAAAACCACTTGGAAGATAGCTAGCTGGAATGGTTTGGCACGTTTTGACGTGAAAAAATTAGAGAAAATACCACCGGATAGATGGAAACACGAAGTGCTCTAGGTGGCCATGGCTAGGTATTGAAGGCAAAAATTTATAGAAGGTTTTTGAGAAAAAGGAGGAAAGTATGGCATAGAACGCGATGAGGTAAGTTTAAGAGAGGTAATAGCATGGGCTAAAGTTTATCGGAGGGGACGAATCAATGTCGGGAAGCGATTCCAGCCTAGATTGGAAAAAATTCGATTCTAATAGATATACTTTACCAAAATCAAATTAACTTGGTAATAAGATTGATGATACATGTGAACATGATATGACGTGAAAGGATCACGCAAAATCTCATCGGGTAGCTTGGGATGCGACAGTGTTATGAGCTTTGAGGGGATTTGGCATGGTTTGGGGAGGCTTAGGAGGGGTTAAGAGGTCGTATTGATAGGCTTGAAAGAGCTAGAAACCGACTCTAATTTAAGGATTTTGGTTTAGAGTTCATTTTGAAAAATAGATGATAAAAGGCAAATGGATGAACGAATGTAAATAGATTGGATGGAATGGATACCTTGCAAGATTTAGCACAACTTTCTTTTTGGGAGGACATTGATATAAGGTCTAGATTGAAAGATTCTATGGGAGAGAAGAGAGAAGAAATTGTGCTCTGCTTGGTCTTTGTATAATGGTTTTTTTGAAGAGAACAGTAACATAGCTTCTAGAGAATATAAGAAAGGAAGGTGGAGTTCATCCAAGAAAGCGAAAAGGGGAAATTTGGTAGCTTAGTTGTTAAAAACTTTGGGGTTAAGCATGCTTAGCTTATAGAAAATCTAAGATGAGTGACCAATGAAAAGTTTTTCTTTTTTAAAAATTTTAAATTGAGCTCAAGTAAACTCTGAAACATTTAAGAAAATACAGAAAAATTCTTTGTGACACAATGAACCCAAATAAAATAGATTTTTAATTAATTAAATTTTATTTTATTCACATTAACCCTTTTTAATTTACCAAAATTCTAATTAAGCTTTAATTAATTCAAGAAAAAAATCCAAATGGTTATTTTTATTTTAAAAATTTCAAAAAGGCTCTAAAAATTAAGATATTACAAAATGTCTGTCGCCTCCTCGCCATCCTTGCCGTGCATGCCTCACTATTGGTCACGCTACCGGTGCTGTCTGAGCTCTGCACAGCCAATGCTGTGCCCCGCCCATGCTGGTCTCGCTTGCTCGCCAATAGCTCCAGTGAGGCACTACATCCTCCATGCACCATGCTCCAGCATCGCATGCCACCTCGCCACCGAAGCCAGTCAACTACCACCACGCACCGCCACCATTAAGATCTTGTCACTGCTCCCACCACCTTGCTCACCTTTTAAAGCTTGGCTGACCACTCAAGTAGCCCTCATAGCTTTAATTGCCTTCCATTGCACTTCCCTCCCCACCTCCGGCCTCACACAATTGTTGCACTCGTGCCCTACGCCGGTGAGGTCTCGTTGGATGAGCAACACGTGGCTCACGATTGGATCGGATGGTCGATCGAGAAATCACAGATGAACAGTGCTCGGCCCTTCTGATGGTTGCCATGTGTCATTGGACGAGATCCGATGGCTGCCTTCGGGGGACATCTGGATGGGTGGCACATGGCCAAAAGGGGATCAGATGACTGAAGCTAAATGGGCTAGGATGTACAGTAATTGGGCTCGGCCTAGTATTGTTTAGGATTTTTGGGGATGTTCTTATTTTAGAAGTTTAAATAAAATAGAATGACCTCTAGAAAATAGCAAATAAAGTCAAAAAATCACAAAAAATTATAAAAAATTCCTTGAGACATAAGAAACCTAAATAAAATACTTTAAGAAAATGTTAATATTTATCTTAGTCATATTAAATCTTTTTAATTATTAAAAAATTATTTTAAGCTTTAATTAATTTTAGAAAAATCTAAATGATAAATTTTATTTTAAAAACTTTAAATAACCTTTGGAAATCAGAATGTTACATTAGTTTATCACTCACCCTACACTCAGAAAAAGTTAGAAAGGTTTGTCTTTGAAAAAGCATACACTTCAAAAGTAGCAATAGTCGAAAGATCTTTGCAGCATAACAAGGATCTGTATAGATCTAGAGAAGAGGGGGATTCTTGAGACCAGAATTCCCATACTTAAGTGCAGTAAGAGTACTTATATATTTAGCAAGCTGCACTAGACCGGATACAGCATTTGTCGTAAACTATTAGCATGGTGTAGTGCAGAACCAATCAAAAAGCATTAGTAGGGAATAAAGGATATCTTCGGATACCTCCAAGGATGTAAAGACCTTATACTGTTCTACAGAAAAAACCAAGATGTGAATATGACTAACTATGTAGATGCTGGGTACTTGTCATACTCGCATACCGTCAGATCATAACCATGCTATGTATTCCTATGTGGTGGAACTGTCATTTCATAGAAATTGTCTAAGCAAAGTTTTGTTCTGATTTCGATGAACCACTCGAAAATCATAGCATTATATGAAGCCGCACGAGAATGTGCTTAGCTTCAATGAATGGTTCACCACATCTAACAAGTTATGTGGATTGAAAATCATGCAAGCTCACATACTTATCTATAAAGATAATATAGTTGTAAGTTCAAGCTCCATTATGTTGGTTTTGGTGATAATGACAAATACAATTGTGAGACTAATGTGTTTGATTGATTATGATATGGTTCAGTCTCATTTGGATGAAAAGGTGAAATCAAAGAGGTATGCATTTGACACTTATATTCATTTACATCTTAGTGCATTCTTTGAATCCAAAATATAGATTAAACTCCACATAAAGTCTAAGATGAATATGTGCATATGCTTTTATTATATATTCTTATATGCACACATTTAGGGGGAGTTCACTCTATGTTTTGTGATTTCATTAGTATTGATCCATGTTTTCCTTTCCACATACATTGGGATCTCTACTTTGAAATGTATCATTTGAGTATATAAAACTTGTGTAGTTCATATATACTCACGTTGAATCATATTGCTTTACACTCAATTTTTTGTGTATGGGACTAATGTGATTCTCAAGTGATTGAAAGGTTTAGTCCCGGAATTCGTTTGAATATTTGGAGATGCATGCAAAGATTGATAAGAAGATCAATATGGCTCGAGACAAAGGTCAGCATGCATTTGAATTTGAAGTCTAAAGTCAACTGTGCTCTCTCAGGAAAATCGGTAGCACTGCACCCACCTGCGGTATTACCGCAGTGCGGTAGTACCGGCGTGTAAACAGCGGTATTACCGCAGTGCGGTAGTACCGATTTTTATGCGGTATGTTTTTTCCAGAGAGCACCCGTTTGGGGGACTTCAACTTGCAGAAATCGGTAGTACCGAAATTTGAACGATGGTACAACCGCAGTGCGGTAGTACCGCATGGTACCGTGGCAGTACCGATGTGTGGAACATTTTTTTCAGAGAGCTCCCCAAAAGGTACTTAACCAGCCAGAAATCGGTAGTACCGATATTAGAACGGCGGTACAACCGGAGTGCGGTAGTACCGCAGTGCGGTAGTACCGTACTTTGTACGGCGATAGTACCGCACTTTGAGTTTAAAGTTTTATATTCAATTATTTACAATTGTGGTGGTTATCATCAATTACCAAAGGGAAGATTGAAACATCTAGACACACCATTATGAGTTAATGGTATGTTTTGGTAATTAATGATAATCACATTATGGGACTAATATTTTTCATGAGTTAGATGAATAGGTTATGTTCCAAGATGATGAAAACTTTGGATGACTTCATATGTTGAAGGCCATAAAAAGAGGATGCATCATGTGTTAATGCGTATCAAGATCTCGAAAAGGAGATGATCATGAGTTGATCATCAAGTCAAGAGAAGACAATGATCTAGACTTGAAGTGAAGATGATCACCATCAATCTTCAAGGAAATGCTTAAGGCAAAGGTATGACTAGCTAGGGCTAAAGATGTGTTCCTAGTCTTTTACCGGTCTTGGTGTTTGGTTGGATGACCGGATTGTTAGTATAGGTCTGCCGTACTATTAAGAGGGGTCTTGTCTAGTAGCTTGAGTCTCATCATGTGTTGATAGCTCAATCTTACTTATGCTAGCTCTCCATGGCATGATGCCATTATTTGCGAATGTGTTTTGCAAATAGTTGAGGCTCATGTATCTAATCCTTACAACATATGACTACACTTTGTAAATGTGTTTTGCAAATGGTTGAAGTCCACGTACCTTATCCTTGTGGTATGATCTAAGTTTGCAAATGTGTTTTACAAGTTGTTGCATGGTCTAAGATTGTGTATTATTGTTTTTCTCGGACTTAGACCGTGAAAATGACTCCTTGGATATCTTATAATTTCTACATTGATCTAGTGTGTTTTAGATCATGCAAATAGGGTTGTGTAGCCCTCTGAATATGCTTTCCATAGAGTTCAAGATCACTCAATTCCGACATCGGAGTCAAAAGTTATGACTGTTTTCCTGACTACTGTCTGTGCTGAAAAATAGAGGTGCGATAGTACCGCATCTACCTGCGGTAGTGCCGCACATAACTGCGGTAGTACCGCACCTACCTGCGGTAGTACCACACTTTGTACAGCGGTAGTACCGATTTCCCTGATTTTTTCAGCGGTTTGACTCCAACGGCTAGTTTGACACAGCCGTTACTTTGTGCTACAGTAGAGTGCGGTAGTACCGCACTTTGTACGACGGTAGTTCCGATTTTCCTGACTTTTTCAAGGATTTGGCTCCAACGGCTAGTTTTTGTGTGTGGGGTATAAATACTCACTTGTGGCTGGTTGGAGAGCATTCTTTGATATCTCATTTCACTCTCTTGAGCTAGTGTAAGCCTCTCCATTCTATTGTGCATGTGTTGCACTTTGTGAGCAAAGAGAGAGGTCTCTAGTTGCATGTGTTGCAACTAGAGGTGGATTTAGCATGCACCTGAGCTTGTGCATTTGTTGCACGCGGTGAGAGTCAAGCGAGGGACTTGACTTGTTACTTTTGGAGTTTGCCGACTCCTAAACGGCGTTGGAGGCGTCGTGCGCGGTGATATTCTCAAAGAAGGTTGTGAGAAGACCCGGCGTGTTGTGAAAGTTGGAGCTCACGTACCCGGAGCGGGGAAGAGCTACCATTAGTGGAATTGAGGTGTTTGGCTTAATTCGTGGAGCCGATCCAATTTGTTTGGGCTTACCTCAACGTGGATTAGGGGAGACCGGCAAGTCTCCGAACACCACGGTAAAAAGTGATCGTGTCAATTGTGGTTTGTTTACTTGTGCTCAATTTACTTTCGAGCAATTTACATTCATAGAATTAAATTGATTGCTTGTCATCCTGGGATTGCAAACCTTTGACATAGGCATAGATTGTTGGTGCACTTAGGCGAGCCTAGTTGTTTTAGGTAATATTTGTGCTAAACCAATTTAAGTTAAACTTCCGCATTATATACTTGGTTTAGACAAATAGATATTGTGTTTAATTGATAGAGAATTTTTAAGACCGCCTATTCACCCCCTCTAGTCGGCCTCCTCGATCCTACAAGTGGTATCAGAACTTGGTCTCTCATTTATTAGACTTCACCACCTAGAGAGTTAAAGGATGACAACTAGCAATATAGTGCACCTAGATGACACACTTCTATTTGATGGCACCAATTATGATAATTGAAAAATCAGCATGATTTGTTATTTTAAGGCCATGAGCCCGAAAATATGGCGGATTGTAGATGTGGGCTTTTCTCCTCCATTGGATCCTCTTGCTCCAACAATTGAGGATGAGAAATGCTCACATCTCGACGCTCAAGCAACTAACGCTTTATTTAGTGCTTTGAGTGTAGAGGTGTTTAACAAAATATGCAATCTCGAGAGCGCTCGTGATATGTGGACACATCTTCAAGATAATTATGAAATGTCCACCTCAACCGATGAGGATTGCATGCAAGAGTAGTTGTCGGAAGAAGAATGCTCAACCTTTAGCTCCGACAAAGAAGAATCCACTATTCTCTTCACATCAACTCAATGCTTTATGGTAAAAGGTAATAAGAAGGTAAATAATAATGATGACAATGATGATACATCTTCATATGATGAGTTGATGGACATGCTAGTAGAGCTTAATGAGTTTCTTGGAAAGGAGAAAACTAAATATAAGATTTTGAAGAATGAGCATGTCTCTCTTCAAAAGGATTATTGTTGTAGGGGTGGCCCTCACCTAAACCCAGCTAGCCTGTGGAGAACTATGTACTAAGGAAGGTTTCGTACTACAGCCCGGGTGGTAAAGGTGTACGTATATATATGACGATATTGAGTCTTGGGAAGGCCGAAGAGGTCATTTGTTTACCTAACTCTCCACCACCACTCTCTCTCTGTTTGGTCTGTAGCCACAATAGTTGGCGCCGTCCGTGGGGACGATGGAAGCAAGCCTCAAGACTGTAAGGGGGAGGATGGCACCGAGAAAAGCTTCGCCATCGGCCGCAAGGAAGAAAGAAGCGGCCGCGGCGAGGCCCCGTGTCAATACCAGGGCTTCGGCATTGGCGGTCGGGGAAGACAATGACGACGCTCATCGCGCGACCATCAACGTCATCGACCCCGCCACCATCGACCCCGCCACCATAGACGTCACGATCGGCCCCAACCCACCCGTGGCACCCCAACCCGCCATTGGCGCGACGTGCCACCTCGACGACACCGGCCGGACGCTAGGGAGCGGTAGCCTCGACGGTCGTAAAGGCGCGACCACCGCCTCCGCACCCGGCACGGAAGTGCCAAGCGGCCCCACCGTCGACACCGAGCTCCACGGCGCGGACGCGAGGGACAGCCCAGGAGCGCAAGCAGCGGTCGCGATGACATCGACCGCACCGCCAAGCGCGCCCGCCACCCCATCTACGCCTGCCATGGAGAATGCCCTGTTGGCGGCCCTTGGCACGCTCCGGTGGGGTGGGGATCTCGGGGGCGTGAGGAGCATGCAGAGGATCGGCTCGCCGCCCTCACCGTGGTCGCGGCGAGCTCGCACCGAGAGGCGGACGGCCGTGGCGCCCAACGTCCGCCGCTTCACTCCAACGCGTGGACCGGAATCCACGTTATCGCCGGGCCTACGGCAAGTACCGTGGCGGAGGATTTTAAATTTCCAGCTCGTTACATCGTACAAAGCGACACGGACCCCGCAAGTTCGTGAGTATGTACGAAACCGCCATCGAGCGCGGCGGAGACAACACCACCAAGCGAAGGGCTCCGCTCGCGCTACAAGGAGTGGCGCTTTCATGGTTCTTTACCATAGGCGAACTCCATATATGCGTGGGAGCAGTGCGCGACCGCCTCTATAACAACTTCGGAAACTACATTGGCGCGTCGGCGCGGACGAACTCTTCGCCATCAAGCGGCATCCATCGGAGCGGCTCGCGAGTATTTCAAGCGCCGCGAAGGTCCGCCGCCAAGTCAAAGCGTCAACGAAACAACAATAATCAAGGCGCGGTGCAGGGTCTTCGCCTAGGCCCCGGCGCGCCACAACGCAGCGCAAGCCGATCAAGGCGATGGCAAAACTCTTCGACAAGATGGAGGAATATGCTCGGCGGAAGAAGGCGAAGCGATGCCGAGGACAACGGCGACGCCAACCCAACGGAAGCGATGCAAGAGCGCCGACCCAACACAAGTAAGCACCTCACGGAACAGCGCCGGCAGAGATGTCGAAGACACCTCGGCATAACGACACGTCGTCGACAAAGCCCACCGCGGTATCGGGCGTCGGCGCACCGACGTCTTTGACATCGAGGCCGGCTCGAGATAACGCTCCTGCAGCAGCGAGCTAGGGCCCGGCGCGGTCGGGCGAGGCCGAGGACGGGCCACGGCGGTTGGGCGGCGAGTACTGGCGACCAACGGCGCCACGGTGGTGCGAGTGCATGGTCAAGGCAACCACGATACCGCTCTGCACCACCATCGCGAGCACTTTGCCAAAGCGCCGCCGGACGGGGATATTAACGCACGATCACCCGTCGTCGCGCCGTTCAGCGACCACCGGTCGGCCCCTTGAGATTTGTGACCAGAACCGCGGCCTCGGAGGCCCCGTGAGGACGCAAGCCCGAGCGCGGCAGCCCTAGCAAAGCCCCTACGGATCCACATCGGAGGGCGCCCGCGCAGGTCATCAACGTCATCTCCGGCTACTCTTGGAGTTTGCCTCGGGCGGCGGCGCAAAGCATACGTCTGGAGGCTACACCACGTGGCGACATACCGGCTGCCGGGCGAGTGGCGCGGCCACGACATCACCTTCACGTCGGCCGGCGCCGAAGGTGTGGAGTTCCCCATCGAGATCCCTAGTCATCGGTCGCGATCGCGAGTGCGATGTCGGCGCGCCCAGGTCGGCGAGGCAGCTCGCGAGCGTCTGACCGCCGAGCCTTCGATCGGATGGCGATCCTCGAGTCGCCTAGGCCCCTCACGAATCTCGTTGCGGGGCTTGGAGGACAGCCCTATTGGCTTTGGGTCAAATATGCTACGGTCTCCTTCGGCCAGGACGACAATGTGGCGACCAGGGACGTCACCTTTGATGTCGTTGACATCCAGTACCCCTACAATGCCATCTTGGGGCGACCAACTCTTAACTCCTTTGGGGCAGTACCGCACCATGGCTTCCTATGTGTAAAGCTCCCGGGCCCGCGAGGTGTCATCACCATTTTCGGCGATCAGCAAGTGGCCCGGCACCTGGAGCATGGAACCCGAAGCCCAAGCCTGGGAACTCACCGCGACCCCTAGGCCAGACGCGCCCGCATACACCCTGCGGCAGCCCAAGCACAAGAGGCTTCGTACCTCATTGCCACGGTAACAAGTCTGGTGGTTAGTTCATATCCCGTTTGTACTGCTCTCACGCGCGCAAGCGGGAATTTAATAAAGTTCACCGTTTGCGAGGTTACTCGTGCCCCCACCTCCACAAATGTGCGAAGGCTCGCCCCCGCACGCACTCCACGGAGTATAAATAAGACGCGGATGTTTTCCTGCGCACTCTCGAGTATAAACAAGGCGGGATTCCGCGCACTGTGTGGTGTTTTCACCACACGTACTCCCGGAGTATAAAGGCGTGGTCAAGTTCCCACGCACCACGGAGACCCACCTCCGCCCGAGCACCACATGGAGACTCACCTCCGCACCGGGCATGAAATCCACCCCGCACGAGCACCACATGGAGACCCACCTCCCACACGCACTCCACGGAGGTTCGCCTCCGCACACACTCTGGAGTTTAAATAAGCGTGGCGATGATGTCGCCTCCGCACGCACTCTCACGGAGTATAAATAAGGCATAGCAGGGCGCCCCGCGCACTCTGCGAGTATAAATAAGATGCGGATGCTTTCCCTGCGCACTCTACTGAGTCTAAACAAGACGTGGAAGTTCTGCGCACGGGAGGGCGTACCTTCCGGAATTTGAATAAGTCGTGGTTGATAGTCCCACGCATCCTCCGGAGTACAAACAAAGACGCGGATGTTTTCCTGCGCACTCTCTTGAGTCTAAACAAGGCGTGGAAGTTCGGCGCGCGGCGTACCCTCGGAATTTGAATAAATCGTGGTTGATAGTCCCACGCATCCTCGGAGTACAAACAAAGACGCGGATGTTTTTACGCGCTCTCTCGAGTCTAAACAAGACACGGATGTCCCGCACACGCACCGGTGTCCTCACCACGCGTACTCTCCGGAGTCTAAATAAGACGTGGACGATACTCCCACGCACTCGCCGGAGTCCACATACAGCGGGCGCGGACCCCGGGCGCCCGCGACCTCGGCAAGCGTGCGAGCCGTATGGGCGAGTGGCGCGGTGCGAGGCGGCGCCGGAGCTCAGCGTGGGGCCGCGCCGCGCTACGCATGCCGATCAGCGGCGGCATAGAAGCTCGGTAGCCAGCTCCCACGCGCGAGGCCGAGCAACCGCGCTCGGTAAAGGCCCTCAAGGCGGAGCGCCGGGGCGCGCCCGCCTCGGCGGCGTGGCTCCAGCAGCACCACAAGCCGGCCCCCTCCCTCCTTCCCTCACCCCAGCGTTCACTAGCTAGGGTTGGAGGCGGGAGAAGCAGTGCCCGTGCGGGGACAGCGAGACAAAACGAAGCCTGTTTGGCGCGCCATAACAATCTACTCTGAAGTTAGGAGCGGCCCGGATGAAGTACAAGTGAATTGCCCACCACCCCGCACCACCTGCGGCTCTTCGGCGCGCGGGTGGAAGGAAAACACATCGTGACAACGCATCCCAGTGAGTGGACACCCACCCGTGATCGCCTAGGCGACATCGATCGCCTATACAGAGTCCCCTACCCTATTGAGCAAAGTTGGAGTAAAATGAGTATGGGGTGCGGCGTATGGCAGGCGAGTGCCACTCCATTTGCCCACCCGCCCCATTTAAAGAGCCTCAGGGCCAAGACCACGGGCAGTGCGCCGAAGAGTCCCATCGACGCCTCAGGAGCACGTGGTGCGGCAAGGCTGCCCCATTCCACGCGTCCCCCCACCCTGCGGGGCCCGGCGTGAGGTATGACGGCCAAGGGACACCTCCATTACAGCTGTACTACACCATGTGTGGATATCAGGCGATCCTGCCTCAGCTGTCCCATCGGCGCTCGATAATATAGCGAAATAGCGTCACCTGTGAGATCTTCCATTGGCCACCAGGAAGTCGGGGACAGAACCCACGCGGCTAGGCCCCAATCCCTCCTCAGGGGACGGAGCGCGCATCTACATCGACTAAGCGCCCGCTCGCGCCACCACTTGGAGGGTAGGGGCGGAGCGCGCGCATGTACATCGACTAAGCGCCGGCTCGCTGCCACCACCGGGGTAGGGGCGGAGCGCGCGCATCTACATCGACTAAGCGCCCGGCTCATTGCCACCGCCGGGGTAGGGAGCGGAGCGCGCGCATCTACATCGACTAAAACGCCCGGCTCGCGCCACCGCCGGGGTAGGGGCGGAGCGCGCGCATCTACATCGACTAAGCGCCAGCTCGCTGCCACCGCGAGGGTAGGGGCGGAGCGCGCGCGCATCTACATCGACTAAGGCGCCCGGCTCGCGCCACCACTTGGAGTAGTAGGGGCGGGCGTGCGCGCATCTACATGACTAAGCGCCAGCTCGTTGCCACCACTTTGGAGGTAGGCGGCGGAGCGCGCGTGGGTCTACTAAGGCGCCCGGCTCGCGCCACCACTCGGAGGGTAGGCGGCGGAGCGCGCGCACATCTACATCGACTAAGGCGCCTCTGCTGCCACCGCCGCGAGGTAGGGCGGGCGCTGCGACGCATGCTGCGGCCACGCCTTACCTCT
Source organism: Melocanna baccifera (assembly GCA_036346265.1). Lineage (NCBI taxonomy): Eukaryota > Viridiplantae > Streptophyta > Magnoliopsida > Poales > Poaceae > Melocanna > Melocanna baccifera. Next base: position 6,450,011 of record CM070677.1, on the reverse strand, counting down.
ACCCCTACCCTGGCGTGCGCCCAACTAGCAAACTCCACCACGAAGAAGAAGCCAGCGAGCGCATCAGTGAGCAATGAGCGATGCATTTCCAATTCGTCCACTACGCGCGCTATATTCTTACAAAACCGGCGGCCGGTAGCCTCTCGTCTGGTTCCGTTGGGGCGGCCCTTGCGCCAAGTCTCGCCCACCGAGGTTCGATTTGCCTAGAAGTCCGAAGTCTTGACCCGCCACCGCCAGCGTAAGCGGTAGCCAGGATTACAACGTCGAAACCGATGGTCCCCATCAGCGGTTGCTTTCGCGTGGCGGCAAGATCGATCAACAAAGCGAAGCAAAGCGGTTTGCAATTCATTCCGGCATGACATACGTGGGTTACAACACACACCAAGCGTCACGAGAGCACGGAGTCACACTTGCTTTGGGCGTCGGTCCGCCATCGTCGCGCGCGCAACCTCATCAAGCCACTCACCCAGTTCCCCTCACCATACATGTTCGCGCGGCTCCACCTTGTTGTGGCCTCCCAATATACTCCCGAGATCCGCTCGTGAAAAAACCGGACGATGGGCCTAACGGCGCGCCACGGCGCGGACATTACTCGGCTCCAGTGGCGGCTCCAGGTGAGGATCGCCCAATTCATCAAAATGGTGGCAGCCCGATGCGGCGAGCGCATACAGACGAGGCGATCCGCGTAGGAGTAGTGGTTGCCAAGGGCGTCATGGCCGGTGAGCAAGATCGGCCGCTTCCGCAATCCAGCGGAGAGTTGGGAAGCTCTTGGGTCGAAGGAAGGCGGGGCGGCACCTCGGCAACAAGATTCTCAAGGCACCCTCCGGGGCGGCATAGCCTCCCATGTCGCGTTGCGGCGGCACCAACGCCTCATCCCGCTCCTCGGAGCCGCGGCGGCGGTGTTCTCTTCTCGAGGAGGCAACTGCTGGGCGGCCGTCACGCTCACCGCGCCGCTGCAGCGTCGATGCCACGCGCTCGCGGCATATGAGACAACCGCCCGCGTGTTCCACTTCGATGTCGCACGCTGCGTCGCCAGCGAGAATGTACCTCCTCGGATACCGAAGGGCCCCGCCAGCGGCCTTGCGGCCTTCCAGGCCCTCCGTTCCCACGCATGGGCCGCTGTGAGTGCGGTGAGGCAAAAGTCTACACAAGGAAGCACTCGGCCAAACACAAAAGGCCACGGGCTGCTCGGGGGTTAGCGCTTACCCTCGGTTAGGAGACCTCGAGCACCCCTTCAAGCAAGTCAGGCCCGCCGACCTGCAAAGCATCGCGATCCAAGCTCGCGGCCATGTCATCGGCGGCCCCCGCCATGCCGCCAACACCCCTGCTCGAGGAACGAAGTCCGCTGAACATCGGGCGGCCGCGACAACGACCTCGCTGGCGCCAGTGCCCCAACAAGTCACCTTCGGGCTCCGCGGTCCCGTGCTCAAGAAGCAGCGTGGCGCCAAGGCACATGAGGTTCAGCTCTGTGAATATCTACCAGGCCACCGTTAAGGACATTCTACCTTCAGCCCCGCCCGAATCTGCGAGGACCTTCGCGTCCTCGCCCGCCTCGCCAGTTGGAGGAGCTTCGGTGTCGGAGCTCAGCTCCATCAAGCCCTCGCCTTGCGGCGCGCAAGCTCGGTCGGGGCCGCGAGGGCACCGAGGCACTCGGTCTCGGTCGGAGTCCCATAGGGCCCGACGGCTCGCTACAACAAAACCCCACCCGACCGGCGGCGACGCGTGCGAACCGTTTCGCTGCGAGGCGCAGAAGACGGTTCCGTGTTGAAACCACTGCAGACGGAGGTCCCGCGCGGGCATTGGCTCGCCCCAATACCTTCCGCGAGCGGCTCCGCGCCAACATCCCGGAGTACTAGTTCGATGCACCAGCGGCGATGGCGGCGCGGCACTCACTCTTACCTCGACTCTGCATGCTCTACCAGCGGAACCCCTCGCTACAACCCCCTCCCGCGGCATTCGTTGAGGTGGTGGGAGTGGAACAACGCGCACCTAATGCCTGGGCCTCGCACCTGCGATTCAAGCGCCCTAGGCCGCCTCAGCGGTTGCGACCGCAGCGATGTGTGCTCCCGGCGTGTCGGCCCAGGAATGCACTCACCGCACGCTCTGCGGCCTCCAGCGAAATACCTGCGAAGGGCACCGAGGCACATTGTAAAAAAAAAACAACCTCCACGAGCACCACACAAAAACGAGCCTCAGCACAACTTACGCGGACGAGAGGGTCCCGGCGGCGAAGACACGGAGGGACGGACGTTGTCACGTCAAAGCCCCGGGAACGGCGCCAATCCGCAGCAAGCGGCGCTACACCATATATGACGTACTCCTCGGCGGTCGCGCATATTGGCGGGCGGTGATCCCAACAAGTCTCGTGCTATCGCTCGTCGCCGGCATCTAGGGCCTCTTGGGCATGGCGCTAACGCCGCCGGTCGCCCGAGCACTCAAGGCGCTACGCTGCCCACGCGGTGGCCAAAACCACCGTGTCCAATCCGACCTCCACTCGGCCCGGCCGGTCTGCGGAAATATCTTACGGCGCTGCGGGCGCGATCGCGGTCGGCGTTACAGAAGGCGGGCAACGCCCGTCTCCCGATCTCTGCGCGCGCCGGATATCATGAAGAAACGCGAGCAATGGCGCGATCGGCCAAGCCGCGCCTCGTCGCGCGCCCAACTATCTGCGGCAAGCCGGGCAATCACATTGGCGTCACTGCGCGGCTCGACTCCAAAAGCCCGCAAGGCGTCCCGACAAGCTCGGCGGCGGGGATCGCAACCCGGCCTCGGTGGCGGCGAACACGATCGCCTCGAAGTGCGGTGCGGTTCGATCGTCGCCGCTGGCGGCGCGCCGCGTCTGGCGGTCGACAACTTCCCTCTCGAAGAAGGCGCGGATCGTCTCTTCCGTCCCGTCGAGCCGGGCGTGGGAGTACCGCCCCCTCCTCTCTGGGCGCCGCCCACCACTGCGCTCAGCGCCGGGGGCAGCGCCCTCGGGTGTCGTCACCTCGGCGGCGATGCGGCGGAAGATGGCGCGTCGTCGGCCACCCGAGTGCGCGCATACTGCGGTGTGCGCCATTCTCTGGAACTCGGGATGGCGAAGGAAGAGAACTCGAGATAAGAGATGGGGACGCGGTTGGGAGATGGAGGACAAAGGCGATGAAAAGGCAAGTGGCCTAATGCAAGGGGTACTTAATACCCCTACGCCCCGCGCCATTGATAGGTGTAGCTGCGAGAGATGAACGTTTACATCCCGATAGCAGCCATACGGCACACACATGCGCGCGCGAGCCCGATCAACCGGCGGCTACACTAGGGGCCCCGCCCGAGTGCGGGCGCCAATCGCGCCCGTTACGTGTCTGCTCGGCGATTTAGCGATATGACCGCGACATCTCTCGCCCGCGGTGCAGCCTCGGCTCGCTCGGCACCCACATGCGACACCGCCAATGGCGCCGAGCGCCTTTGTGAAGCCTTCCGTCTCGTGGGCGACCGACTCGTCCTCGACGCCATTTTTGCTGCCACAGCGCAGCCACGACCACACAAGCCACGCCAAAGGGCGCCCCTTTTGCTCCAATGGCTCGGGACAACCCCGGAGTTTCCTACACTCTATACTTCTTCGATTTTACTGCAACCGTTTGCTATTCTAATGTGCTCGTGCCTTGGCAGTACGGCCTTGAGAGTGCCTGTGTGACGCGGCGAGTCACTTGGTCCAAATGCACGCTGCTGGTCGTGGCATAGTCAACCGCGGCCGACGAGGCGACACGGGAGAAATGCGCACTCGGCGCACCCACCAGAATGCGGGACAACACGGGGCATGTCGAATCGACCCCGTCTTGCCACCGCGACATCGTAACGTGTTGCGACGGCACGATCGCCCCAACTTGCACCGGCAACCGCCCCCCACAAACAAATTGCTCCAAGCTCGGAGGCGATCTTGTTCTCGTAAGCGGCGCGAATCGGCGATGCCCTATTTATGAGAACAAGACCATCGCGAGCATGGAAGCCGGCGCGCAAGTCCAGGAAGCGAGTGCTTCACCACGGCCATCTATATACACGGCTTTCCGTTGGGAAGCATGGCAAGCGGAGTCGGGCCGGCGCAATCATGGCGGCGTCGCGCGTGCCGTTTCAACTTGCCACTCCGTATATCACTCCGCAGCGGCAAGATCCTCGTCTTCGTGAAGCGGCCCAGCCCCGTCTTTGGCAAGGTCTCCGCACCCTCGGCGAGGTTGCGGCGAGCACGGGCCCCACATCGGAAGCGGGCATCCACACCGACCACCGCAAGCCTAGCCGCTCGACCCACGCTCAACGATGCGGAACACGGCCCGGGCCGAGGGCGTTACACGGCCGGTGATCCACCTTGCGCGAAGGCGTAAATCTTCGCCCGGCTCAGAACATACCTTCTTCGTTCCACAAACATACCTGAGCCGCTCAATCGGCCTTGCCCCACCGCATGTTCGTGAGAGGAAGAGGCACATTCTTGAGATGAGCCCCGACAATGGTTCACCGCCTGCTGCTGCTGTATATATCGGCCGCTTCTCGGAAGTGCAATCGACGGCGTCCAACCGGCCGCGCCGCACCATGAAGTCAACCGCGGCGCACCAACGGAAGTTCAGCGACGCGGTCGCATCAGCGGGAATCAACCGCGGCGCGCCGCGGAAGCCCTCACCGTGCGATCGCTCACCACAACCGTCGAGCTCTCGGCCTTACGCCGCGCAGATGTGACTCCGCTGCGGTGTCCGGCACAAGACTCGGACGGTGGCCCGCTGCGCACCTCGGTTTCGGCTCGCCGCCCACAAACACACGCACGTCACGAGGCGCGGGGACGGAGGGGGCCAAGGCTCGGCGGCATGGCCCGGCTGTGAAGCCCTTCACCATGAGAGGCTCTGTTGTAGGGTGGCCCCACCTAAACCAGCTAGCTTTGTGGAGAACTATGTACTAAGGAAGGTTTCGTACTACAGCCCGGGTGGTAAAGGTGTACGTATATATATGACGATATCGAGTCTTGGGAAGGCCGAAGAGGTCATTTGTTTACCTAACTCTCCACCACCACTCTTTCTCTGTTTGGTCTGTAGCCACAACAATTATAATAAGCTAAAAGGAGAACATGAAATTCTCCTTTTCAAGGAATATTCTAGGCCTAAGGTGGATATAGGCATTACATGTGATTTATTAGAAGATATGCCATGTATAGCTTCTATTTCTTGCATGTCATCTAAAGTTAGTGTATCCACCTCATGTGAGGATTTAATTGACATGCCTTGTTGTTCTCAATTAGATGCTTCTACTTCCTCTATATTTATTGAGACTAACCTTGTAGAAGAAAATAATGAGCTCAAGTCCCAAGTCACAATATTAAAAAATGACTTGGAGAAATGCTACAAAGGGAAGGCCTCTCTTGATGACATCTTGAGCAAGCAACGAAGCTTAAATGATAAGAGAGGTATTGGCTTTATCTCCAAGAAGGAGAATAGCAAGACAAGACATAATGCAAGACACACGAAGAATGTCAAATGTCTCCTGGATCCTCTGTGTAAATCGCACTAGTCTAGGATCAAGCTAGTGCACACAGTGGATAACAAGGATTCATATCATGCACAATGACATTTATTCATTAACTAAATATGGGCCTGATTGCCAAATTTTATATCAATGGTTTATAAACTAAAAATAAATAAGCAGCAGAAGAAGAACCAATAAAGCAGCAGCCCATCCTGCCTGCCCACAGGTGAATGACTGTAAGACGTGGCCTACTCGTCGTTACCATCCTCACCGAAGTTGTTGACGTCATCATCTGGCAACAGATTTTAGCAAGGTGAGCACATAAAGTACTCCCAAGGTAAGCACATAAGTACTTACGCAAGTTACACCAGGAGTTTTAACAGAGTGAATGCATGTATAGGGATAACAAAGGAAGGCTTATTAAGTTTATTTGTGCGAAAAGCAGTACTGAATTTAAATACAGTAACATAAGTGCCAGAGTTGAATTTTATACAGTAGATAGAAATGATAATTTAACAAAATAATATCGTTAGTGCAGGCTCCGACCAAACACGAACCTAGTCACACGTATCCCATCTGGTCCATCTTTTCAAAAGGTTTCACATGGATTCCATCTATCCATATGCTTTTCAAAATCTCTTATGGATTCATTTTGTTAGTGCAGGCTCCGACCAAAAACTAACTTATTCACAGGTATCCCACCTGGTCATAGATTTCATCCATCCATCCATAAGCCTTTTTCAGAAAACCATTTTAAAAACCAAAGTTTAATCCATGAAAAACTTTATCCAGCTTACCCGTGACCGTGGACACGGCTATCCAAGATAGATTATACACTCTGCAGAGATTGTACAGCTTTACCCACAAGACATGATCATCCCATATTGCCACTAGATTAACACACTTCCTTTAGTGTGCGGCGAGGAGATCACGACAAGACTGTTATAATGATCCATAGCCAAAACAGTCACGTCGCCACTAAGGTTTCACCACAACTCGAATCCACGAGTTGGAGCCCCCTCTGGTGCCATGTGAGACTTCTCGCGGCCTACGCTACGTTCACATTCAACCTATAGCGAAACTATATTTGAAACTTCGCAAATTACTTAGCTAGGTCCATCCCATATCGGACTTGTGGTAGTACGATGTGGCTTTGCAACAGTAGCTCACAGACCGATCCTTAATTTGACTTAGGCTCAACCACATACCCCTTGTGCACGACAATCAACCAGGTGTCACCAAACATGAGGCATGCCGGCACCCACCACCTAACCAATAGCCTAAGTCCAAATCATAAGTTTCTATTTTTATTTTTAAACAATTTTCATAAACCAACCTTGACTCACCGAAGTCAAGATTTCGATAAAAGGAACTGTCATTTTCATGCGAAAGATTTGATCCCACCTAAAATTATACTAAGCCAGGCTAAGCAATTCTATAAAGTTTTCTAGTCAATACTATGGTACCAACTAGTTTTCAGCTAGAGTGACAAGGTGTATGAATTCGAGATTCAAATTGGCTATAGTCAAAGGATCATGGGAGTAACTATGTTTAAATCGAATTTGAACTAAATTTGAATAAAGATACGCATGCATATACAGTAAAATAACATAAATAAATTTGAAATATTAGGTTCAACATGGTCAAAGGTGTAACTTTCCTTGCTTCGAAGTTTGTTGAGGTTCGCCGAAGTTATACTCTTCGAATTAGTTGTAGTCTACACGCGAAAAATCATAACAACTAAACTCAAATAAAATCCAAATAAAATCCAAAAATTATAAAATATATACTGGGAGATAGAATATGAATTTAGATGAATTTAGGAATTTGAATCACCAGATTCGGAGTTCGGACGACGGAGAACGAGTCGTTGGAAGATCGGTTGGAAAGAAAAGTGTTGGAACAAGCCAACCGAAGGAATAGTCTTCCTTCTTGGCTGTGTTTCTGGTTTTCTAGAATGCACAACAAGTGGGGAATGAGGTGAGGAGGCTGGGGCTCAATTTATAGGTGGAGAGGAGCAAGGGAATAGCCGGAATTGAATGCCGAAATAATGGCCGAATTAAATGAAATGTCGGTTTCAACTTTGCATGCAAGAAACTGAAATTTTAAAAGATAAAAACTGAAAGGAATTGATGCTTGGCAATGACTAAAGGTGTTATTGCTGCATGCAAATTAATTTGGTAAAAGGGAATTGATTTTTCTTGCATGCATGCATTGCTCACGGTGGTTTTAGCTGAAAAATAGGCTGTTTGCTGGTCGGGTGCGTGCAGATGAACAGCGAAGGAGGGAAGAATAAATATTAGGATAAAAGAAATAGTTCAACACCTGAAAATGGGAATGATCTATGGCATTGGATGAGAATTGATAGCTGAGAGTGCTTAAACAAAAGCAGATTTTGGCCTAGGAAAAGTCTTCTTATTTTGTTTTGAAAGAAAGACATGCCAGAATAATATTTGGACTTACAGAAAAATAGAACAAATATTTTTATGTAGGTTTCAAATTTTTGCAAGATTTAAATTTTAAACTTTAGATGTGAACTGGAAATTAGAATTTAGAATTTAAATCTTGGGATTACCAAATAATATTCCAAACAAAATTTGAATAAAATACAAAATTTCAAAAGAATGCCAGAAATGGAAAGTTCATGATTTTATAAAAATTTAGAAATTTGAACGGGTCAAATCGGAGTTAAAATGAAGAAGTTATAGCCTTCTAAAGTTTAAATACAATTAAAAAGAAAAAGAGGGATTTCTGGAATTAATTATAAACCGAAAAGAGATTTATGACATCAGCAAGCATTTATTTTCCTGAAGGAAAATAATATAGTGACGTCAGCACCATAATTGATTTTCGGCTGAAATATTTTTAAACAGAAAAACGGCTTTATAACGTCAGCATGACATCAGCCCTAGGGTTAATTTAATCGGGTGAGTGGCTGACAGGTGGGGCCGGTGCACGGTAGACCAAGTCCACGGACCGTAGTGAGAGTGAGGTGGCACACGAGCGGTTGGAATGCCGACGTGGCATTGGGTGACTTCCACGTGGCGCCACGTGGCTGACGTGCGGCTGCCGCGTCACGACTTCATACCGACGTGGCCCAGCGTGCGCGTGGTGGTGACGAGGCGCCTGCGTGGCCGGGCGTGGCACCCGACTGGCGGCCACCTGGCTGCCACGCGATTGCCACCTGCATGCGAAGGCTAACGTGACTCGCCGGCCGGAGGGGAGGGGCGTGGGTCCCGATGGTCTCCGGAGGACCAGTGGGCGGCGGCGCCGGCCAAGGGCACCAGATGGATGAGGGAGCACGGGGAGCACGAAGGTACCTTCGGTGGAGCCTGAAAGTGGCCGGAGAGCGCTGACGGCGGCGAGAGGCGGCGGTCGGATGGAGGCGATCGGTGGCGGGACGCTCCGATGGCGAGGAGGCTCGGGGAAGTAGCAGACAGTGATCGCCGCAGCATGGTGACGGTGGAGGTGGGGTCGGTGAGGCACGAGGATGAGTGGTCTGGCCACAATTGCTCGTCGAAGTACGATGCGGCCGGCGGAGAAGAAAGGGGCGCAGGGGGCTTCGAAGCTCAATCACCCAAATTGGAGGGCGCAGGATAGGCGGTGAGTGGAGAGGAAGCTCGGGGGCAGCCTTTTATAGGCGGGGTGGTGCTGGAGTGGGGTAACTGCGGCGGGGTTTAAGGTGGCCGTGAATGGCGCGAAATCGGCGGAAGTGGGGCATTACACCGAGGGGGTAACGGCGGGGATGAATTGTGCGCGATGAAGGGGTGCTTAATGGCCATTAATGGCGAGGAGTAACGGATGGGAGGCGAGAATTGCAGAGCTCGGGTGGGCGGTAATGGCGGCGGGTGCGGGGAGGAAGAAGGGCCGGGGAAGACGGCCCCGACAGGTGGGTCCCACCTGTCGGCGAGAGGGAAGAAGGGGAAAGAGGGAGCAGCGGCTCGGATCTCTGGACGCATGGCAGGAAGCGAGGGCAGGGCCGTCGGATCCCGAGTGAATCGTTAAGTGGGAGGGAAGGGCCAGGATTTGATCCGACAACGAGGGTGAAATCAGAGCCGTTCGGGTGAGGCCAAAGGGGTAAGTGGCGGGGAAAGGACGAGATTCGGTACGGCAACAGGGAATGGTGCAGATCATGCCACGCGTCGGGAGGAGGAGAGGGGTAAGCGGCTGAAGCGGTAAGTTGGAGCGGGCGGCGGGGATTAGAACCAGCGAGCGGGAGCGGCTCCGATGCGCGACACACGTCCGCACGAGGAGGGAAGCGGGTGGGAGCGGACGGCTGCGATTGAGGCGGCGGAGGATTAAATCGGGCGTCCACGTCGGCCAGGAGTTTTGGGATTAAAACTTCTTTTTGGATTTCAGAAATACTTAGGAGGCTTTAAAATACTCAGAAAATTACCAAATAAATTTTAAAAATTTCAGAAAAATTCAGAGAATCATCTGGAATGATTTTTGACTTAATAAAAATATTTTCAACCCATTTTGATATTTAGATTTTGAAAAAAACACAATTTGACTTTAAAAGGAGAGTTTTAATTCTTTATAAATTCTTGAAAATTATTATAATTACATATTTGACTTTAGGAAAATGAAATGCATCTATTTTGACTTTTATAAAATGAAATACCTTTATTTTGGCTTTTATAAAGTGAAATTTTTTTTAATTTTTCACAACCAGACTTGGAATAAAATCCAGAAAAATCAAATAAACTTCCAGTAATCATTTTATACAAAAAGATTTTTGGGATTTAGCTTTCACATTGAGATAGAGTTTAACTTTTGAAATTAAATTTTTAAATCCACCAGAAACACAAAAGGCCCAACTAAAAGCCAATTGAGTTCAAATAGGTTTTGAATTCATTTTTATACAGAAATTCGAAATATCCTTTATTTAAAGATATATTACCTTTCACAATAAAAATCCTTTTAAAAGCAGAAAATTAGGCAATTAAAATTTTAAAATTTAGGTAACCAAAGTAAAGGTTTTACTTTAATTTGAAGTAAATATTATTTAATAAAATTTTTTTTTCTAATTTTAAAATAAACAGCTGGGCTGTTACAGTAGAGCCGTTCCAATTTGTTTGGGCTTACCTCAACGTGGATTAGGGGGGACCGGCAAGTCTCCGAACACCACGGTAAAAAGTGATCGTGTCAATTGTGGTTTGTTTACTTGTGCTCAATTTACTTTCAAGCAATTTACATTCATAGAATTAAATTGATTGCTTACCATCCTAGGATTGTAAACCTTTGACATAGGCATAGATTGTTGGTGCACTTAAGCGAGCCTAGTTGTTTTAGGTAATATTTGTGCTAAACCAATTTAAGTTAAGCTTCCACATTATATACTTGGTTTAGACAAATAGATATTGTGTTTAATTGATAGAGAATTTTTAAGACCGCCTATTCACCCCCCTCTAGTCGGCCTCCTCGATCCTACAACAGTTTGTGTTGCATAAGTGAATATAGGTTACATGAAAAGTCACCTCACGAAGCATATCAACCACAAATTATTTTATGCTCATGAATTGCAAAAGATGGATAAAATTAAGATACTACATACTAAGTTATGTGAAAATTTTGTAGATTTATTCACTAAATCACTTTCAGCATCTAACTTTGAAAGATGTGTACGTGAAATTGAAATGATGAGATTTAGAGAAGTGCAGAATTCAGTAGGAGATTCTTCTCGAGCTCACTATTAAAACTTAGTCATAAAGATCGAGTGTCTAAAGAATAAAACATGTATATAAAATGAAATTAGGTGGATTGTACTATTTTTTCTTTGACGAGTTTTTTTGAAGTTTCTCGGCCAAGGTTTTTAATGTGGTAATTTATGCAACACAACATAACATGTATTATGTACTCATTCTCCAAAATTTTTCACTGGATTTTTATAGAGTTTTGATAAGGCATAAACATGTTAGATGAGTGCCCAAGGATGAGTGTTGAAAAACCTAGGTCTGAGCTTACAAGCTTGGTCTATTTGTAGGTACCATCCACTTAGTCTATAATAGGGGTCCTACTTATTGTAACATGTACACATGAACAAAAAAAGCAATAAAGAAAGGAGTTCTCTTTCTCTCTATGTTAAATTTATTGTTTGCTATATTATATGTTTGATCCATCTATTTTGCATAGGAGGAATCGATCGGACTAGATTCGCTAGTGACGGTTTCTCAACATTACACACCACAGTCATCCTTATCTACCCTACGTCCACAAGCGGAACACAGAGTTTCACAAGTAGAGACTGACAGGTGGGCTCGGTGCTCAGGCCTTTCAGCGTCCTTGCCAGTGATAATGGCGTAGGTTGGATTGATTCTTTGTTTTATTGATTTTTTAAAAATTAATATAGTTTAACTTAATATTATTTTATTGATTGTTTAAAATTATTTTTAAAATTGAGCAAACGAGCCGAACCAAACTAAGTCAAAGTAAAATTTAATTCCCTAAAATCAACTCATTTAATATTTAATCAATTAATGAGCGTAATTGAAGTAATTTTAAATCGAGCTATCGAGCATCCCTAACAAACTAAAATTTGCTACATTGTGCAACACTAGTACTTGTGGTAGATATTTAATTTAGCCTGTGTCGGTGCACATATATAAATTTATATTATTGTGGATCTCTTAACTTTTATACAAATACGAATCACTCCGTTGTATTCTTATGTATTTTGGACCATCAGGACCGTTATACTTGTCTAAAGCTAGTGGATTGAAAACCTCACAAATATATGAACTGTTGTAAAAATCTATCACTAGCTGTTGGGTTAATAGCGGCCAAACGATTTTCACTGTCTAACTTTCAACCTAGAAATATAAAATTAAATGTTTTACAACCTTAGCTATCAATACTATTTATTTTCTCCCTTTAAATTGATTGAAAGTGATTTTAGTTGATGGCATCAACGTGGCTGTGGGCTTTTTTGACACGAGGGCTGGTTTTGGAATAGCATGTCATCCAGTCAGCAAAATCATCAAGACAAATAAAAAATATGGTGAAACCCACATGTCATACGCTAGGTTGTCTTCCATTGGCTCCTCTCCCTCTCATGTCTAACTCCCCCATCGAGACCAAGTGGTGGCGGCGGTTCTTGTTGATGCCAGTGTTGATGAATAGAGGCTCCAGCAAGGCGACTCCGACGTAGCGGTCCCAGGTACAGCAATTTCACAAGACTTGGGCTCCAACGAGGGAAGTCGGTACTGCAGCATGTGCTCGTCGAGGCTGCAGGGAGCAGGGATGGGGGCAAGGACGACAGGGGAGCGTGAATGCAACGACCGTTGGGAGTGGGGAGATGGCAGTGAAGGGCAACAAGAAGCAGGCTTCTGGATTGGGAGGGTAAGGGTGGGGAGGCCCATGGGTGGTGGCAAGGAGCTTGGAGGGGGCAAGGGCGATGGGAAGTGCGGATGCAGCAGGGGTCAAGGTGAAATCATCTAGGCCTCAAAAATATGGTTTTGATAATTAATGACGATTTATGAATATAGAACTAATATATATGTTGAAGATTACATAGCTTAAGTCTCATAAGTGCGCAAAGGATAAAAGAAATTTGCATGTGAAATGGACAACAAGACAGATCAAAAACAAGATACATAAAATATAAAATCTCTTTTAATTTTTACTGATCTTTGGAGAAATGTTGAAAGAACAGATTATAGGATAGTTGCCGTACTATTAAGAGGGATCATTGAAAGTAGTTTAATAGCATGTTTTTGTGCCATTTGGATCAATTTAGGATTATGCATGCACATGAAATTAAGTTTAAAAATAAACCGTGCTCTTTCTCAAAAATCAGAAGTACCGCCGTATTGACAGCGGAACTACCGGAGTCCGATAGTACCGCCATGTAAACTGTGGAACTATTGGACCACGGTAGTACCGGATTTTGAGCGATATGATTTTTCCAAAGAGCACCCTTGCTGGGACTTGGGCGTGCTGAAATTGGTAGTACCGGATTTAACACGGCGAGAACTCACCGCGATCGCGATGATACCGCACCGACCAGTGGAACTATCGATGTTCGGAAGTACCAGCCTATTCCAGCAGTACGTTTTTTCGAGAAATTACTCCTTGAAAAACTTAAAATGGTAGAAATCGGAAGTACCGGGCATTGTATGGCGGAACAACTGTAGTGCAGTAATATCTCACCGACATGCGGAACTACTGCAGTGCGATAATACCGCACTTACAACTACGGTAGTACCGCACTATTTTTCCAACGGCTAGTTCTGATATTCTGACAAAGCCGTTCTTGTATCTCTGATGAATGCAGTATCTGCGTACTTAGAACGCCGTAGTTTGATTTCCACGAATTTTCATATTAAAATTTTACAATGACTAGTTTTGGTTGGTGAGGGTATAAATACTCCCCCACCAACTCAAGGACAGTGTGCTGAGCTAGTATTGAACATCTTTGAGCCTTGAGCATTTATTTCACACCTCTTTCTCTCTTGTGTATTCATTTGAGGTGTTGTGAGCCATTTTCATGTGCATATATTTTTTAGATTGATCCTTGGCACTTGAGCACTGTCAAGCGAAGCGTGATTTTTTACTCTTGGTGCTTGCTGACACCTAGACGACGTGGTGGTTGATCGCAAGGTGATTTCTTCAAGAAACTTGTGAAGAGACCCGAGCAAGGTTGTGAGTGGCTTGGTGCTCGCTATCTCCGGAGAGGAGCAAGAGTAATTAATAGTAATCGAGGAGTTGAAGCTTAATTCGTGGAGCCGGTCCAAGAGCGCTTGGGCTTTCGTCAACGTGTACTAGTGAAGACCGGCAAGTCTTCGATACCACGGGAAAAACATCGCGTGCCCCCTTGTGATTATCTCTTTACTCTCCTTTAGCATTTATATTTATTGCTTGTGGTACTTTAGGTTCACTAGAATTGAATAGGTTGAATTTAAATTAGTATATTTGCTTAGTGTTAAATTGTTGTAATCTTTTTAACAAAAAGAAGGCATAATTTTATAACTTCCTATTCACCCCCCTTTAGTAGGTTATCCTTGATACTACACAAGGGTACAAGAGAGAGATGGGAAGAGGAAGAAGAAGAAGAGAACGTGGACCATTAGGTGAATGTTGTCGTGGGCGCCATGTTAGTAAACGTGTCCACGTAGATACCACATCAGCGAAATCAAGGTGGTTTTGGTCTACAGGGGTAAAATAGTTGGTATTAAGAGTTAAGGGTTATATAATATCCGGTTTTACAATTCGATGTTAAAACTTAGACAAACATAAGATTTTAAAGTGGTAAAATAGATTTATCCCTTAAAATTTTGATCTTCCCGCATAGAATTATCTTATTTGTCCTATATATTTATACAATTGGTCCTCACTAAACGCTATTATTGCTAATTTCCTCTTCTCTGGCACAGCCACACCATCTTAATTACTTTAGCCGTTGGATGGACCTTGGATGTCCCAGATTAGCCCAGGCCAATCGCTTCCTTCGTAGTAAGTTGGATTCAACTTGGGTCAGTCCAGCCCCAATTTGTTTCCTTCTTTTCGGCCTTTCCCAAGTTGTCAACTCCATCTAGGCCCGCACCACTCAGCCCACACAAATTTGGACCTTATGAACCGTCAGGTCCCACCTTGTGAAACGTGCGACGATATCATCCAAGAAAACCATAAAAGCGATAAGAATAGAACCAGTACTACGCCATAAGCTCATACACCACAACGTCGTCTTCCCTCCCACCACTTTTCCTCGGTGCGCGTAGCAATTTCCCCAAGTGATGCGTGCGTACGCACTGTGCCTGGAGCGCACTTGCTCGGCCTCGGAGCCAGAGTTAATCGTATCGGCGAAGACCGAAATCCGAACAACCGCCGCTCTGCGCCGACGATGGATCGCGACGGCCGGCCAGGATGGCTGCCGTCGCTGGGCTTCGCCTTCCTGAGCTTCAACTGCGGCATGGCGATCTACCGCTCCAGCAGCGACCCCTCCTCCGTGGCCTTCGTTGTCGTCGCCTACCTCGCGCTGATACTCCTCTTCCGCTGCCTCCACCTCCTCGAGCGCGGCCCCGCGCAGGCCGGCCCCGACAGGAGCAGGCTCAAGGCGGCTGTGTGGGGCTCTCGACCCTCCTCACGGTCATGTTCTCCTCCAAGGTCGCCGCCATCATGCCGCTCTGGGGCGCGGTGGTCGTCTGGGTGATGGGGGTGGCCACAATCGTTGCCGGATTCTACGCTTTCTTCGTCCACGGGGAGGCTGCTCGATGAGGAGCTTATGTTGGGAAGGTACTCCTACGATGCCTAGTTGCATGTATTACCTATCTTTTGTGTTTTTTGTTGGTTGACTTGACTGCTTGACCTAGATCTGTTTACAACAAAGACTTTTCTTTGTGGCTTTGTATGATAGCTTGACTTGATTGACTAGATCTAGTTAGCAGTTAGAACCTAGAACAAGTGTTGGCTTGATCTGGAAATTGATCTGAGAGTGAGGCTGGTTAGGGTTGGGGATTTGGAATTATGAGGAGATGGCGCCACGATGGGGGTTCAGATTGTTCATGTGGTATCAAACCAGAAGCCGAAGGGGAGCAGCACATGGCAGAAACAGTCAAGCTAATATCACAGAGTGGTGAAAGTTGAGAATTTAAGATTGCAGGGGCCAGTGGGGATAAACAAATAGGAATGCGAAAAATTAAGCTCATTCGTGGGTGCTATTTGCTGAAATATGGATGCTTTGCCATATACGGAATGGCCAGGAAAGATGGATGCTTTCCTGTATAAGAAACGAGTCAGGAACTGGTGTTGATTTGTTGTAGGGGAAAAGTTATGAGATGGGGGTTCTTGTGCACAGCAAGGTGGAAGAATAGTGAGGCCCCCATTTTTTGGTCAAGAATCAGGAGTTCAGGATACTTAATTGTAGGGGACAATAGGGAGTTGGAACGGAGGACTATGAAATTCATGAAAGGGTGTCAGATGAAAAGAGGAGTTTCAAACTGTTTTTTTTTGGGGGGGGGGGGGGGGGTTGTTGCTGTTTGTTTTGGTAATAAGATGTGAAGAATTGCTCTTCTCATGATGTGACATCTGGGCCAGATCTAGCCTAGATCCAGCCCAGTCCAGCCCAAATCCACCTATATAAAAGGAAGGTGGTAGGAGAGGGAGGAGGCAAACTTGGTTTTTGCCTCACCTGTGCGCTGTCTGCTACCATCGCCTCCCCGTGCTTGTGCTCCCGCTGCGTAGCTGCTTCTGCTCGCCGCTTTCTCCGGGTGCGCGCCGCCGCTGTCTGCCGGCGCCGCCACCTCCGGCCGCACCTTGCCGCCTTCTTTCCCCCCTGCAGCTGTTGCTGCTATCGCTGCGCGCCCCTCACCTCGCTGCCCTCGCCTGTGCCTCGCCTCCCCACCTTGCTGCCGCCGCCGCTCCATGGAGGGTTGGCCAATGGAGAGGCAGCCAGGGGCTGAGGAGGGAGGAAGGAGAGGGAAAGGAGAGGAGGGATCCAACGTGAGAGGAAGGGGAAGGAAGGGAGAGGGGGCCGGGTGTAAGGAAGGAGAAGAGGGGAGGAGCCGCCGACGGTGGGGAAGGAAAAGTAGGGGCTGGTGGCGTGAGAAAAAGAGGAAGGAGGAGGAGAAGGAAAAAGAGAGGGGCCGGCCGGGTAGAGAAAGAAAAGGAAGAGAGGAAAGAAAGGAAGAAAAAAAAAGAGAAAGAAAAGGAAAGAAGAGAAAAAGGAAAGAAAAAGAGAGAGAAAAAAAAAGAGAGAAGGGGATTGCACGATCGGTGCGATCTGCGGATCCGGTGCGGATCTGCGAATCCGTGCGAATATCACGGATCCGGTCCAAGGATGATGGTCGTGGCTTGATCTAGTCGTCGGGTTCGATATGATTCGAAAACCCTTTTTAGTTATTCTGATTCGCGCGTAAAGTAGTATGCCAATTAAAACCGGACACGGGATTGTGTCGATGAGAGGAGGTCGGCGTCATCGGGTTTCGGCGTGCGATGATGCTATTTGCTTGCAAGTGTATGTATGGCTTTAGCAAATGAATTGAAATGATTCTTGCTGTTCGTAGCGGTTCGAGTCTAGCGCCATCTGCGCGCGCCTGTTAGGTTAACGAGCAAGTGTATGTTAAAACAATAAATAGTGTTGAGCGATTGCTATTTGTGTTTTCATGCCATGGTTTATAGCTTGCAAGAGATGATGTATATGATTATGTGTTAATCATATACGGAGAAATACTGATTTATGAGTAAGCGGCTGATTTGAAAAGCATTGCATCATACAAAGTGCATAAGAGCTAGATCGGTGAGAAAGTCGTATGACTAGTCCGGAGTGCTCTTGAATAAATCCTCTGAGTAGGCACCTCCATGGGATGGAGGAAGCGGGTGACATCGGCAGGTGTACCCTCCGCTATATCGGTATAAATTCTGATTCTGAGTATTGCATGTCATTGCATTGCATGCAAAGAGACACCAATCTGACTTACGATTCTGATGACAAATGCATTGCATTTTAATGCCTTTGCATCTGAGTGCTCTGAGCAGTGGTACAATTACGGATATTTGATTCTGACTTACGATTTACGATAAATGAATTTTACAATTTACACTCTGATAGAGAGTTGATTTACGATTTATAATTCTTGTAGAATTGATTTACTGACTTACGATTATAGTAGAGTTGATTTCTGATTTACGATTCACGATAAATGGGTTCTCGATCCACGATAGAAAGATTTCTGATTCTGATGAGTTTGACTTACAGTTCACAGTTTAAAGTAGATTGGTTTCACAGTTAAAAGTAAATGTGGTTTACAGTTTATAGTCGATTGGCTTTACAGTTCACAGTAGATGTGATCTACAGCTTACAACCGTAGCATTGGATTACAGTTACAGATATAGATTGATGCATTGCTTTACCGTGTGCTTGCTGAGTCATCGGACTTACTCTTGCTTTGTTTTTTTAGGGTGATCCGGAGTGACGGCATGCATGGAATGGGAGTAGTTCCTTTTGCACTGCATATATGCAATAACGGCTTAGTCTTGCACTGAGCGTTATGTTTAAACTTTTGTTAAAAAGTTTGTGTAAAATTTCTACTTACAGTATGTTTCAGGTGAACGAGTTCTCCTGTTAATACAGCTTTTGTGCGTTAACTCTGTTTATGGTTGGTTTTTGTGAGACAGTACAGTGTGGTGATAGCATCTTGGACCCTGTGGAGGGTCGGGGTGTTACACATGATGCCCTTTTTTTGAAGAGGTAATTGGCTAATGGTTAACTTTCAGTTGAATACCAACTTTTTTTTTGAATGTATGTTTTTAGATCAATTATTTCGGGTTAAAGGATGAAAATGTGTATCCCACTTCAAATGCTCATGTCACTGTACTTTTCTGAAACCATAATATTTCACCTACACTTCTGCCAGCTTTCTGAACATTGACTTCTTATTGAGGAAGCAATTAGTTGTTTACTTTGCCAAAACAAAGTATTATTTATTCCCTTTTCTAACCTGACTGGCTAAATGTTATTTTCAATTGTATTTTTTCATCTTGAACTCGTCCTTTTAGGAGTGTGTGGTTTCGTTTAAATACAACATATTGAAATTACATATTGGTGATCACACAAATATGCAGTGTAACATTGTAATTTCAGCAAAGTACCCGTGAGTTTGTACAATTTCCCCATATCTTTTTATAAAGACATTCTTGCTAAAGTTTTATAGAGTTCAAGAAAACAACTTACAGCATTATGCTGCACTTCATTTTATGCATTGTTGTACAAGGCTATGGTTTCTGGCAATCTCTTGCACAATTCTTGAGGAAGTTCAATGAGATAACCATCAGTAGTTAGTACCTAAGCCTACTAGTTTTTCTTGTTTGAAGAAAACAACTTACAGCGTTATGCTGCACTTTATTTTATACATTGTTGTACAAGGCTATGGTT
This sequence comes from Melocanna baccifera, assembly GCA_036346265.1. Lineage (NCBI taxonomy): Eukaryota > Viridiplantae > Streptophyta > Magnoliopsida > Poales > Poaceae > Melocanna > Melocanna baccifera. The sequence continues at coordinate 6,430,663 of CM070677.1, read as the reverse complement.
TCTGGCAATCTCTTACACAACTCTTGAGGAAGTTCAATGAGGTAACCATTAATAGTTAGTACGTAGACCTACTAGTTTTTCTTGAGAAATATTACTAGTTATTAACATTAATTTTGATATATTTTGTAGGGTTTTCCCTACATGTTGCAGGATACTTGGTGCAACTCCATTTTGTATCAACTTCCAAACTGTAGTTCTTGCTTCCAGTTACAATTCTAAAACCACTGGAAGAAATTATATGAAAATCTGGTTCTGAAAAGAAATTCTATGAAAACATTAGATCCTCAAAGCTGCAATTTGTGATACATAAAGTATATTATTAAACTTTCATGTGCTAGCTTTGCTTGTGTGTCATGAAAAACCTTGGTTACTACGGGCAAATTGAATTCAAAAGGTCAACTTTTAGCCTATGAGGCTTCTACAAAATTGTTGGGGAGCTCCCTTTTGGCGAAAAAAAAGAGAAAAGTGATTCATCTTTTGGATGCTGTTATGTTTCAGCACTTTCAGTCATTGATATTCAGGTAAATAGCATCTTAATGGCAGTGCTGGCCATGTACTGGGAGTGGAAACGATTTCTACATCAATCTTAGGGAATCGAGGCCAGAAAAAGTGGTGCTTGTTTAATTATGACCTGTCGATCTATAATAAGAGACGACGAAGAAAACTGTCCGTTTTGTAAAAATCCCCAGCACCGCTTTGATTGGGTGTCATGTACTCATGTTGAGACCTGAAAGGACCTCGTTGCTGCTTGCGTTGCGTGGTCTGTGAAATGCGTCTGGGTTGGTAACTTTTGTAATATGTTTGATGACTTTACCATATACCAATTTGGTTGTGAAATATTGCTGTCACCTTTCCATTCCCTGTTCGTCTCTCAATCGGCAAGTTTTGTTGCTCTTCGTACCGGCCTCCTCGCGACTACACGAGCCTAGGTAAAGCCAAGTTATTTACTATTTTTAGCCATGACTAGCAAGGTGGTCGCGCACCTATGCGGGTATTATCTTTAAAGCATGTTTAAATGGTTTGGTAATATATATGTGATTTTATTTTTCAGAAAATAAAGCGGTGCAGATAGACCTGTCCATTGGGTTATACCGGGCCGGCATAGCATGGGCCCAGCCTAGGCCCGGCCTATTTAGGCATGGTAAATAAACAAGTCATGTTGTGTCGGACTACGGGCTAAGGACTGAGCCTAGACACGGTCCACGACCATGCTGTATCAGCACGGGTACAATTAGGCTTTAACGGGCCGTGTCGACACGGTTGGCCCGTTTAGATGAGAAAAAGAGAAAAAAATTAAAAAAATTAAGGAAAAATTGTACAAAATTGTAAAAAAATTATAGACATTGTTAATCATCAAGATAATTATTATCAATGACATATTGAACTTTATTGTTAAATTACACTGCATGGCTGTTAGGGCTGTGCATTCAATTTTTTCGGTTTATACGGTATATATGGTGTTAGTAATTCGGTTATATACGGTATTTTTAGAAGTACGGTTCGGTTTTGGTAAATCCAAATTTATTTCGGTGTGGTATCGGTAAATACCGTATTTACCAAAGTTAACGCGAATTGCTAACGATATAGCAACTAGCGAGACGAGTAGACGATAATACATATACTACTAGGTAGCAAAAACCGATGGGAGTAACGTATAATACATATACTACTAACATATACTATTGTTACTACTACATATAATACACCGATACCACATATACTACTGTTAACGCGAATTGTTAGTATAATACGGCCCAAAACATCACGGTATAAAGAGAAAACAGCAGAGAATTTCCACTGCATATGTAGATGGGACAGACAATACGAACAGGCCGAGCGAGCAAAAGAGAAGAAATCGAAACATTAATTGCTTCCTGAAACCAGCCCAGCCCATTAGTGCCCACCACCAAGCCCAGATCCTCATATAGTGCAGGCTTTTCGGTTTTTTCGGTTTGTTCGGTTTTTACCGAAAAAACCGAACTAAAAAAACTCTAAAATCTGATAACCGAACCAAATACCGAAAACCGATCAAACCGAGTTGACCGGTCCGGTTCGGTTTTTTCAGTTCGGTTTGTTCGGTTTGGTTAAAAAATGCACAACCCTAATCGTTAAAAATTTTACCAACTAAAAACTCAATTTGAGAAAACCTTGGTAAAGAAAAAGCAATGCATCATACAACACAGTACACAATACATCAAGATTAAGCAACCATCTCGAGCATAAATTCTTTGCACTTGACTCACGTTAGTCAAAACAACGCATCATACAACACAGTGCAACAAACCAACGGCTTTCATGCCATGCACACACTTAAACCACTCAAGAACATCTCTTACTGTTCTCTGGTTGTATCAACCAGTTTGACTGTTCTCCCCATGACAATCAGATCGTACACCGGTCAGACTCCAACCATTGATCGGCATGACCAACCCAGTCACACCGCCTAACTCAACTCCAATCTGACCACCAACCAACGGCCGGTCTGACCGCTACCGCCTAGTCAGATTGTGATTCCCAATTTGGTCTGACCACCAGTCCACCACCTTTCAAAGTGCATCAGAGAGGATTAACTCAAAATCGCAACGGTTGACCCGTATAAACCCAACAGTCTGATCGGTCCTGCATACCAGTCAGACGGTTACACTGATAGCAAAATTGAATTTTACCAACTTTTGCAAAATAAAAAAACTAATTTCACAAATATATCAATTGTTCATCACTAATTATGCATGGCTCACAAAGTCCTTCAATTTGATTAGTACGGCAGCCATGTAATCACTAACTGTCATCCGCTCCTTTGTCGACGGCCTTACCGTTGGTCCTTTGTCATGCTTGATCTGTAGGGAGAAACTCACTAGAGGTGAGAGGTACGTGTCTAACGAACCCAACATTGTCGTGGTCATGCTCATGCATAGTTGGTTATTTCCACTCGGACACGATCAATCATATATATGGTAAGACAGATGTTATATTTAGATTCGGCCAGCGGCGGATCCAGAACTTTTAGAATGGGTATTCGGACTTTAGAGATAAATCGATACCGATACATCGATACCACGACATACGTTTCCTCTGAAACACCGATATAACGATACATGTATATAGATATAATAAAAATATAGAAATTAATGATTGTTTATGAGAAAATAGACGACATAATGCTAGCACAATGACATGAATTAAATAGCAAATTATAAAGATTAATGATAGTTGCATACCTTGCTTATCCTACTTTTTTTTTTGCTTTTTTCAGCTCTCTCTTACACAGATTTTAAATTTGCAGACTTCTTCATTTTTTAAAGCTCAAATATCTACAAAATTAAATAATTGATTGTCACGATTTAACAATAAAGAGACGAGAATAATATTGATCACAACTTATAAAACTTAGTTCACTATTTTATTGTCAGCATCTTCAAATATTCAGAATATCTATAGTCCTCTTGGCATATTATTGCGGATTTAGAAGCCGTAATATATCATTAGCTATGTGCAACCCCTGCACATATCTTGAAGTACTTGAATACTGCAGTCCTTCAGTGTTCTCAAAATGTCATAAATGAGTCCCTTCTAATCAATACAAATAATTTGGAGCAGTGTGTGTGCAGGGCTTAGGGAATTGTCAAAGTTGATAGTGGTCTATCATTATGAAAAACATCAATGTAACCAATAACAATCAATTCATACATAAGTACAAGGCAACAATAGCATAGGTACTCAATTGGGCCAACAAAAACTATCAACCCAACCCAATAAGATCATAATCTCATAGCAGTATAGCAAATAAATTACAGGATGAACTAGAGACTTTGTGTTGCAGAAGCAAGGGAAAACATTGTAATACAAGGGATGTTGAAACATGAGAAAATCATTCCACATTTTAATGAAAATGCATAACTCTTTGATGCTGACTAAAAAAGCTACTCATACATTTGATCAAAAATAAAATTAAAAAAATACCGATGGTGTTATTGAAGCCTAAAGCATGGCAAATAACAGAGCATCCAGAAGGCATTAGTCTACTGATGCTCACAATAGGGCGAATGGGGAATCAATAATACAGAGCTCATTCAACGGTGAAATAATACCATTAGTTTTGGCATCGAGGTGGAAGCTACCTTCTGCGTCTTTCCAGCTCTCTCCCATAAAGATTTCAAATTTGCAGACTTCTTCAATTTTTGAATATGAAATATAAATGAGAAATAAAATGAGAATACCGAACATGATTGGTCTCACGAGGGAGTAGATGCAAGCGACGGCCGACGAGCTGATGGAGAGAGGCTACAGCCCGGGGTTTCAGTGAGAGGAAGTGGCGCAGATTTGAAAGAGGGTAGAGGCAATGATGGGATGGCACCGAGTGGATCTGAGGGCCACTGGCGAGTCTGGCCCGGCCTCGTCGGCGCTGGTGGTGGAGACTGGAGAAGGAGGGGAAGAGGAGAAGCAACCGGGGTGAAGGGAGAGAATAGCCGGGTTTTGGTGCTGGAGATGGAGACGAGTCTGGGGAGAGCCGGAGAATGGGAGAAGCTTTGAGTGGATGGAGTGGGGTCTAGGGAGAGCACCAGAGCGGGCCGGCCGGCGGGGGAAATGCCGAAATGGGCCCATTCCCTATTGTGTGCGGTGAGGCCGTGAGGAGATGGCTTATCTGGGCTAACTTGGTCTGAAAATAGTTAATTTGGTTGAACTAACTGTGTATATATATATGTATTATACCTTGTATATATTATTTTTTTTATCAAAACAATTTAAAAATACCCTTAAATCACTGTAGATCCGCCCCTGAAATCGGCAACATATATGATAGTGCTTTAAGAGGCGAAGGATCCTCGCTCTTATGTGGGCCTTTTGATGGATGCACGAGATCTTTTTTATTCCTCTCGATTAATATGGGAATTCTTAAAAATTTTGTTTTTTATTTAAGAATTATTGTGGGGATTTCTAGCCCTCTAAAACAAAAGAGAGACCTTTAATCTAATCAATTGTTTGGATATATATTTTTCTAGGCCCTATGTTAAAGCTGAAATAGCACTCAGCTTGTAACACGGTCACACCGATGAGTAGCACCCTAGCGGCAATTGGCAAATGGCAAGGTCATGGTAATAAAAAAGTAATTTAAACTCGCGTTGGTGCACCGGAGCCCACGGGTCGAGACGGCCGCCAGTGGAGCATAGGAGAGGGATGAGTCGGAAGAGCGGCTTAGGGACAGGATGCGATGGTGGAGTCGACGATGGCAGCAAAGGAGGATGTTGAAGTTTGATTAAAATTTGTATTGTATTTATGTAAGATACTACATGTCTCATGTTTGATGTGGCATAACCGGTGCAAGGGCCATATGCAGCTTATATCAGATGTGGTGTCTGTTAGAGTTTTAATCTTGTTTTACCAGTCCATACCCATATACGTATACGGCACGTATACGAATAAGTGTCCGAGTTAGAGTATAAGCTGAGTCGCTTTTGGAGTCCGTCTTTGAGCATGTAAACGTCCTTTATAAGGCACAGTAGGGTCTGGAAATCAAACAGCGAGAAGAAGTAACAGGGAGGAGGCAAGAGAGGCAATGTATGCAGGTGGTAGGGAAGTTTCAGATTAATAAAGGAGAAGAAAGAGATAGCATAGTCTTGTTGGTGCTGTTTTGTGAGTCCTGACTCAGTTTCTTTTGTCCATCACGTGTAGCAAGGAAGAAAACTGCAGGAGGAAGTGCTGCTGTCCCTAGCGCCAGGAAGGCAAGGTCACGTCAAGATTGTTGCTTCGTGCTGTTCTCACATCAAGGCAAAAGGAGCTAGCGGGTCCCACAGAGGAGGAGGAGCAGTACACATCTTTGGCTCGTGTTCCAACAGTGTCAACATGTAGCAACTGATTTTGATTCGATTTTCTCTTCATGTGGGACTTGTTTCTCTCGTTCTATATATGTACCCTAGTAGTTTATAAAAAAAGTAAAAGCCTTATTATAATATCTCTTTATATAGTGAATTTTGTCTTCATACGTCTATAGTTTTATTAAAAGAGTTTTCTATGTCTTCTATTTTTTCGATCAGTGTTTCATAATAAAGGAGGATAGAAGAACGAGCGATGACACGGGAGGAGGACATGCGCACGGGGAGAAGGAAGGGGACGGGGGAGGAAGGCTTGAGGGAGGTCGAAGATGCGTGGAGTGGACCTTCAGCGCCGTACACGAAATTAGTTTTGGAGTCACCTTCAGCGCCGTACGCTTCTGTCCCCTGACCGAACACAAAACGAAATTACATGGCACCACTCATTTCCCGCCGGGACCAACTAGCGTGAAGGGGTAACGATCACGCATGCCCATGACCGCCGACCTTCCAGAGCCCTATCTATCTGACGAGCAGAAACGACGGCCGAAACGTCTACCAACCTCCCGCACCACCGGGGGTGATCGGATTAGCGATGATTTTTAATTTTTGCTGAAAAAACATTATAGCTGACTAAAAAAACACTATAGCTGAGTTGGTTTATTGAGTATAATTAAATATAAAAAATATAAAAAAACCGAAAACAAAAAACAAAAAAGGTATAAGTAAATTAAAAAAACGAAAAAAATCAAAATTTTTCTTATGCGAGTATTATAGCTACGATCTCTCTCTGATATTTTGTCGCTCGTTACCCACCGCCCACATTACGAAAGCGGGCCCACCACACACCACCCGTTACGCATGCTCGGTATCCTGCGACTTTCGGGGTGATCGGTTTGGCTTTTGACCACACAGCTTTTTTTCACTATTCACTACACTATCCACTAACTCACTGATGTTTTTCACCATTCATGTTTTTTCATCCGCCATCGCTATTCCGATCACCCCCTTTGCGAGCAAACATCGATCCCGTCAGATCGTACTGGTCAACAGTAGCGCGGTTAATTATGTGTCAACATCATCAACGGCGCGGATTTTCCTGCCTTGAAATAAGCTGTTGGGATCGCCGATTGTCAATTAATAGTGGCAAAGCTACACAACTGTACACACGGGCAACGGCCGAGCGTGCTGTTGACGTCAGATTGTTACGCGCACTCGCATGGCAAAATTCTAAACCTATGTGGAAACTGCATGTAAGCATGTGTTGGTAAAAATGACTATACTATTTTTTTTGGCGATAAAAAAAGACTATGCTAAGTGCAAGCAGCATTATATTATGTTGCAGTATGATTATATATATTAATTGCTCACCTTTCATCAACGGTTTAATCTTTTGGCTAAACTGGTTGGTGAATGAAAATTAGTAGATTATGGCCGTTCATACTGACTGTCGGCTTTTGCTTTTGACTTTGACTTATAAATAATAATACATTGTAGAGAGACACTCACGTATGATTTGACCTATATAAATGAAGTTACTAAAGTATATACTACAATTATTTAGTAGACTCTACCTTAAAAAATACTTTATTTGAAAATTAGATATTATAAAAAAACTATTTACTATCGAAAAATAATTTTTAAAAGCTAATACGTACAAGATCTAAGAGATAGCAATCGACTAGTGTATGTACATGTATTTGCTGGTGTGGCTGGGACTTATCCAAGGATAGCAACGTCTGGCTATCGGATATTACGGTACGAGTTCCCTTGTTGCAACTTCTTTTAGAGAATCATTAATTAATTTTCAAATAATTATAGTTGTAGGACTGAAGATGGTAATAAAGGAGAGATGAATGATGCTTCAAAATTTTCCTTTAATTATTCACCAGTCATTCACTTTAAGGGACGTTCGTTTTAGCGATGGTTTCTGACTTTTGGCTGAAATTTCACTGTAGTTGACTTTTTCTTGTAGTTGATTTGACTTTTAGACATAATTAAATTTTAAAAAATAGAAAAATAGAAAAAATATATTAGCCCATCACGGACAATGCAAAGGAACACAGGAAAAAAAAATACAAAAAAGCTCACAAAATCTGAAAAAAAAATCAGAAAAAGACGAATTACTCAATAGTGAAAAAAAAAGGTAAAGCTAGAAGCTGAAGCTAAAAAAAAAACTGAAACGAAAGCTACAAAAATTAGGATGAAAAGACTACACAAAATCTAGCTAATCAAGAAATAAAATTCAAAGCAATGAACAGTAATTGCGATAGTACCGCTACAACATCAGTAGCACCGCTGTTATAGTAGTTTCAGGATAAACAGTAAAATCATCATAATTTTAAAATCAAGAATCTATGTAACTTTTGATTTATAGATCAAAATAGTTTGAAACTAATTATGCACATTCTATAGAATGTCAGAAATCTATTACAATCAACGATCAAGAGATCGTTGCCAAAGTTTTGATATTTTTTGGTTTGAAGAAAGGTTACACTAAAATCGGGCAAAAACTAAAAATGATGAATACGTGATGCAAATACGCACATATCTTATATTTTTCAGTTAAATATATTATTTAACTTGAAAGAATTATTAAGCCATATTAAATATTATTAGGTGAATTTATTTCTTAATGAATTATCTTCTATTAATGAGAGCAATATACTATCTCATGCCAATTTTTTATACATTGTTAGATTTGAACAACTTGAAGATTTCGGCCGAACCAATGAGCGCCAATAGTTCAAGATGTCATGCATGGAAGTTGAGGAAAATAAGGAATGAGTAAATTAGTTGCTGCTGCCATTGGAAAGAAAACAAAGTAAGATTTGAATAAAAAGGAAATACCGTTCTAAAATAAGAGATAAGGCCTGCGCACCTAATATTGGCCGAACACAGTGTTCGATTTGTATCTATTTGCTTGACCAAATAGAATAAGAACTGGCCTTAGGCCCCGTGTGATGTTGGAACCTCTATATATATATATATAGTCGTCACCTCTCTCTTGAGGGACAGACTACTTTTTGATGAAAATCAATCTACTAAAGTTCTTGTTCATGTTCTTCCTAGTTGTCGAAATTTCATAGAGAATTAAGAGTGTTTCTCAATCAAGATCGTTCACCCTTTTCGCTGGGAATTGGGTGCACGATAAATTTTTGCTTGGTGGTCGGCGAAATCGACGCGGGTGCGTTTTGACATATTAAAGATTGTTCGTCTTTTGCACTGGTATTGGAGGATCACTACAATTCATCAAGACTCTCGTAAGTATCCAATCCTACGTCGAGAAGATCGAATGACCTCGTATCAATTCGATTTACTCGTAGGTGGATGATGACCAAGATAGCTCTAAATGTATTCTCATATGTCACACCAAGATAGAACACCAAAGAAATCAAGTAAAAAACTCTTGGATTATGATATCACTCATTGATGCCAAAATCAAGCAAATCGGATTTCTTCACGAACTTACTATCAACACGCTCCTAGATGGATGGAGATTGATTTTTAGAAGTTATCTCCATCTTTTATATGTCTTTGGTACAACAAGATCAAGAAGAAGAAAGATAATGGATTAAAATCAACCAAATTAAAAGCAAATCAATCAAAACACGAAAGATCCATAGAGATAAACAAAAATTAATGTATTACTACTTGAGGAGGAACATTTTACAACCACTCTACCTTAGAGGAAAGAGAGCACACCAAACACTCAACTATCAAACCCTAACTCTAAGCAAGAGAGCACAAGAGATGTAGGCTTTATGGTTAACCACAAATCTCCATCTCAACCCCTTAAGTAGATGGGCTGGTCAGTCACACCGTATAGATGCACCACTGATTTGCCATGCGTCGGCAAGTCTCTTCCGTTCCGGTTCCATCGGTCCACGTCCCACTTGGACCGACTAAGCCATGTGGTGTAACCTATCATTTGAACTTCCCTTCAATATTTTTTCCCTTTCTCATGCCATACTTGAGCCCACCATCTCACCTGGTATTTTTAATTGCTTTGGACATCGGCTTCTCTATGAGCGTAGCCCTGATTCTCGTTGTTGAGTATGGTTAAATCCAAGCGGTCATACATATCTAAAGATAAAGAAATTATTTTTGAACACAAATTCTTCACAACTTGACCCACGTTAGTCAAAACATGCTTCATATAACATTCATGCACTGATCTAGATCATCTCAACTCAATCTATAACTCAATTCCCCAAAACCCCAAAATTCTACCTCGGCCAGTACTACCGCCGATCACATGTTGGTACTACCGCACCTTGCAACTAACCTCTCTGAAAAATACCTACCGCTAAGTAAGAATCGAAACTACCGCTCAACGGTATAACCGACACCATGCTACGGTACTGTTGCACAGTAATATGACTGGCACCACGCTATGGTACTACCACACAGCGGTATGATCACTCCTGTATCTGCAGTATGACCGATTTTTCTAAAAAAAATTAGAAAATAATTTAGACAAAATACAATCTTTGTAAAATCAAATAACCGCTCTATAAAATTTACAATAATTCATTATAACATTATTCTGGACCTTGTCATATAATCCTTCAATAGCAAAAATTCAAGTGAACTGCTACAACGTTTCGATCAGGGGCGGAGCCACAGGGTATGCCGGGTGGGCCACGGCATACCCTGGGCCCAGCCAAACTTAGCATACCTTGCTGATGGTTCGCCTGCCGCATGCGCCGCTCGATCCTCGAATCCCTCGAATCGCCATGCCGGTGGTGTTCAGGCTGCAGCCGGCGATGAGGGGGCGCTTCGCTCTGCAGATCCCGAGCGGCGAGCCAAGCGGCGGCGAGGCGACCACGATCTTCGCCGACGGCGGCGTCCAACGGCGCGGGCCGCCGCTCTTCGGCCGTACCTCCGCCGCATCGTCAAGGTTGGTGATCCACATCTATTCCTCTTGATCTCTTCCCTCGCTGTGGTGCTGATCGATGTACGAGTTCGGGTGGTTGGTTGGTGCTGAGTCCGACCGCAAGGCCGCATCGCGCTTTAGTCTGCCATTTGTGGCTTGCTCGCGACTAGAACCTCGATTTCTCGTTAGGGCTTGATCGCCGCGGAAATGTGGGCTCTCTGTGCCCAAGATCCCATGCGTCGAGGATCTGTTGTGGTGGCATACCGCGTATGAGGGACAGATCTTAGGAGTTTTGGTTCGATTTGTACTTGCTGGGCCGTTCTTGGCTCTCTGGTTGAGTTTGTGCATTACTTTGCGCCCAATGAGCGAGAATTGGTTTGATGTTGTAAAGGTGATTTTGCAATCTCTTGATCCTTGATGCATCAATCACCAAATAAGATGTGTCTAGACATGAGTGATGCTCGCCGTTTCTTGGTTGGATTCAAGATCGTTGACTTCAACTTTAAACGGTAGCTTGTCGTCTTTGTAGATCGGCAAGTTGATATTGCTGATTGACATTGGGATTCTTTTCATCTGCTTTCGCCCGAATTTTGGCAGCCACTTGTGACTAGTAGGCCAAACTGAGTAAAATCACCTCGCCTCAATTATGTGCACTACAGGGAATGCCAATGTTTGTATGTTGTTTGTCCCTTCAACAATTTAAACTGGGTTCAATTGATACAACAAGAAGTTTCTTTAGGACTACCTCCACGAGTGTTCTCCACAGAATAAATTAAGGAAAATAAAGGCACTGTAAAAGAAAAGAAGAGATCACTTTTGAACTCTACTCATTGTTTTCTTTACCTTTGGCAAGGAAAATAATCTGTATGGCAGCCTAAAGATAGCACAGACACTTTAGATGGTACTACCTGTTTAAGATAGTTTTTGATTGGGGGGGGGGGGGGGTTGGGCGAGGTGGGATGAGATGTGATCATCCTAGATTTAGTGGTCTTCCTGTGTTTGGTTTGGGGTGGGATGTGATTTTCCTTGATCTATGCATTAGTCTCTTAAAAAAATGATCTGCTGTAGGGAAGCATGGATTAAAGCTGCCAAGATTACTCTATAAAAGCAAGTAAAACAGACCATAGATGCTCATTTTCCATTCTTCCTATATGGAGTGATCTAATCGTGGTAGTCATGGAGTCAATCCTTTCCTCTTCCATATTTTGTAGAAATTTTTTAGCAGTTTCATGGTAGTTTGTAAGTACTTCTGTGGAGAGATTCTCGCTGATATCCGATTTATTGTAAGTCTCTTTTATGTATATTTGAGACTATTAGTATAGTGTTTGAACTATTTATATTGTAATTTGTGCAAGTTTCCAACTTAATCCTTGAATTTAAGACTTATCATATTATTTAGTGCCTATATACCGAATTACGGTGCAAATTTTACAATTATTTACCGAATTGGCAAATGGTTTTACCGAATTGTATATGAAAATTTTGGTACGGCATACCCTTTAATAAAATCCTGGATCCGCCACTGGTCTCGATCAATAACTTGTTTCGACAAGTATGGATATACAGTTAGAAGAAACGACGGGCAGCAATCAATAACTTGTTTCGACAAGTATTGACGTATATAGCTAGAAGAAACGACTGATAGCTATACTTCCTAGGAAAAATCTGCACGAAGTAAAACGCTGACTAGCTGGTGTGTGTATATATAGGCCACAGTGGAGGCGTGCATGTCCACCAACAAACGTTGAACACAACAAATACATATATAGCTAACGATCGATCGAAGATGATGAGTAGAATACTGGTGATCGGTGGGACGGGGATGCTCGGGCAGCACCTCGTGACGGCGAGCCTCAACGCCGGCCACCCGACGGCCGTGCTGGCCCGCCGGGCCACCGCCGCCGCCGACTCAGGCAAGGTGAAGCTCTTGGAGGCTCTCAAGGACAGCGGAGTAAACGTGGTCTACGTACGTCCTCCCTCCTCCATTTTTAAGAAACCTTTTTTATTTTTTATAGTCTATAAGGTGTGATTTTGACAGTTATATTTTTAACTTTATATTATTATATACTAATAAAATTATAATATTATAGATGTATTTTTAACGATTAGTATAATAATATAGCTTTTACGTAGTCAATCTATATAGTTTTTAATATAGTTGTTAAACTCTATAAAGTTTGATGATATGAATTCTAAGGGGGTGATCGGAATATGGCTTTTGGCTTAATGAAAAAACACGTAGTGGAAAAAACAACATGAGTTAGTGGATAGTGTAGTGAATAGTGAAAAAAGTGAAACTAGAAGCTGAAGCTGAAAAAAGCCGAAACGATCAGGGCCTAAGACGTCACTTAAAAGAAGAACTGAGAGAGTACATCACAATTAATTTACATTAATTCGTTATCAAACATACTATGTACTATTGAAAAATCGAACCGCCGTTACTTGGGCCGGGAGATATCGGGAGGGGCATGCGGCGGCCTGCCTCTACGTAGTTCAAGTGTGTTTAACGACTGCATGTGTGCAGGGTGACATGAACGACCACGAGAGCTTGGTGGCGGCGATCAAGCAGGCCGACGTGGTGATCTCCGCCGTCGGACACCGCGGACCGGAGGAGCTGTACGGCCAGCTCAAGATCGTCGCAGCGATAAAGGAGGCTGGAAATGTTAAGGTAAGTGTAAGCTTAAGATTACTACTACTTGGACCCTGGCCTCAAGCATGCAGAAAACCATTACTTGCAGTACTGCAACTGGTTGAGCGCTTTCAAAAGATTTTCCCGGTGTTAATTCTTCCATTTGGTTGAATTCTGTAATGAAAACTACTGTCTCTGAACCCGGCATCTCAGGTCAACTCCAACATTTTGACTATGTTTGACCATTCCACCCAGCAAAGCAATGCATCAGAATCTGCAAAGTAATACAGGTTCAGATTGCAAAAATAAAAAGGAAACTGCAGGAGCAGGACTGCCCGACCCATCAGAATCTCCCCGAGAGTCATATGTCCTACACACACACACACACATATGCGGTAGGAAAAGAATAAGCATATAATACTTACTAACCAGGAATATAAAATTTTGATCTAATTCCATAATTACAACAAATCCAAAATAAAATTAACATATGAGTAAATATTAATTTTGGAATAAAAATTAAATAAACAATATAGATAAATGCAAATTCTGAAATAAATTAAAGTAGAAATTGAAATGAAATTAGAAATTCGATTGAATAGGGAAATCATATTAAATAACAAAGAAATTTAAATTCATAACGGAAAATAAAGTTAGGAATATATAGATTCGAATTTTTTGGGTAAATTAATTTTGGAGTTACAATTGAATTAAAATAGTAGAGCTAAAATTAAATTTGGAATATATCACTGAAATGCCTTTAATTTGAATATTTGTTATATTTCTTAAAATATATGTAGAATTGAATTTAGGTTTACTATACAGATCATATAAAAAAGAACAATGTGGAATACAAATTTTAGACTAAACAAGTAAATATTAAAAATTAAAATGTTATAAAATGTAATTTCCTAATATAATATTGTGAAAATTTTAATGTAAATTGAAAAACAAAATTTGATCCGTTGAAGGCAATAAGAAGTGATGGTAATAGCCCGTGCGGGCCGGGTGCGCAGGGTGATGACTAGTTTCGTAAATGAAAAGAGGGAAGCTAATCCATATGCATCTTGTTATATCAAACACTGGAAGTCTGAATCTGTAAAATACCGCAGCGCTTTGTGCCGTCTGAATACGGCTGCGACGTGGAGCAAGCCGAGCAAACTCTGGAGCCAGCAAGGAGCATCATAACAGCCAAACTTCGAGTCCGGCAAGCCGTGAGAGCCGCGGGGATTCCTCACACCTTCATCTGCAGCTACTGGGCTCATGGCTTCTTGTTGCCACGGCTTGGCAACCCTGAAGAAAATGGCCCTCCAACCGCCAGGGCCACCATCTTCGGCGACGACAAACCACGAGGTAATTAATTAACAGTATGTAACTTCTGACATGACATACGCCATTGTTGCCTCTTCCATATCTATCTCTCTGTCTCTCCCTATTTTATTGCACAAGCAAATATAATACTAGTGATAAGCTAGCTATGAGCACTGCTTAATCTCTCGTGATGTCGCGTTGTGTTGCAAGATTGATCTGAGACTGATGGTATGTATGCTGTTTTACTATGTGTAGCAATCTTTGTAGACGAGAGGGATATGAGCACGTTGGCAATAAGAGCCGTTGAGGATCCACGAACACTTGACAAGATCCTGTACGTACGACCTCCTGCAAATACATGCTCTTTCGGTCAGCTCGTCTACCTCTGGGAGAAGAAAATTGGCAAGACCCTTGAGAAGCACTACGTATCTGAAGAAGAGCTTGCGCAGAAAATCCAAGGTATGGACACACTCCTTTACATCTCTCTCTCTCTCTCTCTCTCTCTCTCTCTAAAAACATCAAGTATATTTAGCTGGAATTCACAGATGGGCTAGCTAGGTAAGTTCATTCGAACTTGCCACTGCCATGTCTCTGCTGTGCAAAGAATCCATCTTTTGGCATGCGTGCTCTGCACGCATGTTCCCAGTCATGTGTAAATGTTAACCAGGTGATCGTCTACGTACGTGCATGTCTCGCGGCGGCCGGCGCAGCCTCTCCGATCCCCCTAAACTTTCAGCTGGCGATGGTGCACTCGACGTTGGTGGCCGGGGCGTGCGAGCAAACCATCAACGCATCCGTCGGTGCGGAGGCGACGCAGCTGTACCCGGACATGAAGTTCGTCACGGTCGAAGAGTACCTGGATGGTCTCCTGTGATAGATCGAGCAGACATATATACATACATATACGCCATGCATGCAACTCTGCAAGTCCGTATGTACAGTACTCCTACGCTGCAAATCCGTATGTACCATCGTTATTCTATTATGTTCTCGACCGATCAACCTTGCGTACGTACGTGCTTCGCAAATATGAATAAATTGTTTGTTGACATCCCTGCGATCTCACTTCAGTTACACGATGGCTCGTTGATGCCCTTGGTTCAAGTAAATTAATCAAGGCGTATAGTTCGTCGGGAAAAAAAAAGTAGTGTTTTTGCGAATCGGTGGTTAGTTCAACCGGTATACATGGCCTCCGTCCGTGCCTTGTGGCTATATGGCCATGGTTACGGTCCCAGTAACAACATGTTCAGTAGGTTTAAGCGCTTAATTAGATGTGCCTCATATTTTTGTAGCGGAAGTCAATTTCTTTTGTCTTTTTGTACTGTGCACATATGAACGTATGTTTCCACAAATTTTTGAAGTGCACAAACCAAAATAGGTTCGCATGAACCTAGAAATTTTTTTGCATGCACTTCTATGAATTTTTCGAGAATTTTAAGTGAAACCTAGGTTCATACAAACCAAAGGTGGCTAAATGGGTGGCACGGCCTGGCATAGCATAGGCCCATATATGCATGGGCTCATTTGGCCTGTTACTTAGACAGGTCATGCCGTGTTAGCCCATTGGCTAAAGCACCGACTCAAGCATGGCATGATAGCCTCACAAGTCATGTAGGGCATGGTTAAATTTAAAAACTATGAAAATCATTGAAAATATATAAAATTCAAAAAATTCAAAATAAAATTATATATACTTATTAAATAAACTACATAAAATTCAAAACTACAAAATAAAATCATATAAATATTAAAAAAATGAACGGATCTAACGAGCTAGGTCGTGCCGTGCTAGGCCCGGTACTAGTCGTGCCGTGCCAGGCGACCTGCTGGGCTGAGGTCTCAACCCAAGCATGATACAAGTTATTGGGCCACGCCAACACAACTCATTTAGGTGGTAGACAATGCCATGCCTGGATAGGCCAACAGTGTCGTGCTTCAGGTCGGTCAAGCTAGCACAGCCTATTTGGTCACCTCTAATACGAACCTAGGTTCATAAAGCATTACTATTTTTTCTTTTTAATTAGCCAAGTGTCCGTACGTTACAACGGATCTCAAATAATTAACAACGTAAATTTTAAATTTTAATCATGAACATACCTCAAAACCTTTTAATATGCTATTGAATTCTGACAAGTGCTCATCTACTTCTTCAGAGATACAACCACCCTTAATCCCAACAATTTCAGCAAGCAGAAGATAGAAATACTCCTGGTGTAAGCATTGCCTCCTTACATCAAAGCTTCTACAATGTATTGCACACCATGTCATGATAAAAACAGGTGGTTATTTTTGTACAATTCAATCAATCGGCTGATATCAATGATTTCTGTAGAACATCTCCCTTATGATTGTGCATGCACAACACTGAAAACTCTGACATTGTTTGGTAAATTTGGGTTAATGAAATTCACAAGAGCAATGCCATCAAGGTTGTTCTCCCATGCTTGATCAAGAATTTCCATCTTCAAAGAGATCATCGTAGCCGGCGAATGTACCTGAAATTATTCCACTCTAAGCATGCATACAAGCATTTGTTAGCCAAAAAAGGGGAAAACACATTTTTAGAATCCTTTATACAATTCAAGAGGGCATAGGTTAAACTGTTAAATCCTACTCCTTTATCAGTTCGGCTACTCCTTTCCCAACAAACTTTTTGCAACTTCCATAATTAGGGAAATCTAAAACAAGCAAGCTAGACCTTGATGGTGAAATATCAAGCTTGATAATCGACAGAACACAGAGAAGCTCCTCGTTGAAGCATTGAACTGCTTCATTTGTTTTGAGTGCTGCAACCATAAACATCAAACATTGTGAGCATTGCTGTCTTCTAGGCAAAATGACATTGTATCGCAATGATGTTAACAAATAAAAAAGGTTGGCTGATTGTGCAACTGAAAAAAAGATAGAAATAAATAATCTATAGATTACTCCCTCTTTTCAAATGTAAGCCATCATGGTGTGTGTGTGCAGTCAAACATTCTCAACTTTAACCAAAACAATATACAAGCATCTACGTTAATTTCATTAAAATGGTATGAGTAGATTTGTCATAAAAATATTTTCATATTTTTCCTACAATATTGTTATAAAAACAATGATCAAAATCTTACTTTGGAGACCATGAAGACATGAAAAGTCAAAAACTATTTACTTTTAGAAAAAGGTAGGGAGCACATGTCATTTTTTTACTTTTCACAGTCCCTAGATACAAGTTTGTTCAATGATTTTTATAAGGACATATTAGTAAAAGTTATAAATTTACAACATTGATATGCTAATATCATTGTGTAGCCAATCTAGATAGCTTTTGTTAGATTAATATCAGATTGAAGGATATGCTGCTAAGACTTTCCATGGGAGTATTAGATGCACAAGGTAATGCATGTTGAAGCTTTCGTCAATTTTAAAGCGGAAGAAGCTGGTAGCCTTCCATACTTCCCATGATGCACAGTTTACTTGTGATTCTACCTACTTGGAAACTATTGCATTTCATATGCAAAAAAAGGCTATTAATAAGAAACAAAAATATGGTAGTTTAGGATAAAGCCAATTAAGCCTGTAGTGTCTGCAACAATATGAAAGAAAACCAACTTGGTAGCGTCTCCTACAAATGGAAATTTAAGTTGTATGTTGCACAGTTACCCATGAGAGGGAGAGAGGGTCCTAAAAATTAGGAATGTACCATTTTCATGTCTCCACTCAATCAAAAAAGGCTAGAAGTTTCAATCCAACCAATTGCTCATGTTCAAACTCTAGCCCACTAAGAGTGCAAGAAAGAGAATTGAGAACAACAGAAATCTCAGGAAGGTAGCATAAACTAAGTTCCTTTTGCACTAAAAGTTTAACTTAGAACTCTCCAAAAACAATATTTGTGTCAAAACCGTTTTGGTGTGTTTTCAGTATAAAACAAGTGTAGAAGCATACTGATCCGTATGTCGGCAGTATAAAACAAGTATGTACACATGTTTTGGTCATGTTTTCAGTATAAAACAAGTGCAATAGCACACTAATCAGTATGGGTGAGTTTATGAAGGCAACTACATAACGTTACATAAATTAAGTTTTCAGAGGGTGATATTTTTTTGCGAGTGAAGCACTATTCCGCTAAATATCATATAAATATATAAAATTAGTGCTCCATCCATTTAAATAACTCCTAGGTCCTAGAAGACAAAGCTCTATAAAGATAGCACAAGTAAACTGTTCTGTGCTAACTTAAGAAGAACAGGGTAGAATATGAATTACCTGAATATCTAACATCTAAAAATATCAATAAGCCAGGAATACATTTTCTTTTAAAAAACTAAGCAATTGGCAGATAGCAGTACCATTTGAGCATGAGCCAACTTTCTCAATAATACCACATAAGCATCCACCAAGCACTCCACAGAACTATGCCAGAGCCTCACTTCCTGAAGAAAAGTAGGCACAAGTAAGCTCAGAGTAAGCTAATTCCCCTTTAAGGTTTTGACAATTACATAATACACTACCAAATACATTCCCAATTATGCACTATGAGATACATTAACTTCCATGTTTTTCCTGAAATGTGCTCTATCTACTAATCCAAACAATAACATTAACATCCATGGAAATAGGAACCGATCACCCTCATAATTGCTTGCACACCACAACCGTCATCGTTAAGGTTGCTCGAACACAACAAAATGCACATCGATGAGAGCATTGCCAGCTGTTGCATCACCCGAGCATCAATAGTACCATACATGAGAGAAATAAGACCACAATACATACCTCACCATCACCATGGGTGAAATATAGCAAGCTCTCGATAAGCAATTTCAACACCGGGACTGTAGAATCTGGCTTTGTAGTTGCAATGGCCACGGCAACTAGTGCAACAATCAAATCCCTCGCAAACGCAGCATCCCCTTCCTCACCACAACAAACATCACGAATGGCCTAAGGAACCTGACCACCTCGTCCACCCCCTCAGCGACCATCCTGGCCACCTGCCACATCAGCTCCGAGCGTGTGCCGTCGATCCCTGACACAAGCACCTGGATGAAGTGGTGGTCGTGGGGTAGGAAGCGTGAGCCGGTGGGGCTAGAGCGGAGGATGCAGGAAGCAAGCGCGGTGACGGCCTTGATGATGCAGTAGGCGAGGCGAGGCAGGGGGAGGGGAGGGGGAGAGGGGCGCCAGGAGGAGTGGGAGGGCGAGGTCGGGAGGGATGAGGTCGACGCGGGCGGTAGCGAGGCTAGCGAGGGAGGCCGCGTGTGGGCGGCTACAACGGGGTGGGGAGAGGAGAGGAAGGAAGAGAGATCCCCGAGTGACAGCATCTCACTGCGTCCTACCCGCCGCCGAGGAGGTAGGGTGTTTTAGTCCCGACACGCGCGCTCGCTCGCTTGCTAGCGAGGAGTGGCTAGGTTGGGGCTAGGGTTTGCGGGGCATCAGGGAGGAGGAGGTGGAGCTCATGCCTCCCTACCGGGGAGGGAAGGAGGAGAAGTGGGGGGTACGATGGTTAGGGGGTGGCAACGGTGGTGTGTGGGGAGGAGGCAATGATTGTTGGGGATGGCAGATGAGGTAGGGAAGAGACGGCGGCAGATGAGGTTGGGAGGCAGTGGATGGATGGGAGAGGAGGCAGCAGGGTGGTGGTGGTGTGTGGGGGAGGAGGAGGAGGCGACGATCGTTGGGGATGGTAGATGACGTGGGGAGAAGGCGGCGGTAGATGAGGTGAGGAGGTGGCGGCAGATGAGGTGGGGAGAAGGCAATGGCAGATGGCGCTTGTGGCCTTTTGAGCTTTAACAATGGCCCATATTTTCATTCCCCTTCCTTTCTTCTTCTTCTTTTTCTTCATCGACAGAGCACTCATGGAGGACTCGAGTTACCTGTAACACCCTGGCTCAACACAGATCCTAGAATGTCACCACTACATCTTTCACTCTGAATTTAAACCATTACTACAAAACATTGACATCTAATTCTCCTTGTTATACTACTACATAAGGATAATCAACACACATTTAATGGCCTACATTAATCAAATTTTAGTATTTTACCTCCGTGGCTCGCTGGCTCGACCAGTCCGCCTTCCCCTCCTTGATCTCGAGTCCTCGCTAGTCGCTCCTTGGCTCTGCCGCCCCACTGCTGCACCGCCATTCCTTGTCTCCTCTGGTTCTAGCCCTTCCCCTCCTCGAGTCCTCCCTCCTTGGCTTCATCGCTCGCTGCTGGCTGCCCCATTGTGCCATTGCCCCAGCCTCCACTGTTGGCCACCCCACTGCAGCAGGGGCCACCGCACAACCTGAGATCTATCGCCGCTTCACGGTCATGGCCCACCTTAGATCCGCCACCATCTCACTGTCATGGCTCGCCGTGGTGCTGCCAACCGTCGACTTGCTTAGCCGCTCAGGCAGAACCACGCTCAGGTGCACCCTTGCACTCCTGTATCATGTCAATTTGGATTTTTGATAGGATTTAGATTTTTGGATTGAGGTATGTTAGACGGTTCGTTCACATCACCTCTTGGTCCTCCGCACGTAACGCTACAGGACCATGCAGCCTTGTGTCTTGGTCCATTGGATGGCTTCGGATATCTACGGCAACTATCTAGAATTAGTATTGCTTTCTATATTTGCATGCGTGTAATCCTAGGGTCTGTTGCTTCCTTTTATGCCTCATCAGCTATATGAACCGAACCCATGTATTGTAAAGATCATTGCGTGATCAATCTATAAGCTTCACGCTTTCATGGTATCATGAGTGGTTCGCATCCTGTGACCCTCGCTTGCACCCTAGCCGCCGGTGATCCTCGCCCGCCGCTACTCCACGTCGCCGGCGTTCCAGCCCGCCGTGTCCACCTTCCTTCACGCCGCCGGCATCTTTGCCCGCCGCGTTCTCTTCTCTTGTCTCTATGGGCGACCAGAAGGATCTCGAGCGTCAGCAGATGGTCCTCGACGCCGAACGGGCGCGTCTTGAAGCCGATCGCAAGCGCCTTGAGGAGGCCGAATGCGCTTTGCATGACCAGCAAACTGCGCTTGAGGCCACCACCATTGCCGCACTTCACGCTCACGCGGTGGCTGTCCTCAACATCCGTACTCTCTTCCCCGTTGTCCTCGACTACGACTCGCTGAACTACACCAAGTGGCGCGGTCTCTTCCTACTCATCGTCGGCAAGTACGCGCTCTCTGATCATGTCTTGTCCGATGTCGTCTACCCCAACGACCCAGCCTGGAATCGCATGGAGTGCACGGTTCTCGGTTGGCTCTGCGGCACCATCTCTTCAAGCCTTGTTGAGCTCGTCATGTTGCCATCCACATCTACGCGCCACGTCTGGCTCAGCCTTGAAGAACAGTTCATTGGGAACAAGGAAACCCGTGCGCTGTACCTCGACGCCGAGTTCCGCAACTTCGCGCAAGGTGATCTCTCCATCTCCGATTACTGTTGTAAGCTGAAGTCGATGGCCGATGCCCTCGGCGATCTCGGTGAGCCCATCCTCGACCGTACGCTTGTCCTCGCCATGCTGCGCGGCCTCAGCGACAAGTTCTCCCACATGGCAGCCCTAATCCGGCGTTCCAAACCGCGGTGGCCGCAACACTGGCGGCGGTGGCTCCCGCAACTCGTCGAGTGCCGGCCAGACCGCGCCGAACACAGGCGCCCATGCATCCAGCGCTGGCTCTGCACAACGTGCCGGTCTACCATCGCTCTGGAATCCTTGGTCCAGCACGGTGCAGATTTGGCCTCACGCCGGCCCAGCTTTTGTCCTCGGTCCACACCCGAATCCAGGGGTGGATCTGGGCCTCGGGCTAGGTGGGCTATAGCCCGAGGCCCAGAGAAAATAGCAAAGAAACTATACCTACGTAGGCCCAAAAAAATCAAATTACAATGGCCCAGCCCGAGGCGGCTCAACCCAGTCCGAGGCCTCACCCTCCTCCCTCTCTCTCCCCCTCGCAGCCTCGCTCTCCCCCCCGCCGCCCTCCCCCCTCTCCCTCCCCCCGCCGCCCCCCTCCCCCTTCGCAGATCCGCCCCCTCCCCCCCGTCGCCCTCCTCCCCTCGCTCTCCCAGCCGCCCCGCCGCGCCCTCCTCCCTCTCCCCGCGCCTGCTCCCCTGCCGCCTCCCCGCCGCCCCCTCCCCTCGTAGATCCGCCCCGCCCCGCCGCCTCCTCCTCCTCTCCCGCCGCCCGCTCCCCTCTGGCCTCCCCACCGCCCCTCCTCCTTCCGCAGATCCGCCCCGCCGCCCTCCCCCTCGCTCTCCCGCCTCCACTGCCGCTGCCACCTTGCTGCGCCGACGCGCCTCCGCCGCCGCCGCCTTGCTGCGCGCGCGCCTCCACCGCAGCCGCTCACTGCCAGCGCGCCGGCGGCGCGGTGACCCTCTCTGCGCGGCCGGCTGCACGTGGGGAGCACGGCGAGAGCTGAGCGAGGGAGCACGGCGAGCGCTCGGGGAGGCGGGGAGCACGGCGGTCGGCGATCGGGGAGGGGGAGGCGCCTCCCTTTCACTTTGCTTCCATTCGGGTTCAATCAAGGGGTGTTCTTTTTCTTCTTCCTGACTTGAGTGCTTGAGCTCACTGATTTGGTTGTGCTGTTTCTGTGGTAGCAGATCATGCCGCAAGCCATCTGCACGCACTACAGGCTCAGCGTGGGTTCCAAGGCGGTGCCCATAGTCCAGATACTTCTGATCGTCTTCTTCCCTATGGCCTACCCGATCAGTAAGGTTCGCGGGCGGCTGCTTAATTTATCTCTATTGTTTGCAACAATTCGAGAGGAATTGGAACTTTGTGGTTGGTAGAGGTGTGCTCAACATTGGGATGGGACATCACGTGTGGCGGGCGTCCGCAAGTAGGATACAAATCGATCACTAACTGGTTCATTAATTAATTTCCACAAACAAGGGGGGCTTGTCCCATGCTCATCTAGTCATCCAAATTACACAAGTCAAGATAAGCTGTTTATAAATTGCTTTCCAGTCAGTGACTAACTGGTGCACTTATTAAACATAATCTCTGCACAATGAGCCAGAACAAAGTAATCGGAGCCGTGAAGCAAGAGCCATATTTTGGTGTTGTCAAACTAAATAAATGGAAATGACTACATATGTGCAGCTTTGAGTGTTGCTGACTCATTTAGGACTAAGCAACTCCAGTTACTTGAAGTGAAAGTCATTGCTATTTGAATTGGCATTTCTGCAAAATCCTATTTTGATTTTTCATAGAAAGAAAAAGCAGCCACTTTCGCTAAAGGACAACAAACTGCTTATTGTGCTATATGCATGCTTTAGGACTATGGAGTCATGATCTCTGCACTAATCGTGAACTTTGATCTTTATAGCCCAGGGATTTTCTAGTTTCTAGTACAAATTTAGTCAGGTTGGAAAATGCATAAATATACCCCTTTTTTCACTAATGCAGTGTCTTGTTTGACTATGGCTTTTTTCAGTTGTTGGATTGTCTACTAGGAAAGGGCCATGTTGCACTTATGAGGAGAGCTGAGCTAAAGACGTTAGTTGATATGCACGGCAATGAGGTTGGTTTTGTTTTTATCTGCTCTTATGCATTTCTGATAAATAGATGCCATCTTCAATTTAACCATTGTAAGCTGTAGGTATTCACATGTTGCATTCACGGTAGGTTAATTTCTTTATTACAGACTTACAAGTAGTAGTTTGTGTTTTTTTTTTGCATTTATTACTTGAAGCAGGACATAGTTTGGTTTTCTAGATTTTACATTAACTTTTCATGTCATATTATTGATGATGAAATGGTGGACTAGCCGCTACATTCTCCATTTAGGATTTGAGGTATTTGATATATCTTTATTAATTATTACGCTACATTCTGTATGATTTCATATGCTTTCTTTATTGTGATTTGTGTTAAAAATTTGAACTCTTCAAATATTGAGCGTTAAGCAAAAATTTCATATTAATGATATATTTATGGTATGCTAGACTATTACTTAGTTCAAATTTAACCCGAAACATGCTACAATCCTAAATCCACCGCTGCTCGAATCTGCCACCCCAGCACGCCCGGTCCACTCTCAGCAGCCGGTCCAGTTCGTCCCCCCTGCGCCTGGTGGACTGTACGCCGCAGCACCAGGTGGAGGGTTCCCTGGCACCGGTCTCCAGCAGGCCGGTGGACCTATTCCTTGTACCGCTTTGATTGGGTGTCATGTACTCATGTTGAGACTGAAAGGACCTCGTTGCTGCTTGCGTTGCGTGGTCTGTGAAATGCGTCTGGGTTGGTAACTTTTGTAATATGTTTGATGACTTTACCATATACCAATTTGGTTGTGAAATATTGCTGTCACCTTTCCATTCCCTGTTCGTCTCTCAATCGGCAAGTTTTGTTGCTCTTCGTACCGGCCTCCTCGCGACTACACGAACCTTGGTAAAGCCAAGTTATTTACTATTTTTAGCCATGACTAGCAAGGTGGCCGCGCACCTACGCGGGTATTATCTTTTAAAGTATGTTTAAATGATTTGGTGGTTATATATATATATATATATATATATATATATATATATATATATATATATATATATATATATATATATATATATATATATATATATATATAGGAAAAATCATTTCTACACCCAGTGTAGTTACATTTATCCTCTTTGCCATCAGTTGCTTTTAGATTAGTGTACAACTTAACGGGTCACGAACACAATTCTTACTTATCTACCACACCCGGCAAATCGCGAATTCCTTCCGTTCTTCTCGCCAGATTTTTTTCGCTACCTCCTCTCCCCGCCCGCCCGCCCCTACCCTACCCGCCGCCGCCACGACCCACCCGTCCCCTCCTCTCCGGTCCCTGCCCCTCCTCGCCTCCCGCCGCCGCCACTACTCGCCCCGCCCCTCCTCTCTCCGGCTCCCCCCTCCCCGCCGCCTCTCCTCCCCCCACCCCCGCATCTCCTCTCCTCTGCCCCTACCCCCCTCTCCTACCCCCCTCCCCCTCCCCCCCACCGCCCTCCCCTCCGCCCCCGAGCTCTTCCCTCCTCCTCGGCCCGTCGGCGCCGATCCGCCATCGACGCTAGATCTGCCGTGGGTGGAGGATAATCTCCATGGCGACGGCGGCCATGGCGAGAAAGGGTGGCGCTAGCAAGGCCGTAGCTGAAGGAGTATCTCGCGGTGATGGGCGACCGCCGGTCGAGAGCGGCGCCGCGAGGCCACGATTGGAGGAGTATCTCCGCGACGTCGAGCGACACCAATGAGGCGCTAGAGGAGTATCTCCTTCCTTCATACTACATACTACATATTATTGTTCACCAAAAAAATTGTGCATACTACATACTCACTACATACTTGCATACTACACATACTCACTACTAAACTAATGAGTTACATTTGCATGTAGTCCCAGACACCACCGGTGCTACCGACGCAGCTGGTTATGTACTATTGAAGAACAGTGGTATTTGAGCATACTACCTCATTAATTGAATAGCTAAGAGCACAAAAACTGAAACATTGTGCATTATTTCGTTCTGCACCACAACTGAGCCTTTCCTCTCTGTGTTTGCCAATTGTGTTCGCATCATTGTTTATCATCTGTGTGACAACATGCAGTAGTATCTGGATTACAAAATTACTCCCTTTGTTTTTCATAGGTACATACTACCACTTGTGACAACATGCAGTAGTATGCGGATCTGCCGTGGCTAGAGAAGAATCTCCATGGAGGCGGACGGCCATGGTGGGAAAGGGTGGCACTGGCGAGGCCATAGCTGGAGGAGTATCTCCGCGGCAATGGGTGACCGCTATGGTTGGAAGAGTATCTCCGCGACAACGAGCGACGCCGATGAGGCGCTGCTGAAGGAGTATTTCCACAACGATGGGCGACGCAGTGAACGAGGGCAAGACCGTCTTGCGCCCGGTGGAGTATCTCCACCGCGAGGAGCAAACTTTGTGTTGATCCGTTAATCATATTCTTTTTCTAATTTTCATTCATATGCATTGTTGGTGCTTGAGAAAACTCCTTCACTGTGCATATCACCACCAAAACTTCAGGGGTTCTGATGTCTAGTTATTCGTCCGCACGATGGTGAACCTGAGGGATTGGGAGTGTGCGGTGCTGTCCGCGCCCACAACCTGTATCGGGTTAGTTCTTCATCATTTTCAGTTAGTTTCTTTCATTGGTTGTTTGAAATCATCAGTTTCTTCCATTTGTGTATTACAATTTGGCTGCATGTTAGGTGCTCGAGCAAATTCTCCTTTTTCTTCTATTATATACTTGATTTGTGTATTACAATTTGGATGCATGTTAGGTGCTTGAGAAAATTCCCCTGTGAGCAGCCCTTTTCTTTCATAACTATTTTTCATAAATCTCTCATTATTTGAGTTCAATACAGTTTAGAACAACTCTGTAGTAATCCATCTCTGATGAAGTATCTTCCATTGGAAAAATTCTTGAGAACAATGGCTGCCATTTTTGAGGAGGTATGCATGCTGTCATGGCAAATGGAAACTTGATTAATCCAAATTAAGCACTATACTAGTCATGAATTATTAGTATCAGCACTCTATCGAAATTCATCATGAAGAGGTATATCTCGAGCTAAGATGAGTTATATAATTAAGCACTATACTATGTACATACTCCCCAAAAACATGTACCAAATGTACTAATATACTCCCTCAAGTTTATATACTAGCATGGCCAATGAAAAATTTGATTATTACTATAAGGATCACGGAAATTAGGATCGACGCATCCTCCTAGAAATATAATATAATCTTAGAGAGGTGCATAATATCTTGAGCAGAAATGAGTCATATACTCCCATGCACAGCTGCCATGCTTTTAAAAATACTCCCATGCAATAGTGTCATGTTTACACAAAGGAGTATGCACGCTTAGAAAAAATGGGATTATGCACGTTCACATATTAAAAAGGGGGTATCTATACGTAGAGAAACATGTATGTACATACACATACAGTAAAGTAGTATCGTCTTTCAATAAAAAAAGTAGTATCTATACATATTCCCTTTTAAGATCGCATACTCCCTGTACATACTTCCCTCGGATTTCGTATACTCTCTTCTTGTACATACTCCCCTCAGATGACACATTCTCCGTTCTCGCATGACATACTACTTTCGAACATGACATACTACCTTACAAAGCAACATACTCCCGTCGTTTAGAAATCAGGCATCAGATAATTACACCAGTAACTACTACATCTAGTACTACAAATAAAAATTCAGTACTACCATTGAGTACTTTAATTCTTAGACAACACTAATGGCCGTGCTCCAACGAGTGCAGATTGTATTGGCATTGTAACTACTGTACATCATCAAAATCTCTGAAAATTTAGTCTTGTTACTGCCGTTTCAGGTGTGCAGCAGAGAAGACCAAATCAATCATCTACTTTTGAACATCCAAAAAATCCATCCACAGAACACAGCGCTACTGCACGAGATAGTATCCGAAAAATCTATACTTCTCGCGTGGGAAGTACGTTACATACTACTTCTCTAGTGCAATCCATCCACAGAAGAAGAGTTTGTTTCCTTGTTACATACTACAGCGAATGATTAAACATCAAATTTTCTGCTCTGAGTATCAAGTTGCCGTTTCATGCGTGCAGTCGAGGAGTCCACATAAATCAGTTTCTTGTTCATATCCGACAAAATACTACTGCATAATATCTCCCGTAAATTATTTTGTTATATAATACGACATACTACTGCATACTATCCGAAATAATATACTACTACACACAGCGATTGTACATGGAATAGGAACGTATAATACATACTAATCCTCGCGTAGTACAGACTGCCGCATAATACATACTACTTCTCAAGTTTCGAGATTGTCCTAAATACTAGTACACCAGTTGTGAATCAGATTTCAAAATCATACAAGGAGTATTAGTTGTCTTCCGCCTGAGATAATTGTTGCTACATACGAGTCATCCGTTAAGAATTTACGTGAATCACGGCAATCAGTTCACCTGAAATGGGAGTATGTGAGTCATAAGGAGTATATATAATTGAATGTGTATGCGTCATACCAAGTATGTATTCACTGGTCCATCAACTCATGTATATCTGGCAGGTATTGATTTGTGTATTACAATTTGGCTGCATGTTAGGTGCTTGAGGAAATTCCCCTGTGAGCAGCCCTTTTCTTTCATAACTATTTTTCATAAATCTCTCATTATTTGAGTTCAATACAGTATAGAACAACTCTGTAGTAATCCATCTCTGATGAAGTATCTTCCATTGGTTCTTTCTTGAGATCAATGGCTGCCATTTTTGAGGAGGTATGCATGCTGTCATGGCAAATGGAAACTTGATTATCTTGTCTTCTGATTTATCTTGTACAAGGGAGATCAAGCAAGTACTTGTAGATCTGTTTGAAAAGTAGAGCAATATTGCTTATGAATTTGCGTAAGGATTTGAATCTTCATCCGAGGATCCACCTAGGTAATGTACCTGCAATTTTGAATTTTCCTAAAATTATTGAATTTTCTATGCTTACATATTCCATACCACTTTCCAAGTATTCATACTACTTTTTTTTAAAGATATTCCATACCAAGGGAATTGATGCTTTCCCAATACATCAATCTTTTCTATGGTATCGATACTTCCTTCGTGCATCTATCTTTTGTACACTACTTTCCTAATACATCGATGTTTTCCCAATACATCAATCCTGCACAATCAAAAAACAAACAATGATTTATGAAGCATACCTCAGATAACAATCCTTGCTTTGCTTCTTTTGGAAGAACAAGAATACCACCTCTCCAGGGGTATTGGATCGACAACCGATTCTTCTGTTGTGTACTACCTGGCTCCATTGCCGCACCTTCCACAGAGACTAGCGTGGGCTCAGTATGACTACTCGCCATTGTTAACTGAGGATGTTGGTGACAAATGCTACAGCGGACGGTTATACATCACAATTTTCTGCTCTAAGTATCAGAGCGCCGATGGACACGGATCCAGTTAATGCTGAGAGAGTTGTTCGGTTCGAACTGAAGTGCAGTTAGAAAGGATATCGACTTACTATCTTTAGCAAACCGACGTCAATGGATGTATATCTTCTAGTAGAGTTTGATACCTTGTATACGAGATATGCTATAACAAGTCCAGATTTTATTGGTATTGTTTATACTGTACATCATCAAAATCTCTGAAAATTTAGTCTTGCTGATGCCGTTTCGGGCGTGCAGCAGAGAATGCCAAATCACTAGTCCACTTCTGAACATCCGATAGATACTACTGCATAATTCACTAGTATCCGAAAAAATACGTGCAGTCGCGTTGGGGAGTATGTTACTTTTACATCTTACATCGTATAAAATTACCTCTTGAGCGGTAGGGAGTATGTTACTTTTTATACATCGTATAAAATTACGTGCAGTCGCGTAGGGAGTATGACACATAATATGTTCTGAACGATGTTACCTACTGCGTACAGGTGAGTACTGGTCTCTTCCGCATGAGATGGTATCCGTTAATGATATACGATAATTACGCCGCGGTGCATGCGATACTTAAGGTAATAGTGTCTCCAAACGTTTTAACGGGTACAGTCTCATCCTATTAGTTGGAGGTTTGGGTGGAATTAATCTTCAAGTCAACCCAATAACCCAAATCATCTGGTGGTATCCCGAGATAGATGAACGGTAGATATCATGGGTGTAATTACACCTGGGTGTAGAAAAGAGGTTTCATATATATATATATATAGTAATTACACCCATGATATCTACGTTCATCTATCTCGAGATATATATATATATATATATATATATATATATATATATATATATATATATATATATATATATATATATATATATAGCCTAACATGACTAATATGAATACAACACAGGATTAATGCGAACTCAAGAGGTTGAGCACAAAGCACGAGAAGACAAGATGTTCGGTAACCAAAGAGTCAAGCTAACAACGCGGACCAGGCGAGAAGCCTTATAACCAATACCGTCAACTGATTGGAGAAGAGGATCCTGAGAGCGCTTTGGGATGGCCTTTGCATGGTCGGCCACTGCTCAATACCACAATATACTCATCAGGCCATTGGTCGATAGAGGCAAGAAGGGGAAACAGCGAGATGGCTGGATAGGAAGCTAGGGCAGAGCGCGGTGTTCCTTTGCTTCGGAAGCAAAATTGCATTGGTCTCCTTTATTCTTGAATATATCATAGACTCCTCGGTTTGCATGGCTTGCAGTCGATCTCATGCACAAATTGCATCTATCCAAGAGCTTGCCTAATCTCTGATAAATTTGTGTAGGATTGATGCAGACAATCAGAGAGGGTAAATGATTGTTTCTAATTTTTTCCCTAGGTATCGTTAACCTCTCACTTCAATGATTATGAAAGCCAAAACGATTAGATTACTCCACCTACTTGGATTCCAATAGCTAAGAAAAGCTATGAATATCAAAACCTAGGCACTCATAATGGAATCTAAATAAACGAGAGAGCAAAATGATCCTTGCTAACCATGGATGGTCTGACCGGTATGTAATAGGCGGTCTGACCCGTTTTATAATGACGGTCTGACCTCTTGCTCTACACACAATATAAAATCAGCACGATTTCGAAAACTAAAAAGGGCACAACTTTCATGTAGAAACTCTTAAAACTTTAAACACACCTTATGTAGAATGTTAGAAATCAGATAAATGCAAGAAACACAAGGTTCTTGGTCTTAGTTCTATCAATTTGAAGGAAATTGATCATAGGCCTTAAGAACATCCAAAAACCTTAAAATTCAAATTACTTCTTACTCATAGAGATCTAAGACATAAAGTTTCTATATCTACTCTCACATATCATAGTAAGATAATTTAGGCTAAGATTCAGGCTAAAGCCACCTATATCATGATTTTGAATTTCTAGTTGAAAAACATGAAAACCAAGATAAGAATAAGTGAAACACAAAAAATGAATCAAAGAGTTGATTTATTACCAGTAGGGTAGGTGATTCACGAGCAAATAGATGGTTACAAGGTGCTAACAAAATATTACCCTTACACAAATTTTCTCACATAGGTTTAGAGAGGGAGAGAAGAAACTACTCAAGACTTACATCAAAATCTCTCAACCCTGATTCTCCCCTCTTCTTCCTCATATAACTTGAACTTCTTAGTGGGTCACAACCCACTAAACACATGGGGAAACCCGTGAACACCACTAACATAGGTTTTACATGCTCTGATATATTTCTTAAAGTGTTTATAAGACTTGATCCGCTAAACCATAAGCTATTGATCCATCTAACCATCCCGACTGACCTTGACTTAAATCACTTTTCCTTTATGCGTCTTCACATTGTGGTATTAACCAAGGCTTAACCTGATATTTTGGTAAACTCCCAAAATACCTCCAACAAGCTTCTGAGCATCTTCTCATTGCTTCTCAGTGAAGCAACTCATCTTCCCATTGCTTCTCCTCGAAGCAACTCCAATATTAAGTCTTCACATCAAAGCATCTCCATATACTTTGACACGTAGCCCGTAACACCTAATGACTTGTCGTCAGGTCTTAATGCATTCGATCCCAGATTGTCTCTACTTGCACTGGCCCAAATCACTTAGCACACCACATGCACCAAGTCACCTCATCACGGTTCTTATTTTTTATGTGCTTTTTGCTTGAGCCATATACCCTCACCTGGACTTACTTGATCGCACGAACCTTAATTCTCTTGCCTAGTCCTGATCACTTGCCATTGACCGCTAATGTTCTTTAAGCCACCTGCATATTTAAAGATCAAGCAACCATCTCGAGCACAAATTCTATGCACTTGACTCACGTTAATCAAAATAATGCATCATACAACATAGTAGAACAAACCAACGGCTTTCATGCCATGCACAAACTTAAACCACTCAAGAACATCTCTTACTATTCTCTGGTCGTATCAACCGGTGACAATCAGACCGTCCACCGATCAGACTCCAACCATTGACTAGTATGATCAACCCAAATTGACTCAAAACCTTTCCTCGGTAACAGGACACCGGTGTGACCGCATCTTCAATGCTAACTCCAATCCGACCATCAATCAACGGCCGGTCTGACCGCTACTGCCTAGTCAGATTGCGATTCCCAATTCGGTCTAACCACCACCTTTCAAAGTGCATCAGAAAGGCTTAACTGAAAATTTCCACCGATCAGACTCCAACCGTTGACTAGTATGATCAACCCAAACTGACTCAAAACCTTCCTCGGTAACAGGACACCGGTGTGACCGCATCTTCAATGCTAACTCCGATCCGACCACCAATCAACGGCGATCTGACCGCTACTGCCTAGTCAGATTGCGATTCCCAATTCGGTATAACCACCACCTTTCAAAGTGCATCAGAAAGGCTTAACTGAAAATCACAGCGGTTGAACATATAAGCCCAACAGTCTGATCGGTCCTGCATACCAGTCAGACGGTTACATGACATCAAAAGCTGAATTTTACCAACTTTTGCAAAGTAAAAAACTAATTCCACAAATATATCAATTGTTCATTACTAATTATGCATGGCTCACACAGTCCTTCAATTTGATTAGTGCGGCAGCCATGTAATCGCTAACTGTCATCCGCTACTTTGTCGACGACCTTGCCGTTGGTCCTTTGTCATGCTTGATCTGTAGGGAGAAACTCATGAGAGGTGAGAGATACGTGTCTAACGAACCCAACATTGTCGTGACCATGCTCATGCAAAGTTGGTTATTTCCACTCAGACGCGATCAATCATATATCTGGTAAGACAGATGTCATATTTAAATTTGGCAACATATACGATAGTGCTTTAAGAGGCGAAGGATCCTCGCTCCTATGTGGGCCTTTTGATGGATGCACGAGATCTTTTCTATTCCTCTCGATTAATAAGGGAATTCTTAAAAATTTTATTTTTTATTTAAGAATTATTGTGGGGATTTCTAGCCCTCTAAAACAAAAGAGAGACCTTTAATCTAATCAATTGTTTGGATATATATTTTTCTAGGCCCTATGTTAAAACTGAAATAGCACTCGATGTGTCATAACCGGTGCAAGGACCATGTGCAGCTTATATTAGATATGGTGTCAACCTGTAGCAACCGACTTTGATTTGATTTTCTCTTCGTGTGGGACTCGTTTCTCTCATTCTATATATGTACCCAGTAGTCTATAAAAAAAGTAAAAGCCTTATTATATTATCTCTTTATATAGGGAATTTTGTTTTCATGCATCTATAGTTTTATCAAAAGAGTTTTCCGTGTCTTCTATTGTTTCAATTAGTGTTTTATAATAGAGGAGGCTAGGAGAATAGAGGCGAAGACGATGACATAGGAGGAGGACATGAGCAGGGGAGAAAAGAGGGGACGGGGGAGAAAGGCATGATGATGCGTGGAGGGCTCGGGGGCTGGGGATCTGATCCGCTCATGACCGACCGCATGGTCCTCTAATCTCGTGGCGTCGTGGACTTCAAAATGGATGAATGGTTGGCCTGCAAAGCTAAGGGTTTGCTATGACCTTGTGCGGTTGCTTGTTTTGCACATGTGGATGCACGCCCTGATGAAGAAATTTAGGAACATAGGGAGTAGCATTTTCATCCACGAAATTTGTTAAGTCACCTTCAGCTCCGGACGCTTCTGTCTTCTGACCGAACAAAAAACGAAATTATCAGGCGCCGGTCGTTTCCCGCAGAGGTAACGATCACGCATGCTCATGGGCGGCGACCTTCGTGCTCTTCTATGTTAGCCTGATTTTTTTATGATCAAATATTTCGTCTCTTCGTATTTTATGTTTAACTTCTTGAATTCACATTAGTCATATATTTCCATTAGATATACTAGACTATATATGTGTATATATATATGTAATCTTTTGTGACTTAAATCAATGAATTGACCGTGTGATTACCCTAAATATTCTACGCTCTCATAGTATCAGAGCAGTACCGCTTCTGAGCCATCGCCTCCGCAGCTTCCGCCATACCTCCCCTGGGAGATGCTCTTGTCTCCATAATTTCTCTCAGGGGTTGTGCAGCCCCTAGTTTAAGTCGCATCGTCGATTATCCGATCAGCTACCAATTAAAGTTTTCTCCGGTCATTTTTAGATTGAGTTTTCTCTACTTTTTTCGATCATAGATCGGTTTGCGTTACCCTCCCGACCCGTCGATGTTCCTCAGTTTCGAACTTTACCACCTTGATTTTGACCTCTCTGGCGCCTTCTCTCCTCCGATGATGTCATGGCATGACGCGGCGCACTTGTCAACATGGCCCTTCCTCCACGGCCTTCCGAATGTCTCGTTTACTGTCATCATCACGCCAGATCATCATCGTCGGCCCGTCATCCGCGAGCACAATATGTCGCACCACCGGGAGCACGTCGCTCTCGGTCATGTCCACGTTCTTTATGTACCGACATCATCACAGTTCGCAGATATGTTCACCAAGGGGTTGCCTACCTCTATCTTTATGGAGTTCAGATCCAACGTGTTAGTCTAACCCTTTGGTTACCGAATACTTCGCCTCCTCGTATTTTGTGCTCAACCTCTTGAGTTCAATTAATTTTGTGTTATGTCCACATTAGTTTTGGGTTTCATATTAGTCATATGTTTTCATTAGTCATGCTAAACTATATATATATATATATATATATATATATATATATATATAATTCTTTATGACTTAAATCAATAAATTAATCATATGATAACCTTAAATATTCCACGCTATCATTCCAGAACCTAATCTGACGAGCAGAAACAACAGACGAATCGTCTACCTACCTCCCACACCACGTGAGCGTGTATATATATATATATATATATATATATATATATATATATATATATATATATATATATATATATATATAATTCTTTATGACTTGGTCAGTGTGACAAGCTACACAACTGTACACACGGGCAGCAGCGAGCGTGCTGTTGACGCCGATTGCCATCAGATTGTTACGCGCATTCGCATGGCAAAATTCTAACCTATGTAGAAATTGCATGTACTATACTATTTTCTTTTGACGATAAAAAATACTATACTAATTGTAACCAGCATTATATTATGTTGCAGTATGATTATATCTATTAATTGCTCACGTTTCATCAACGGCTTAATCTATTGGCCGATCTGGTTGGTGAATGTAAATTAGTAGATTGTGGCCGTTCATATTGACCGTTGGCCTTGTTGCAATTTCTTTTAGAGAATCATTAATTAATTTTGAAATAACTATAGTTGTAGAATTGAAGATGGTAATAGAGGAGGGGTGAATGATGCATCAAAATTTTCCCTCAAGTATTTATCAGTCATTTACTCTAATAGCTACAAAAGCTATAAAAATTAGGATGAAAAGTCTACACAAAATCTAGCTAATCAGAAATAAAATTCAAAGCAATGAACAGTAATTGTGATAGTATCGCTACAACACCAGTAGCACTGCTGTTATAGTAGTTTCAGGATGAACAGTAAAATCAGTACAATTTTAAAACCAAGAATCTATATAACTTTTGATTTATAGAACCAAATAACTTGAAACTTAGTATGCACCATCTCTAAAATGTCAAAAATATATTGCAATCAACGATCAAGAGGTCGTTGCCCAGACGGAGAGAAATAGGGGAGCGGGGCGAGCGGCCGGGTCCTAGGCGGAGAAATAGTGGGGATTCCCAACTGGGTAATTATCTTTTTACTGTTTTGTTTAGTGTTAAGTGAATTATTATTTAATGTTTAGTATTATTTGTTAATTGTTAGATATTATGTTGTGTTTGTTAGATTGTTAGTGATGAATCCTATAATTTATTTGTAGATTTGTAAATTGTAATAATGGAGAAACGAACTTTGTATAACTATTTCACAATCAATTCAAGTACTACTCCTCCAACCGATGAGAGCGCAACTCAACCAAAGAAGTCTCGTGATTTAATCTTACATGCTAGTGGTATGTTATGTTTTTCTTAAATATTCATGATCATTTATAATTAGTTATTGTATCACTAATTTTGCTAATTTTGATATGCAGATGATTGATCTTTACTCATGGAATTACTGAGGTACTTTCGTTGTATTTTCCTCTTTTTAGCTATTTTTCTCTTCTATTCAATAATAAATTTGAATTGAACAAAAATAAAATATTATGATTATAATAATTGAGCTTAATGTCTTAGCCTATCCTCTATTTTATTCCTGACAGTGACTAGCTAGTGTGTATATATAGGCCACAATGGAGGCCGCATGTCCACCAACAAACGTTGAACACAATAAATACATATATAGCATACGATCGATCGAACATGATGAGTAGAATACTGGTGATCGGTGGGACGGGGATGCTCGGGCAGCACCTCGTGACGGCGAGCCTCAACGCCGGCCACCCGACGGCCGTGCTCGCCCGCCGGGCCACCGTCGGCGCCGACTCAGGCAAGGTGAAGCTCTTGGAGGCTCTCAAGGACAGCGGAGTAAACATCGTCTACGTACGTCCTCCCTCCTCCTTTTTTTAAGAAACCTTTTTTATTTTTTATGGTTATAAGGTGTGATTTTGGCAGTTATATTTTTAACTTTATATTATTATATACTAATAAAATTATAATATTATAGATGTGTTTTTAACGATTAGTATAATAATATAGCTTTTACATAGTTAATATATATAGTTTTTAATATAATAATATTAAAAACGACTGCATGCGTGCAGGGGGACATCAACGACCACGAGAGCTTGGTGGCGGCGATCAAGCAGGCCGACGTGGTGATCTCCGCCGTCGGACACCGCGGACCGGAGGAGCTGTACGGCCAGCTCAAGATCGTCGCAGCGATAAAGGAGGCTGGAAATGTTAAGGTAAGCTTAAGATTACTAATACTTGGAGCCTGGCCTCAAGAACGCAGAAAAGCAATCATTACTTGCAGCGCTGCAACTGGTTGAGCGCTTTCGAAAGATTTTCCCGGTGTTAATTCTTCCATTTGGTCGAATTCTGTAGTGAAAACTACTGTCTCTGAACCCGGCCAAATTGTGTAAGCTTAGCTTGTGTTTTCACATGGTACGTTTGGAGATCTATCGGATAGAAGGTTCTTCCGTTGGTGCTAGCTAGATTAGATAGGGTTCATCAACGTCGAAGTCAGTTACACGATTAGGCCATGCATCTCAGGTCAACTCCAACAGTTTGACTATTTTCGACCATTCCACCCAGCAAAGCAATGCATCAGAATCTGCAAAGTAATACAGGTTCAGATTGCAAAAAAGCTAGAAATTAGTACATTAATTGGAGAAAAGAAAAAAATGCTAAAAACCCCATGTTAATCGAGGAAAAAAAATTATATTCATCCATGTAAAATTTGCACGCTTGGCTCATATTTAATAAGCACATAATAGCAAGTCAAACTTGAAAGCAAATAGAGAAGCTATCCGGATTGAATTCCACAATTCTTTTTCTTCCACACGTTGGAGAGTCTGATTCTCTGATCGGATTGAAACAGGAATGCATATCTTTAGAGCTTGCCTGTAGCTACGCATGTATAGCATATTCGTGATGAAAAAAAGGGGAACTTAATTTATGTCGTGTGATGCGGTAGGAAAAGAATAAGCATATAATACTTACTAACCAGGAATATAAAATTTTGATCTAATTCCATAATTACAACAAATCCAAAATAAAATTAAAATAGAAGTAAATATTAATTTTGGAATAAAAATTAAAAATCAATATAGATAAATGCAAATTCTGAAATAAATTAAAGTAGAAATTGAAATAAAATTAGAAATTCGATTGAATAAGGAAATCATATTAAATAACAAAGAAATTTAAATTCCTAACGGAAAATAAAGTTAGGAAGATATATATTCGAATTTTTTTGGGTAAATTAATTTAGGATTTACAATTGAATTAAAATAGTAGAGCTAAAATTAAATTTGGAATATATCACTGAAATGCCTTTAATTTGAATATTTGCAATATTCCTTAAAATATATGTAGAATTGAATTTAGGTTTACTATACAGATCATATAAAAAAGAACAATGTGGAATACAAATTTTAGACTAAACATGTAAATATTAAAAATTAAAATGCTATAAAATACCGCAGCGCTTTGTGCCGTCTGAATACGGCTGCGACGTGGAGCAAGCCGAGGAAATTCTGGAGCCAGCAAGAAGCATCTTAGCAGCCAAACTTAGAGTCCGGCAAGCCGTGAGAGCCGCGGGGATTCCTCACACCTTCATCTGCAGCTACTGGGCTCATGGCTTCTTGTTGCCACGGCTTGGCAACCCTGAAGAAAATGGCCCTCCAACCGACAGGGCCACCATCTTCGGCGACGACAAACCACGAGGTAATTAATTGACAATATGTAACTTCTGACATGACATACGCCATTGTTGCCTCTTCCATGTCTTATCTCTCTGTCTCTCCTATCTATTGCACAAGCAAATATAATACTAGTGATAAGCTAGCTATGAGCACTGCTTAATCTCTCGTGATGTCGCGTTGTGTCGATTGATCTGAGACTGATGGTATGTATGCTGTTTTACTATGTGTAGCAATATTTGTAGACGAGAAGGATATGAGCACGTTGGCAATAAGAGCCGTTGAGGATCCACGAACACTTGACAAGATCCTGTACGTACGACCTCCTGCAAATACATGCTCTTTCGGTCAGCTCGTCTACCTCTGGGAGAAGAAAATTGGCAAGACCCTTGAGAAGCACTACGTATCTGAAGAAGAGCTTGCGAAGAAAATCCAAGGTATGGACACACACATTTACATCTCTCTCTCTCTCTCTCTAAAAACATCAAGTATATTTAGCTGGAATTCACAGATGGGCACACTTGTGGCTAGCTAGCTAGGTAAGTTCATTCGAACTTGCCATTGCCATGTCTCTGCTGTGCAAAGAATCCATCTTTTGGCATGCGTGCTCTGCATGCATGTTCCCAGTCATGTGTAAATGTTAACCAGGTGATCGTCTACGTACGTGCATGTCTCGCGGCGGCCGGCGCAGCTTCTCCGTTCCCCCTAAACTTTCAGCTGGCGATGGTGCACTCGACGTTGGTGGCCGGGGCGTGCGAGCAAACCATCAACGCATCCGTCGGTGCGGAGGCGACGCAGCTGTACCCGGACATGAAGTTCGTCACGGTCGAAGAGTACCTGGATGGTCTCCTGTGATAGATCGAGCAGACATACATACATATACGCCATGCATGCGACTCTGCAAGCCCGTATGTACAGTACTCCTACGCTGCAAATCCGTATGTACCATCGTTATTCCATTATGTTCTCGACCGATCAACCTTGCGTACGTGCTTCGCAAGTATGAATAAATTGTTTGTTGACATCCCTGCGATCTCACTTCAGTTACACGATGGTTCGTTGATGCCCTTGGTTCAAGTAAATTAATCAAGGCCTATAGTTCGTCGGGAAAAAAAAGTAGTGTTTTTGCGAATCGGTAGTTAGTTCAACCGGTATACATGGCCTCCGTCCGTGCCTTGTGGCTACATGGCCATGGTTACGGAAAAAAATCGTCTGTCACAGAGGATTTGTAACTAAAAATTATCTGTAATAACTATCATCGTAGATAGTTTGTAAGAAAAAACCGTCTACCGGTACGGATAACCAGCGGGAGGCGAACTGCTCGCCTCCCCACGATCGAAACCGGTGGCACAACTGCCCATGTGCACCGGACCCAGTCACACGACAGTCGCGCAAAAGGGCCTGACAGCGCACGACACGCCAATAGCGCTCTGCCACGCGTCTACTCGGGAATCCGTGCAGGCTAACTCTGGCTCCGCCTTCGACGAGGTTTTTGCCTCCGCAGGGCAACTCCGGGTCCGCCTCCGGCTTCGTCACTTCGACACGCACCCGCGCGCCGGCGTGGCACGCCCGAAGACGCCCCCCACCTCGGTGGCCCGGGGCAACCCCGGCACTTGCCGCACCCCATATTTCCTCACTCTTGGCACAAGTAACCGTTTTCGCATCCTGACCTAATATGTTCAACATCTTTCCGTGGATGCTAGGTCGCAGAGAGCGCTCGCGGGGCAGATCAGTCGGCGGGAGTCCATGCTAATCGACGCAAAGTCAACCAACGGGAGGGGGGCGTCGTTGTCAAAGCACGCACAGGGCACGTCTGTCAGCCGGACGGCCAACGCATGACGCGACAGTAGCTTCCTGCCACATGTCCCGTCTCTCTTGGGAAGGGGCATGTGATCGTGGTCGTGCGACCGCTCGTAGCCCACGATGCGCTAATCGCGTCGCGACACGTATACCACCACCTCGGGACAGCGCAGACGGCAGCAGCAGCCCCCTAGCTTTTCAAAGGTCGGTGCGATTCGCGCCGCAATTAAGACGCCACCTCCGGACTGTGGAGCTGTCAGGACGTGCCGACTCCACGCCAGGCGAAGATCACCCACACTCAACTCCCAAGGGCACGGCAGCTCAACCCAATACCGCCCAACGGTGTCTTGATGTCGCGCCTAAAGTATGGCATACCTTTGGCTCAACGAGACGACTCCGCCACTACTCCGCGACGCTGTGAGGGATGGCTCCAAACTCGGTGCTACCTCGGCGGCCAGCCCGATGCCGCACCCTCGGCACGAAGTAGAGTTCAACCGGTTGAGATTCGCTCACGCGCGTGCGACGTCCCAACTTGCTGCACCTGCGTGCTTATCCTGCATCGACGAGGCTTTCACCTCTGCAAGGCAACTGCGACTCCACCTACGACCCCCCGTCGCCGAGCTCGCTCCTGCATCGACGCACGGTTTCGACATCGACTCCGCCTATGACCCCCGGCTCCGAGTTCGCGGAGCCATGACGAGCCACACGCGTCAAATCATCTCCGCCCAATGTCACAGGCCGTAGGGACGGAGGGGGTCAAAGGGCTCGGCAACATGGCTTCGACCTGTGAAGCCCTTCACCATAAGAGGCTCTTGTTGTAGGAGTGGCCCCCCACCTAAACCAGCTAGCCTGTTAGGAAGTTGTAAACCCAAGGTAGACATGTACAATGATATAGTTGCCCTTGAGAAGGGTACTCGAATGTAAAGGTACGATTGTAAAGACACTCCCTACGAGGATATATATATACGTGATGTAAGCTCTTAGGAGAACCCAGGAGAACATTGCTCACCTAACTCTCCACCATCATACACCCTCTCTCTCTGTTTGGTCTGTAACCACAACAAGCCTCCTTCCACCATGCAAATAAAATGGCCTGAAAGCCTTACCGCCCTAGCTACAGCACCAGCTAGATCTGGATCGAAATGAAGACAGATGCATATGCGGTCTGAGCTGCGCAATAAATACATAGCAGGATTATCACAGATGATTTTTACTGAAATATCGTCTGTGATAGTCCACTATCACAGACGAATTTTAGTCAAAAATCGTCTGTCATAGTCCAGATTATCACAGACGATTTTTTGACTAAAACCCGTCTGCGATAGTGGACTATTACAGACGGTTTTTTTAGTAAAAATCGTCTGTGATAATCCGGATTACCACAGACGATTTTACTAAAAAACCGTCTGTGATAGTCCACTATCGCAGACGGTTCATTTGTAAGAACCGTTTGTGATAATCCTTCAACAGCACAGACGGTTTCCAAATTAAAACCGTCTGTGATAGTGTACATCACAGACGGTTTCACAAAACCGTCTGTGATTTACCGTCTAGTATTAGGCTTTCTGTAGTAGTGCTAGGTTCATAAAGCATTAATATTTTTTTCTTTTTAATTATCCAAGTGCCCGTACGTTACAACGGATCTCAAATAATTGATAACATAAATTTTAAATTTTAATCATAAACATACCTCAAAACCTTTTAATATGCTATTGAATTCCGAGAAGTGCTCCTCTACTTCTTCAAAGATACAACCACCCTTAATCCCAACAATTTCAGCAAGCAAAAGATAGAAATACTCCCGGTGTAAGCATTCTCTCCTTACATCAAAGCTTCTACGATGGAATGCACACCATGTCATGATAAAAACAAGTGGTTATTTTTGTACAATTCAATCAATCAGCTGATATCAATGATTTCTGTAGAACATCTCCCTTACGTTTGTGCACGCACAACACTGAAAACTCTGACATTGTTTGGTAAATTTGAGTTGATGAAATTCACAAGAGCAATGCCATCAGGGTCGTTCTCCCATGCTTGATCAGGAATCTTCATCTTCAAAGAGATCATTGTAGTCAGCGAATGTACCTGAAATTATTCCACTCTAAGCATGCATACAAGCATTTGTTAGCTAAAAAAAAGGGTAAAACACATTTTTAGAATCCTTTATACAATTCAAGAGGGCAGAGGTTAAACTGTTAAATCCTACCCTTTTTCAGTTCGGCTACTCGTTTCCCAACAAACTTTTTGCTACTCCTTTCCCAACAAACTTTTTGCAACTTCCATAATTAAGCAAATCTAAAACAAGCAAGCTAAACCTTGACAGAACATGAGATTCCACTACTTTGACATATTTTGATGGTGAAATATCAAGGTTGATAACCGGCAGAACACAGAGAAGCTCCTCGTTGAAGCAATGAACTTCTTCATTTGTTTTGAGTGCTACAACCATGAACATCAAACAATATGAGCATTGCTGTCTTCCAGGCAAAATGACATTGTATCGCAATGATGTTAACAAATAAAAAAGGTTGGCTGATTGTGCAAACTGAAAAAAGGATAGGAATAAATAATCTATATATTACTCCCTATTTTCAAATGTAAGCCACCATGGTGTGTGTGCAGTCAAACATTCTCAATTTTAACCAAAACAATATACAAGCATCTATGTTAATTTCATGAAAATGGTATGAGTAGATTTGTCATAAAAATATTTTCATATTTTTACTACAATATTGTTATAAAAAACAATGGTCAAAATCTTACTTTGGAGACCGTGAAGACATGAAAAGTAAAACTATTTACTTTTAGAAAAGGTAGGGAGCACATGTCATTTTTTCACTTTTCACAGTCCCCAGATACAAGTTTGTTCAATGATTTTTTATAAGGATATATTAGTAAAAGTTATAAATTTACAACATTGATGTACTTTTTGAACATTGATATGCTAATATCATGGTGTAGCCAGTCTAGATAGCTTTTGTTAGATTAATATCAGATTAAAGAATATGCTGCTAACACTTTCCATGAGAGATTAGATGCACAAGGTAATACGTGTTGAAGCTTTCGTCAATTTTAAAGTAGAAGAAGCTAGTAGCCTTCCGTACTTCCCATGATGCACAGTTTACTTGTGATTGTACCTACTTGGAAACTCT
This sequence comes from Melocanna baccifera, assembly GCA_036346265.1. NCBI lineage: Eukaryota > Viridiplantae > Streptophyta > Magnoliopsida > Poales > Poaceae > Melocanna > Melocanna baccifera. The sequence goes on along the minus strand of CM070677.1, from coordinate 6,386,837 downwards.
TGCATTTCATATGCAAAAAAGTCTATTAATAAGAAACAAAAAGATGGTAGTTTAGGATAAAGCCAATTAAGCCTGTAGTGTCTACAACAATATGAAAGAAAACCAACTTGGTAGCGTCTCCTACAAATGGAAATTTAAGTTGTATGTTGCACATTTACCCATGAGAGGGAGAGAGGGTCCTAAAAATTAGGAATGTACCATTTTCATGTCTCCACTCAATCAAAAAGGCCAGAAGTTTCAATCCAGCCAATTGCTCATGTTCAAACTTTAGCCCACTAAGAGTGCAAGAAAGAGAACTGAGAACAATAGAAATATTAGGAAGATAGCATAAACCAAGGCCCTTTTGCATTGAAAGTTTAACTTAGAACTCTCCAAAAACAATATTAGTGTCAAAACCGTTTTGGTGTGTTTTTAGTATAAAACAAGTGCAAAAGTGTACTGATCAGTATGTAGGCAGTATAAAACAAGTATGTACACACGTTTTGGTCATGTTTTCAGTATAAAACAAGTGCAATAGCACACTGATCAGTATAGGTGAGTTTATGAAGGCAACTACATAACCTTACATAAATTAAGTTTTCAGAGGGTGATAATTTTTTTTGCGAGTGAAGCACTATTCCGCTAAATATCATATAAATATATAAAATTAGTACTCCATCCATTTAAATAACTCCTAGGTCCTAGAAGACAAAGCTATATAAAGAGAGCACAGGTAAACTGTTCAATGCTAACTTAAGAAGAACAACCTAGAATATGAATTACCTGAATATCTAACATCTTAAAATATCAATAAGCCAGAAATACATTTCTTTTCAAAAACTAAGCAATTGGCAGAGAGCAATACCATTTGAGCATGAGCCAACTTTCTCAATAATATCACATAAGCATCCACCAAGCACTCCATAGAACTATGCCAAGCCTCACTTCCTGAAGAAAAGCAGGCACAAGTAAGCTCAGAATAAGCTAATTCCCCTTTGAGGCTTTGACAATTACATAATACACTAGCAAATACATTCCCACTTATGCACTATGAGATACATAAACTTCCATGTTTTTCTTGAAATGTGCTCTATCTACTAATCCAAACAATAACATTAACATCCATGGAAACAAGAACCGATCACCCTCATAATTGCTTGCACACCACAACTGTCATCGTCGGGGCTGCTCGAACACAACAAAATGCACATCGATGAGAGCATTGCCAACTGTTGCATCACCCGAGCATCAATAGTACCATACATGAGAGAAATAAGACCACGATACATACCTCACCATTCCCATGGGTGAAATGTAGCAAGCTCTCGATAAGCAATTTCAACACCGAGACCATAGAATTCGGCTTTGCAGTTGCAACGGCCGCGGCAACTAGTGCAACGATCAAATCCCTCACAAACGCAGCATCCCCTTCCTCACCACAACAAACATCAGGAACAGCCTAAGGAACTTGACCACCCCGTCCACCCCCTCAGCGACCGTCCTAGCCACCTGCCACATCAGCTCCGAGCGTGTGCCGTCGGCCCCTGACACAAGCGCCTGGGCGAAGGGGTGGTCATGGGGTAGGAAGCGTGAGCTGGTGGGGCCAAAGCGGAGGATGCAGGAAGCGAGTGCGGTGACGGCCTTGATGATGCAGGAGGCGAGGTGAGGGGGAGGTGGAGAGGGGCGCTAGGAGGAGCGGGAGGGCGAGGTTGGGAGGGATGAGGTCGACGCGAGCGACAGCGAGGCTGGCGAGGAAGGCCACAGTGTGGGTAGCTACGGCGGGGTGGGGAGAGGAGAGGAAGGAAGAGAGATCCCCGTGTGACGGCATATCACCGCGTCCTGCCCGCCGCCGAGGAGGTAGGGTGTTTTAGTCCCAGCACACGCGCTCGCTCGCTTGCTAGCGAGGAGTGGCTAGGCTAGGGCTAGGGTTTGCGGGGGATCGAGGAGGAGGTGGAGCTCATGCCTCCCTACGGGGGGGAAGGAGGAGAAGTGGGGGGTACAATGGTTAGGGGTGGCAACGGTGGTGTGTGGGGAGGAGGCAACGATTGTTGGGGATGGCAGATGAGGTAGGGAGGAGGTGGTGGCAGATGAGGTAGGGAGGCGGTGGATGGATGGGATAGGAGGCAGTAGGGTGGTGGCGGTGGTGTGTGGGGGAGGAGGAGGAGGCGACAATCGTTGGGGATGGCAGATGAGGTAGGGAGAAGGCAGCGGCAGATGAGGTGAGGAAGCGGTGGCAGATGAGGTGGGGAGAAGGCAGCGGCAGATGGCGCTTGTGGCCTTTTGGGCTTTGACAATGGCCCATATTTTCATTCCCCTTCCTGTCTCCTTCTTCCTTTTATTCTTCATCGACAGAGCACTCATGGAGGACTCAAGTTGCTTGTAACACCTTGGCTGAACACAGATCGAGGTATGTCACCACTACATCTTTCACTCTGCATTTAAATCATTACTACAAAGCTTTGACATCTAATTCTCCTTGTTATACTACTACATAGGGATAATCAACACACATTTAATGGCCTACATTAATCAGATTTTAGTATTTTACCTCCGCAGCTCGCTGGCTCGACCAGTCCGCCTTCCCCTCCTTGACCTTGAGTCCTCGCTAGTCGCTCCTTGGCTCTGCCGCTCGCCGCCCCACTGCTGCACCACCATTCCTTGTCTCCTCTGGTTCTAGCCCTTCCCCTCCTTGAGTCATCCCTCCTTGGCTTCATCGCTCACTGCTGGCTGCCCCATTGCACCACTACCCCAGCCTCTGTCGTTGGCCACCCCACTGCAGCAGGGGCCACCACCGCCTGAGATCCATCGCTACTTCACGGTCATGGCCCGCCTTAGATCCGCCACCATCTCACTATCATGGCTCGCTGTGGGGTTGCCAGCCACCGACTCGTTTAGCCGCTCAGGCAGAACCACGCTTAGGTGCGCCCCTGCACTCCTGTCTCCTGTCAATTTGGATTTTTGATAGGATTTAGATTTTTGGATTGGGGTAGCTTGGATTTGGATGTGAGGCGTAAGTGCTATTGGACCTTGTGTTGTGGGTCGACCCAATTTCTTCCTCCCCCTTACCTCAACAGCCCCGTCTGTTCCTTCCTTTGTCCATGGCATAGTCGCCTTCGCCTCCGTAGTTTCATCCAGCGACATGATCGGAGGTGGGGGCTTCGTCCATCGAATGATAGGCTAGAGTCTAATAAAGCTTTCCAGTGGCTCCACCCCTGGGTGGTGGTGATGGCCAGAGGGACGGGAGGCGTGTTGTGGTGTGGGCTTGGGGAAATGGCGGTGCGTGCCGACGCCGACGCAGCGAGCCTTCAATGGTTGCACGCCTTTACCTGATCAAGCTGACCGCACGGCAACACAACGAGATGCTGTGACTCGCACTGGTGTGGTAGACCGGTACGTGGTGCCTTCAATTCATTACTGACGTACGTGCTATTTTCTATGTCCTATCTTCGTCTTTTGTGCATACTCCGATTGCAGCTCTTGATTGCTTTTTAGAGCCCTATTAGCTAGCGTGATTCCGTTTTGCCTTGTGTACGTTTGCTTTCTTTAGCTCAACCAGGAGCTTTATTAATGATCATATATTGGAGCACAATCAGCGTCTAAGCATGATAACAAGAAACCCGGTGTTTTGTTTAGCCAGAGACACTGGCTACATTCTCGAGACGCTTGCTTAGCGCATAAACACTCTGCACAATTTACCTCCTCCTAACATAAGCTAACTCAAATTTATCAAAACCGGGTCGGTTCATATTGGCTACAGCTGATAACTTTTGGTTGTGACTGATGGATTCTGGTTGAAAATAATTAGTAGTTGCTGAAAAGTGGCTTTTAGAATGAAGCGTGTGGGGAAAGTGAGGGAGTGCGCGAGACGAAAACAAGATGAGTGAGGTCATGATATGTCCATGGCCCTATCTTATCTCTAGAAAGAGATAAGAGTGAGAGGAGTGAAAGAATCATTTTGAAAAGTCAGGTGCTCGATTATATTAACTTTTGGCTTATCTAAATAGAAGCTAAAAATAGAAACTAATATAAACATGCCCTCCTAGATGTCCTTTAGGTAGGGGTGTTAAATGGATCCATATTATCCGTTTTATCAAACATTTATATTTGGATAGTAGTGAATATGGTAAGTAAAAATGCATTCGTATTGTAAAACGAATTCGAATCCGGATAGTATCAAGATTTTTTTTGTCGAATAAGAATACGGATATGGTATATAAAATAGGTATCAAATCGAATATGAATACGAATAATATTCAAATTCGGTAGATATAATAGCAGTAGATAGTTAATACGTATCTTTTGCATTTGACCTTCATATTAGGCATATTATGTATGCATTTCGATCATCTCAATGAGACTGTTATCATGATTGACTCTAATTTGGCATTTCATATCTTTTATTTTGGCACATCCCCCCAATAAATCTTTTTGCATGCTTTTTTTAGCCAAATTCAATATGTTTGTGACCAATTTATTTGCAATATGTCTAGAATTAGTTAGGATTAGTGAAAAAATAACATCAATGATCAATAATTACATGATAAACTAGAGGAAAAAGGTATAAATATTACTACAAAATCGGTGTCAATTTGTTAAATTTTACTGTGCTATAGAATATTCGCATCGAACGAATTAAGTAGGTATTTGATTCATATTTGTTATAATATTTTGTTCGTATTCATATCCAAATATATTCAAATTTGTGTTTATATTTATTTTAAAATATAAATATGAATATAGAAAGATCACTATTTAATTCACATTCGATCGAAGGATACCATGTAATCCTTGCCCTATTTTCCTTTCGAGTCTTCCACAGATTAATCAACGACTAACTATCCGTCTCCACTTCTAGTTACGTGTTATTATATATATAACTGAAGGTCATGATGCTGAAATTATCTATCGAAAAATAAAATAAAGTAAATCAAGACGCAGCTATTTTTATACTCCGTTTTAGAGTTCCATCTGATCAACCCATAATCTCCAGCCTGCCCGACGTGGCCCATATAAACAACAGCACATTTCAGAGCGCGTAGAGACCAGCCCAGGCAGCCTCTCGGCCCATGGTGGCTGGCCTTTGCGCACGCGGCTGGGCCTGATCCCTAACGCGAGGCCCACCTCGAACGCTCCCAAGTTGTGAGAGCGCGAGCCCTCGCTACGGTGCGGCCTCTCCCTGAGCGCCGGCGGCGGCTTGTAGCTAGGGAGAAGTTGAGCCAAGAAAGAAGAGCGGCGACGGCGGAGGAGAGGCGAGGGGATCGAGCGAGCGAGCGATGGGGCGGCGTATCCTGAACGACGCGCTGCGCACGATGGTGAACGCGGACCGGAGGGGGAATGCGACGGCGCTCCTCCAGCCCATCTCCGGCGTCATGGTCTCCTTCCTCAACATCATGAAGCACCGAGGTAGTCTACTGTTCTAACCTCTTCTCTCTCGTTCTTGGTAGCCTACTGCCGCTGTGCTGTGCTTGCTCCTGCGCTACGCTCATCTCTCACATCATTCCCCATCTCCCATCCCTTCTTCTGTTGCGCCAAAGAAGTGTAGTGGATATGTATTATGGATAAACACGAGGGTTCCATCCATGGCAGGGAAGGGTCCTGTTGGTGTTAATTGCAAAGTAATCCCATTGGCACACCAAGTGTAAGGGTGGGGAATTTGTGTGGGATGCACTACTGGAGAGGTGGGGTTCTACAGTTTTGGGTTTAACTGAGAAAACAATAAAGATGAACTGATCTCTACATGCTAAGGTCAAATTTGGATTAGAGCCACTTGATGCAAACATTTCAGAGTTTGTGGGCTTATTCAGTACCATGTGCTTGATTGTCAATTTTTTGTACATCATCTGGATTCTGGACACACGAAATGCAGTGACATCATTTCTTTGCATCAAATTCATGTCAAATGTGTGAAACTCTGAATTAGTATTGGAAAGATGACGGCAAGATGCGTTCATCAGATGTTAGCATACTTGTTGGTAGATTTGCCAAGCTGTTTTTACCTTTGACAAGATTCTGTTATCCTTTTGTAACTATTCAGTGAGTCGGGCATGCATTTCACTCTTAAAGACTGACTATTGTGTGCTTGTGCTAGTTACACTGATTTCGTTTGACAACCTGTTAGATTGGTGGCCTAGTACTGTAGTCTTGAATATGAACACCAGGCATCATGCACCTTCATTTATGGAGAACAACACAAGGAAGAACAAAGTGATATTTGGAATAGTGATATTCTTTTTTCCTTTTTATTTTGGCCTCGGCATGCGAAAAAAAGGAAAAGAAAATGTTATGTACTTATGATATTGTTTAGTCTCCTTTGTTTACTCACCCAACATCTGTCATCTTCCAGTTCTTTTCTGAAACTTAAGCATCTTGAGAGGTTATGCTAAAATTTCTTTTACTGTACTCTTTGTTTTTCTGATTTTTTTCTTTTGGAATTTATCAATACTTTTCAGGGTACATAAAAAATTTTGAGGTCGTTGATCCACATAGAGTTGGAAAAATTACTGTGGAGCTTCAGGGAAGGATTAAAGACTGTAAAGCTCTAACTTATAGGCAGGACCTCAGAGCTAAGGAAATAGAACAATACAGAATTCGGATGCTTCCAACACGGCAGGTATTCTATCTGTTAATATATTCGTGAACAATTACACATTCTATTAGTTGTTGGATAAAGCTATTTTGCTTGTTCTATTTTTATACTGTGATTGATAGCTAGAAAATCAGGAAGGTGAAGATATGATGTGCCAAAGGTTTGTTGATTTAAATGCTTACTACTTAATGTATTCTCTTGTTAACAGTAACACAATATACAATATCCATTATGCAATGTAAATTATGGTTAGTGGCAACCAAACATCGACTGGATCAGAGATTACCTTACAAATGTTGTAATAGTACGAAGACTTATTGAAAACCTGCTAATCGATATCTGAGGTTAACATGATCATATTGTATCTTTTTACTGGCAATTGTGTTTCTGGCAACAGACTCTTTCAACCTGCCATTGCGAAAGATTTTTGAGGAGTTGAGTCAATAAATTATAGGTGATAGAGGAATGGCCTTTTGAAGTGAAAATCAAATGAAATACTCCACAGGTTATCTCTTTGAGGTGACATCCTGTAAAACGTTTCCTAACTTTGTTGGATTAACTTCGTCACAGAAGTATGGTTCCCCACTTTTTCATTTTTGAGATGACTTGGCAAGTGAGCAAAAGCACACATTCTCAGGGAGATTTATATTAAACAACTAATTGATAGTGTCACCTAGTGTGTACGTTCTTGTCGATACTCCTTCATTCAGATCCCATTGTCACACCTGTGCAGTGTGCTACTTGTAGCCTTGTAGGTAAAGTGTGGGATGTCAATCTAAGCATTTCGAACTAAACTGACTTCCTAAATCTTATTTGCCTGTTAAATTATGTGTTATTTATTTATTTATTTTATAGACAATTCTCAGTATGCAGTTCACATGTATAGAGTAGAACTCGGGAAAACATTATTCTCTTCATTTTACAGAGTTAGTGTGGCATTGCTAACATCTTTCTTGTTCGTGGTCTTATTTGCTATGCAGTGGGGCTATGTTGTGATCACAACCCCGAATGGTGTTTTAGATCATGAGGAAGCAATTAGACAGAACGTGGGTGGCCAGGTCCTTGGTTATTTCCATTGACAAGGAAACACTGTTATCTCATCCTGACTGGCCTTGTTATCCTGCTGTTATTACTGAAGTCATTTTGTTTGGGCTTTGAGAGCTGCTGCTTTTGTTCATGGTCAACAGGAAATGCAATAACATGTCAAAAGTATGTCTCACAACACTAGGAAAAGCCAATGGTTAGACACAAAAAGTGTAATCCTTCTTTGGGACTGATGTTTTTGTAGGTTTAATTTGATATTCTGCGCCAAAATTGTTACACTGGCTGTTGTACACGTTCATGCATGAAGGCGATGAAGGATGGATGTGACAGATGTTTGAGATTGATGCCACTGCAGACTTCTTCTGTGAGGGTAGGTGATAAGAATTGGCTGGGACTAATGTGGCATTGTTGTCAGATGATGAACTGCATTAATTCTGGTAATTTTGTGAGATGTTCTACTCGACATCCTGAAGATTCTTGAAGATCTTTTGTTTCTGGTAGAATTTGCGTGCTGCGGCTGTACCCCCATTTCTCCGCAGCACAAAATATCTTGGTTAATTTGTGGCAGTAGTGGGAGAGTACAGCATCCTGTGGAACTTTTACCGTCGTTGTCAAGTGACCTAGAGAGACGTTCCATCCTTCACAAAAACATGTCGGATAAATAAAGGGATTCACATGTATGCCAAGCGTGTAACCTCGCATGGAAGCTCAAGTTTCGATCGAGACATGGACGCAAAAGGTCCCATCTCATCATGGAGGACAGTGCCATACTTCACCTGCTAAGGCCGACATCAGTTTTGAGGCTCAGTTTAGGACGTAAGATTTCTAAGGAAATTTCAGAGAGAAATTTCAAAGGTGTCAAAACTAGTTCCTGCGAGGTTCCTGTAGAATGCTGTGAAATTCTTACGTGCCAAACAATGTCCAAAGCATTTAGGTGGCGTTTGGATAGCTAGTGGAAATGGAAAAGGGTTATGAGGTGGGGATATATTGAGATTCTTTTCCCATTCCCTTGTAAGGTATGGGTTGGGTTTGGGAATATATTTTTAATGACCATGATGCCCTTGATTAGAACTTATCTAGTGCATACATATGAAGGGCAAAATTGTCCAACACACCATGGCTGGGTTCTTTTTTGGTTATGATTTATCACTTCCTGTTACAGTAATTATGTTTTAAACGGTGTGTCTTTTTAATGTTAATCTATAGATAAATTATAATAGATATTGTACCGAGTTCAACTATACCGATTAAAATCGCATGTAATTGTTTTTCTCTGTGTACTGTCTCTCGTGAATAGTTATAATTTAAAAACCATAAATCAAAAGCAAAAGACACATCCCAAAAAAATCCACCACCACCTCAGATTTGAAATAATGGGATAGAAGGCCCCATGTCCTATTCCCAAACCCCTTGCTATTTCCTAAACCCTACAACCAAACAATGGATTAAACCTAACCCACCCACCAAGCCACCATGCCCAATTCCCACCTCATTTAACCTATTATCCAAACGTCACCGTATTGTAACGGCCATGTGGGCCAGGCTCAATAGCATATTTTTGGCATCTTTTTTTTTAAGTCAATTCCATTTATCTGAAAAAAAAAAGACTGGATATTTATGCCTGAAGAGAGAACTCGGAGAAGCCAGCATCTATCCGCCGGCCGCGCGGGAGCTTCACTCACTTGGGCAAGGGCGGAAAACACGAGCAACGAGGAAGGCGAAGAAGCCAAGAAATGGGCTCCGCTTCGCTGGCGACGCAGCCTTCTCCGACGGCGTTCTTCCCGCCGCTGCCCACCCACAGCAGCCGCGGCCGCCTCCATCCCGCGTCTCCCCTGCACGCTTCTCCACACCGCTCCAAGCGCAGCGGTATCTTCTTATCCCTTCTTTTTCTCGATCTTTCGTGTTAATTCAAAATTAAACATGTCAAAAACCTGTGAAATGTATGGCTAGATCATTCAAGAGAGAAGTTTCAAGTAGCTAGATACTCGGCCGCACATCCTCGTATGCTTAGGATAAGGTGTTATGGTGCGGTTGCTTTGAATAAATAAAGTACCAACTGTAACACCCCCGTTTCCGAGAACAGGAGCGTCGTACGTCCCGCAACGGCCCAGGAGTTCCGCTGCGGATAGAATGAATATCGAACCTGCTTACAGACATTTAAAAAGTATTAGCTTGACAAAGATAAGACCTAATGGTCAGTTTTAGCATTTTTGTGGGCGTTCAAACCCAAATGGTAACTTACAATCAGAAGAACCGAAGAACACACCCACAAGAACGCCTGGGTGCGGTCGCAACCCTAACACGGACACTTGAACTGCAGTTGCTTCTTCTGGTATCTGGGTGGGGTAATAGCAAGTTTGAGTACAACCAACCGTACTCAGCAAGTCGCAAAGGAAAATCCCAATTTACTACATGCACGGGATTCCAAAGGAAGGTAGTATAGTGGTTTATTAATTTATGTGGATGCAGTTTTATTTGTAAACGCTTTTAGAAATTTAAGAAACGACAACTACTCCTTAAGATTAGGGGGTTTTTCACGAAATGTTAATTAACCAACTAGACCGGTTAAAACACTGGTAAAAACTACTTAAGCTTCGCAACTGGAATCACCCAAGTGACACAGCTCCATTAACCGGGAGCACGGCGTATTCGAATACCATTTAATTGACTCTGCAGAGTTGCCCAACTTTACCCACACGCAACCTTAACCCTCATGACTGAGTTAAGGAACCGGATCGTTTCGCTGCTCAACTCTTGGCCCGGGGTCCGCAACCCGCACTGACTTTCAAGTTGCACTCTGCCTGAGTTGAGCAGGTACTAAACCAGGGTTGACAAATCAACACCTGTGGTCGAGCGGTCACTATGTCATTTGCTCGGCATAAGGGTCTAGTCCTTGCATTTTCTCGAGGTCCGCAACCTCCAACTTCAGGTAAAGCGGTGGGCGAAGACCGTCTCGCGGTGTCCCACAACATCCTTACCCTACACTGCACAAACATGGTAAAGCGGTGGCGCGAGACAGTCTCATGGTTTCCACACACCCTTACCCTAAATCGCACATGCCAAGACAACCATTCTAGGGCACGGTGTCCCATACCACCCTACCCTAGCCTGGGTTTTAAAAGTCTACCGGCCCGCGGCCACTTCCTTATTAGTGTAACTAAATTTGCAAAAAGTGATAATAATCTACAAGTGATAATAGTACATCTAAATTAAACCTAAGGTTAACAATGGAGGGGTTACAAATTAACATGGCATTTAATAGTGGTAGGACGTATCTAAATTAGTATGTCATTCTAAACCATTTATTTTAGGTAAACTAGCATTTTACAACTATCAATAATGAAAATACATATATATATACATAATTTAATAAACATGGGATACCACATGTTCAAAGGGGTTTGCGACTTGCCGTAAAGTTGAACGACTTCGACGATCTTGAACGTAGCAACTCCTGGTTCCTGGCCTTGCACCGTAGCTTCCGGGACTTCCGATACTAGCGCAAAACACAACAAAACAGAAACAAATCAAAAGCAAATAAAAGAAAACATTTTATTTAGAAAAGAAAAGCTTAAATAACAAAAGGAGAATTTTTAGAATTTTTCTGGGATGAATCTGGAGGAATGGAGGTCAAAAATGGGTTAAGGACATTAAAATGTGCAAGATGGTATATTTTGGTGATTTTTTTGGGATTTTCTGGAATTTTCTAGGATTTATTTGGATTTTTCTGATTTCTGGAAATTGGTAAATGCTCGGGAAATTCAAATGAATAGTGTTGGGCCGGCCCGGGGGTTACAGTGCGGTCCATGGGGAAAATCGGCCGCGTGGCGAACGCCTGTGCGCCGCCACACACGCTGCGGCGCTGGCGGCGGCCAGAGACTCGGCCCGTGCACGCACGCGCCCACACAACTCGGATGACCGACACGTGGCTTGGCGGACGGCGGGGAGGAGCGGCGCGGACCGGACGGCCACACTGGCGCCATCAGTGGGCTGGATGCGGGAGTGGAGGAGGATAAGGCCACATCCTCGCGAGGGCTTTTCTCTCTCGCTCGTGGCGTGGCCGAGAGAGAGGAGGGCGCGACTTCGGCGCGGGGAGGTTTCCACGGTCGGTGGCGTCGGAGGCTCCGGGCGAGAGGAGCTCGGTTTGACTTTGAGAAGACAAGGGCTCCGGGAGGAGGAGATGGCGGCGGCGGCCAAGGGAGCTCAAGGCGGGGCCAACCGGTGCACGCTAATGCCAAGGTGAGTGGGGTAATGGGAAGGGGAGGTTATGGGGGCTTGGGCTGAAATGAATTTGATTGTTGTTGAGTGGAGGAGGATTGGGCTCGGAGCTCACCGGCTCGAGGAAGGCGGCGGCGGTGGCGCTAGGGAGGAGAAGGGTCAATCGGCCGCCCGGGAGGGGTGGGGGGTGGTGCGAGTTCACCGGGAGAAGCAATCGGGTATAGAGTAATGGGGAGGCGAGGAGCTTGCGGGGCAGCGTGCTCGCCGTAAGGAGCGAAGTCAACACCAAAGCGGGCGGCTATGCGTGGTTGAGCGTTGTCCGAAGGGATTGGCGGGAGGATGACTCGGGATGGGGCGTCACACGGCGGGACAAGCGGGCGCCGCAAAGGGAGGCGCGTGTGTCCGATGGGCAGGAGGCGAGGCGAAGGTGATGGGAGAGGAGACGTGGGAGTGGGTCCTGAGCCGGCACCGTTGGCGCATGGGAGTGATGGGGATGTGCTCGGCGCCGCGAATCCGGGCAAGTGGGCGCCACGGCGGCATGGGCGGCTCAAGGGCGAGGCGATCGCGAGGGGAGAGGCGGCTTTCGGCGGGCGCCAAAGGGAAGGAGGCGGGAGCCAAAGGGAGTTTAGGGAGGGTTGAGGAGGGGGATTAGGAGAAGCAAACAAAAATCAACAACACTCAAATTTAGGTTTAAATCTCAGGTTGTTTCACCAACCTGATGTATAAGCAGAGTATTTCATTAGGAATACTCATGTCGTAATCATCATAATGACTTGATATTGCTGCCGTTGTGTTGATCAGAAGTTTAAGTAAGTTATATTGTTTCTACTATGCACTCTGCAGAAATAATTAGTTGATTTTTCTGTGATACAAGCAGAGTATGTTCACTGTAGACTATTGCTTGAGAAATCTGACCTCATCGCCATTTAGGAGCTGTGCAGTTGCGTTTGGAATAGCGATGGCTTTTGGCTTTTGCTGAAATTTTACTGTAGCTGGCTTATTTTTTTATTGTAACTGAGTTGGTTTATTGGGTATAATTAAATTTAAAAAAATGTAAAAATAAAAACGGCACGCTAATCTAGAGCGGACAATACAAAGGAATACGAGAAAAAAAAAACAGAACATAAAAATACCAAAAAACAAAAAAATTCACTACGTGATAAAATTACTACAGTAATTTCGTCGATGCTGCAGTGATTTTATCGCTGCTACAGTGAAAATCACGGCTTCTCATCGCTATTCTGAGCGGTAACTTTACTGTACATGATCTTAGCAGTACATAACTGTTAGTCTTTTACTGTTATTGTTGCAGGAAAACTGAAGTTTCTTACCGTCAAAGCAACTCACAGTGGTCTGAACAATGTATCTGTAGAAAGCCCTCCTGATAATGAAGTACCGATGACTGGTGCCGCTTACAGCTTTAGAGGAGCAACAACATCACTTACGGATGAGATTTTAACCTCGACAAAGAAGATTACTCTTGTGAGGCATGGTTTGAGCTCGTGGAATGCGGAAAGCCGTGTGCAGGTTAGTATTCACTTTACAATCAGAGGGCTCACTGCAACTGCTGCTCCCCTTGCTTTCCTATTATTAGTTTACTTGTGGCATGCATGACTGCTTATTTATAATTGCAATTTCCATTTTACAATAGGGTGTGCATTAAAATACATGTTCAATAAATCATTTTACAATATCGTTTAGGATACCTGTTTATATGATAATCGGTGTTGGCATATTTCAAGCTTTGAGTCTTGATGGTCATCAATTGGTCTGATTCTGCCATTGTCCAGCTAATAATAAGTAGGTTACAATAACATTCAGAGACTGAATATAAAAGCATATACTTCCCGTAGATAATAAGTTTATAGTTTTTGTGCAATTGTTCAGAGGGACTGCACTATCTTCCAATAATATCAACCATTGCAGCAACAAGAGTGAACTAAGTTTTGTAACATCTTGTTCAATTCATGACAAGAAAAAGTTTGTCTTCTTCTTGGATAATCAAGACATACCTTTTGAATTCATTAATGAAATAGTTTCTTTTGTCTAGGGAAGCTCAAATCTGTCGGTGTTAACAGAGACTGGAGCTAAGCAGGCAGAGAAATGTCGTGATGCTCTTGCAAATATGAAGTTTGATGTTTGTTTCTCTAGCCCTATCTCACGAGCAAAGGTACTAATTATCAACTCTTCTATCTGAATGTGGTTTGGAACAATGTGCTGCCTAACTGTGTAAGGTATACATGCTTACTTTTAATGTTATTTCTATGCAGTCAACCGCTGAAATTATATGGCAAGGGAAGGAGCAGCCCCTTGTTTTTCTTGATTCATTGAAAGAGGCGCACCTTTTCTTTTTAGAGGGCATGACCAATGGTATGCCAAGTCCTGCATAAACCTTCTAACTCTTTGCTCTTGTTTTCCATTTCTGCAAAAGTGATCATACTACATACTTGGAGGCAGCGGATGCTAAGAAGGAATATTCAGAGTTGTACACCAAATGGAGGGAGGACCCTGCAAATTTTCATGTTAATGGCGTATACCCAATTCGGAAGTTATGGGGAACAGCAAGAGAAGCTTGGAAGGAAATCTTGCTTACTCCGGTATGATTTTCTCTGTCTTCCAAGTTCTTTTATATAGGGTGTGTCTTGTTTGTTCTGATTTCCACTCTTTTTCGTGGCAGGGAGAAGACTTCTTGGTAGTTACACACAAATCTATTTTGCGGGCGCTCATCTGCGCGGCACTTGGTCTTCCTCCCGAGAGGCAAGTTTGACCCTTTCTATGGCTACAATTTTGGGTTTTGTGCAGGCGTCCTCGATTGTAAAATATGGTGAAAACATTACAAATGCTTTGCAATGTCATCTAATTGGAACTTCAGAATTGCAAACATTCTCCTTTTCTGAAATAGCTAGTGGATCATGCAGGTTTCGTGCCATTGATGTAAACAATGGCGGCATGTGTGTCTTCACAGTCAACAAGCGTGGAGAGGCTATGCTTCAAGCCCTCAACATGACAGCACACATGTATAGTGATCATATCTACCAGTATTAGTTATCCCTCTTTTTTGACACCTGCATTACTACCCTTTATATTACTGTAACACAATCCTTTGAATAGACAAAATTCATTCTTGAAATAACTTACTCCACTCAACTTTAGAGCGTATAACATGGTAGGTTGCACAAATTGTCCTTCATTGGATGCGAATGTAAGTTGAGTTGTATAAAGATTTGTGAAAACTAATTTTTATAGCAAAACAGATACAACAAGACTTTTTTTGTGTGTATGACTTTCCAGTCAGCGAGATAATATGTGCTTGCTCAAATATTCCTCCTGAGCATAAACAGAAATCTTGCCTAGTTAGGGGGTGTTCGAATAGCGATGACTTTTACTTTTTGCTGAAATTTTACTGTAACTGGTTTTTTTTATTGTAGCTGAGTTAGTTTATTAGGTGTAATTAAATTTAAAAAAATATAAAAATAAAAACAACACTCTAATCTAGAGCGGACGATGCAAAGGAATACGGGAAAAAAACAAAACAAAAAAACAAAAATTTTTACTGTAGCTACAGTGCGCACTATAGTATTTTGAGCGCCGAATGCCAAAAGCTAGCGATCACAGAAGCCACAATGAGGGCGGCCTAAAACTATTTTTTCCCTAAAGAGCTGATTAGATGCAATTGAGATGACGTTAATGTAACCAAAGGCCAAATGGCTGTTAGCGGTCATGACCTGGGGCACAGTGGACCTTATGATAAGTTAATCTTGAAAAGGATCCGCCTGTATCTGTCCCTCTTGAGGCCTTGACTCAATGCAAAATCTCTAATCACAAGATGATGTGATTTTGAAAGAAAATCAGAAGGGGATTACTGATTAGGACGTCACACCTTATTCTCATGTCTAATCGAAGGGAAGTCGGATCTTGACCAGGTCATCATAACAAAAACAATGGTTGCCACAAACATCATGCAACATATAGTTAAACTTGTGTAATTGTTTTCAAATCTATATGTCATATCGATATAGCTTTTATTTTGGCAGCGATGGCATAAAAGAGAACCGCAAAAATGCAAGAAAATTTAAATTTTGCTTACTAGTAGTTTTCACTTTTCAGGTTTATATCGGGATCAAAACTAGGCTACTGATGCTCGGTAGTTTAGTTCAGACCGTTTATACACCAAAAAAAAAAAAACAGGAACAAATAGGACAAAACAACTCTGAATCTTAAGATGTAGAGGTCACTGCAAATTAAACTGAGGAGCTATGTCGACTAGCTGTTCATGGCATAGTTACTGTGAAGATGGAAAAAATAAGGACGAGGAAGTAGAGGACGACTGCAACAAAGCCATAGATGAGCGTCCCCATGACATGGTCGCAAAAAGTCCGTTCTGCCCGCAGATCGGCAGCCAGCCGGCGTGGCTGTTCCCGTTCTTCCCCACGTCCGACATGGCGCCGGTGAGCACCATGCCCAGCATCTGCAGCTCATAAATCACAATATTGCCAGATGTTTCAGCCTTGCAGGCAGGTGCGTTTTGTTTCAGAAATAGTACTGTTACCACGTCGGTCATGAGCACCAATCTCGAGCGCGGGGCCCGCCGGATGAACGAGGAGGACGAGCAGGCTGTAGGCGCAAGCGACGGCGTTGGCGACCTCGAAGAACCTGCAAAATGAGCATTCTTGTTTCTTGATGACACGGCACGGCAGTGCGTAGCAGCAGCAGCAGCAGCTAGTGATCAGTGTTTTGGATGCTAATATGCTACTAATACTTACACCAAGGATGGCGTGTACTGGAACTTGCCTTGCAACTCTATCCCGAAGATGCTGGCCGTCTGGTGGCTCGTGGTCATGACTATCGCCGCGACGCCTGCTGCGGCAGCGGCCGCCACCCTGAGCACGACGGCGACTAGCCTCGGTGCCTTGGCCACACCCATGCTGGTGTGTGGTGCTGTGTAGAATCAGCAATGGCAACAGAATAGGTGAATAATACCTTCTCCTATTTTCTATCAAATATCAAAACTCTTTTATTTCAAAATTAGAGAGGTAAGAAGATCAAATTTCACAGTTTACAACCAAACAACAACCTAAAACAATGAAGAGTACAAACTCTATACCTATCTGGTCTAACCAATTACATACCTGCGATCTGACCGGTGGCAAATCGGCAGTCTGACCGGTTGTAGGTCTAACTAGGCTCAAGAGCAATCTGACTACTCGCTGTTCCTCGAATAGAAAATTAACTCGAGTCTAAAACACTTTTGGTGCAAACTTCAAAATCTATGATCAAATAAGATCAAACTTTGCAGGGTCTTAAGAATTATTCTATGAAAGGATCACAAGGATTTTGGTCCAAATCACAACATTTCCTCAAAACATACAAGGTTGCATCAAAACCGGATAAATTTTAAAAACTTGATAAACAACTTACTCGTGAGTTAAGAACAGCCAAAATGGCTCTAGATGAGTTTCCACGTATCACAACAAGCTAAACTATACAATGAATCAAAACTAAAACTCTTAGATCAAGAAACCTCAAGAAGGGCTTCAAATCAAGCAAGAACTAAGGAACATCGAAATCTTGTAAACCACATGCCTAGATGGCTAAGATATGATCTACATGAGTTATATCCATCACTTACATATCCTTATCATGCAACAAGATCAAAAGGGGAGAGAAGAGACAAAGAACCAATAAGAGCAAGAGCAAATCAAATAAGAAAAGAAGATTTCGTGGGAGATGAATAAAGTTGATTATATTGCTACTTATGAATGAAGATTTTACAACTACTCCATGAGGAGGACAAGAGAGTAAGGGCCTGTTCTTTTTGGTTTCGGCTAGTAGCTTTTGGCTGCAACTAATGAATAGTAATGACTGGTAGAGAATCTGTTTTGTTCTTTGTAGTTGTTGGCTTTTTGCTAAATAAGCTGAAATACATCGAAATGTATAAATAAATATGGAAAAAAATGTAAGTACATAGCTAGCTTGTTCGTTGATTCATACGTGTAGCGTTCAATTATGTATGCATGAAAGAAAAACAAAAGCTTTGTTAATAAAGTCGTTCCGTTTGCGCAAGACCACCGCAATGTCATTTCAAATAAATAGAACAGTAAACTACGGGCTTGTAGCATTACATCCATTGCAGGGGGAATAGTAATCATACGATGTTACAAGTGTGCGTATAAGTGAGCATACCACCACGACGTATGTAACCGTGTGAGCATACGTAATCCTACATGTGGGGGGGAGCGTACAAACATATTCGGGCAGCATAATAAATCACGCCACTAGAGCGTCTGCTATTGCCTCGCGTATCTGATTCATTTGTAAATCACCCATGTCTTGAGCAGCGTCAACCCCAAAGGAGCCATGATCTAAGCTAATGGGGGTGTTTGCGTAATCCATGTCACCCTACCTACTGCCAAGTATGAAGTTATGCAACACTATGGTGGCAATAATTATCTTCCTTTGCATAGTGTGGTCAAAACCAGGGATGTGTTCCAGAATGCGCCATTTGTTCTTCCACACGCCAAATGCATGCTCGATGACGTTGTACAAAGATGCGTGAAGGTAGTTGAACAGTTCGTTGCGGCCCTGTGGCCACCCACCTGGGCAAAGTCGGCAATGGGGTACTAACTGTTTCGGAACAGGGCTAAGAAACCTATCCTGTTAGGATAGCCTAAGTGCACCAAGTAATACTTCCCTGCAATGGGAAAAAATGAGTCAAGTTAGTCGTGCGTACGTATGTTACAATTAGAAATGTTGAGCCGCATGTAGGGCAATGCACATTATACCTAGGGGAGGATGTGGAAACACATGGTTTAACCGTTTAGTGTGTCTAGCAAGATGCGTGTGTCATGAGCGCAGCCAGGCCATCCTGCAACCACAAACGTGAACCGCATGTCGAAGTCACACATGGCCAATACATTCTGGCTAGTGTGCCTATGCCGATTGGTGTGCATTACACGCCTCGCAGCCAGGCACAATGATGGGGATGTGGGTATCGTCAATGGCACCTATAATGCCTGCAAAGTGAGGGTAAAATCTAGATTCCATCAACCTGTCATGCATTATGCTGAATGACAAATTGATCAACTTAATGTAGTCTTGCACCATGGCGTACATGTAGTCCAGCACTTGGTGGAACTTCTCGCTCACTGTGGACGACGAGCGCAAACTGGTTCACGACCTGTGAGTAGGGCTGTGGGGAACCAACAGTCGACAAAAACATGCCCAATGCTCCCTAGAAAGTACTCCCGTCGACGACCTCAAACCATACTTAGTGACAAGGGTGCCATGCAGCGCGTGAAAGCACTCCACGTCCATTCTGAACATTCTTCGATAAAGGTTCAGTGATGCTAGTTGCTCGTTGACCCATTCCAGGCTAGTCTGCATTGGCTCACGGTGAGGTTGTTGCAATGACCCCGACTCAAACTATGCCATGTACTGAATGAGGGCAACCTCCAGTGCAGGTGGAGGGCAGACGTTGCCATTGCTTGCGTCATCTCCTTGTTGGCTAGCCATCACCGAACTGCATCATCTGGACATGTAAGACACAAGCGTAAAATAAAAGAACGACAAATGTGCGTCAAGTGGACACGAACCTGCTACTCTTGCCTACTCGGCTAGTGACCGATTGCCTGCTAGTATTGCATCCCGCCCTTTGCTCTCGTTGCTCTCTCAGTGTGGGTGGCCGTGGCTCATGGAGGCCAGCACTATATGGCCATATGCACCAATTATATGGCCAGACAAGAGACATGATATGGCCAAACAAGAGACAAAAACTTTGCAAGACTAGAGAGCACCAATTATATGGTCAGATAATAAGATGGACAAAGGAACAAATAGTAGAACACATGATAACCATATGTTGCAGTCCACGGAACAAATAGGAGAACACATGAACACACATTCTACATCGAATTGAAGAAACTAATAGTCCACGAAACAAATAAACAACCACTTGTATCAACTGGTGAACCTCCATGCTAGAGAGAGACTCACGGGTACCTAGGGACTCCCCAAGAATGGAAGATGGGCCACATCCTACGTAGCCAGTTAGCACGACCTTCCGCAGTACAAAAGCTCGTGAAATATCTCTATACCTCTTATCCATCATCATCATCGAGGTGTAGAAATGCTCGTCCGTGCCCTCCGGGAACCCATTGCTGATGACCACCTACATCAACTGGTGAACCTCCATGTGATCCATGTTGGTGTTGTCCCTCGATACAGGTGGATGGCCCTGGCTCACAGACTACTCGTACGCATTGGCAATCCATATCAAGCACTTGTCCACCGAGCTGCATTAGCTCTTCTTGGACTTGAGTACTAACGTAGTGGCTGGTGGCTCGCCACTGCACTTCCGCGATGAGTTGCAAGGTTCAAAGACCGCCTCCGGCTCCGGATCTAAGCTGCCATCAAAGGAGACATAAGCATGTTGCCTAGTCACTCCAGGGACTTCCGCATGCTTGTTAGTGCAAAGGCCCTCCTGGAATATGATGTCCATTAAGTCTTCATGCGCCAGCGGGGCTTTCGCAAATTTTTTTGGCCCCTGGCATTGCCTGCAAAGTGTAATAATATTTTCAACTGTACCCTACCAGTACTGCACCATTACTGACACAAGCATGCATTAATACAAAATGGACATACCAATAACGTTTTCAGCTCTAACCTAGCATTACTGCACCATGTTGAAGCAAGCTTGCTTAATGGAAAATTGACAATGTAACATCAGACAATATTGCTGCAGTGGGACACTATCGTTTACCTTGTTTTGCTCCTCAAAGCATGCATCCATTGAGTGATTGAGCCGGTGTCTGGATTCATTTCTAAGCTAGTTGCATTCAACTTTAAGGTCTTTCAAATGTAGTACTCCTTAAGTGAGTCCTAGTGATTATTGAATTGCTTTTTGGTGTAGTCGTGGCCAGTCCGTTCCTTGAATTTCCTCCCTAGGTTGGCGTACCCACACCTATTCAGGTAGCCCCCAGTCATGTTCTGGGCCTCGAACTCCTCACGACATATTTCGAGCATAGAGATATAGGCGGCGGTGTCCCATCTAGCATTGCCGGTGTTATCCTTGCGAGTCTTCCCTTTCACCATCTGCGGGCGTGAGACAAACAAAGGCAAATAACATGAGCACGAGCTGATATGAATGGCCTCTACTCCAGGCCCATTCTCAACATTCATAAGACGTATAGGTCGACACTACGCAAACACAAATAAGAAACTATATGTAATAGGAGGAGCTGAGTTCATTTGATTTCAATTACCTTATGCGCCGGCAATAGGAGGTCAGAGATGTGCACTTCGCCTCACACGGGGAGCTTGATGGGGCGTTCGGCAGGGCTCTTGCCTCCACATGGTGTCAAAGGGGCAAAAAGCCAGCGAGGAAACGACTACGCAGGATAGGGAGAACAGAGCGTTCGATGCCGACTTGGAATGTACAGGAGAGGTGGCGTCGGATGTCGACGTGGAGGACAACGAGTCGGCGGTCACCAATGGAGGTGCAGCTAGTGACGCCCACGCCATCTGGGAGGGGGAAGCCAGGTCTAGCGATCTAGTGGGGGGACGGCTAGGGGACACCAGCCTAGGTCACGAATGTGCCGGGGGGGGGAACAGGTGGGACGAAGGGGAGCGAGGGGGTGAGTGATGGTGGTCGTGTGGTCTGCAGGGGACGAGGAGAGGTGGGAGATGGTGGTTGCCGGATCTGTAGGGGAAAGGTGGCAGGGGGCGGGTGGGGGATGGCGGTTGTCGGATCTACGGGGGGAAGGTGACAGGGGGGAGGGTAGGGGATGGCAGCCACCAGATCTGTGGGAGGGAAGGTGCGGGGGGAGGGTGGGAGATGGCAATCGCTGGATCTACGGGAGGAAGACGGCGGGGGGAGGGTGGTGGATGGTGGTCACCAGATCTGTAGGGGGATGAGGGGAGGATGGGGGATGGCGGTCACCGATCTTCCAGGGGGGTTAGCGGCCGCAAACAGAGGATCTCGAGGAGCACGGGGGAGGCGAGGGATGGGGACACCAGATCTGGAGCGGGGGAGGCCGACAGACACCCGATCTGGAGGGAGGCAGGGGCAGAAGCCAAATCTGTGCGGGTTGAGACGAAGGATATGTGGCTTACGGCTTTTACCCCCACGAAAGCCCTTCCGCTTGCTACAGCTTCCAGCTTATCCGGGCCGAAGCTGAAGCCAGAAGCCACCCCCAAAAGCCGGTTCGAATATGCTGTACACTACAACACTCACTCTTCTCTCTCAAACCCTAACTCTAACTCAAGGATGGTTGGAATGGTTAGTTACATAACTCAATCCCCAACCACTAAATAGATAGAGCAACCAGTCCATAATTAATCCTAATGAATACTGACGAGGATATAATAATCCTCTATTCATTATGTCATCATATTTTTCAAATATACCCCTTAACGACGAGAGAGAAATTTCGTAGAATAGTCATAGAATATGCTACGACCACCAAGTCGTAAGTTCTGCTATGACCACCTTGTCGTAAGTTCTACTATGACCACCTAGTCGTAAGTTATGCTACAACTAGTTAGCCGCAAATTCTATTACAATGGCCTGGTCATTCTCTTATGTACGACTAACTTACTCCCATAGTGGATTAGCCTAACAAGGTAGTTAGAACATACGTATATACTCTATAACCGCACACGATCTTACCCATGTCTCTCTGATAACAACTATCCTACGACGAACTACTACATACGTCTCTCTAACAATAATCTTTATCAAACAGTTAACTTCCGAAGTATCAAGACGTCTTTTAGTAAGAAGCAACTATTGCCGATTCGTCGTCAATATAAGGGACAAATCTTGGAAGGAGAGGGGAAAGTCTGAGGGGGAGACAAGTCTTAGTAGGGAGCAATCAGTTCTGTAAGCAGTGTGTAATTTTTCGCACTGTCCATGCTTGTAAGTTTTTCCTCAGCAATAATAGCACAGGACGTAAGGTTGTTATTCTTCCAAAAGAAAGTCCGAACTTGTATAAAAATTTATGTGTCTTTACTCTGCATGATTAACAAGAGCCTTGAGTACTTTTTCTCCGAATCTAAGAAATCATACGTAAGATTAATATTAAAATATCGATAGATACTATTCACTAACATAATTAGAGGAATCTGTTAACCCCACACAATATAGATTTTACATTCACACTTAATTCATATGAGCTTGAACCTGTTAAGCCTTTAGCCCTTTGATTCACTTGATCCTCTCAATATCTCCTTAATCTAAACCACCTTCTCATGCATTGTTCAAGATCCACGGTTTTGATCCAATGAAGTTTTTGATATTTGACAAACTACCAAATTACCCTTACCTTGATCCACTCTTTACTTTCTTTTATAAGCAATCGCCATACTTACCACGTATAGGTGCACAAATGAGTTGCCATGTATCAGCAGGTCTCTTCCGCTTTGGTTCCACTGAACTATGCCTCAGTTAGACTGACTAAGCCACTTAATTCAACCCATCATGTGAACCTTCTCTTCAGTAGTCCTTCCCTCCTTGTACTATGCTTGAGCTCAACTAGGGATGGAAACGGATCGAATATGAATTGAATAGTCTCAAATATGAATATGAATCCATATTTTTAAAACAAATACATATACAAATATGAATTCATATTTTTTTAAAATAAATAGAAATTCAAATATTCTCAAATACGAATCGAATATCATAATGAATACGAATTCGAATCGAATATGTACTTAATTCGGTCGAATGCGAATATCCTAAAACTTTTGTAACAAATCTCGGTAGAACAAATTTATGTAATATGACTACACATCTACACAAGTTAGCAATGTAGCGCATAGTATTGAAAATTATGCAAAGTAATTTTCAGTTCTTACTTATGAATCTTGGTTCATCAGAAAATTTCTAGATCGCATGTGGACATGTTGCAACAAGGATGGACATGTAAAGCCAATTTGCTACAAGAAGAAAAAGGATTCTCGTCGTAGTGCTCATCCTCCGAGGAGCACTGGAGGTTCCTCTCAGCGGAGTCCTGGTGCCTCTAACTCTCAACAGTTTTTAATATTGCTATGTCGCATGGTTGCTTCTGCATTATCAAGTACTGCTGCTTCTACTACTCAGTCTTCGGGTGAGAGACCACCTTCTACTCCTTCCTCAGATACATCACTTTGGATTCTTGATTCTAGAGCTTCTTTTCATATGACATCTAATTCCACCACTCTCACTTCCATTAGTCCTTTAGTTGTTTCTATCACTGTTCACATAGCAGATGGTACCTATCTTTCTGTCACAAGATGAGGTACTTTTTTACATTCATCTTTTCTTGTTTTTGCTGTTTCTCATGTCCCAAAACTAACCATACAGCTCATATCTGTCGGCTAGCTCACTGATCGTGGTTATTGTGTCATTCTCAATTCTGATTCTTGTTATGTTCAAAATTGCCGCATGGGGACTCTGGTTGGTACTAGCCCTCGCCGCTGTGATTATTAATGGCTCTAGGAGCTTGACTAGCTTCATTTTCCTTTCACTGCCCCTGTCACTCTGGTCGCCCCCACCACCTCCGCATCTGCTGCAACCTCCACCGCCTCTTTTGCTCAGTGGCATTATCGTTTAGGACATCTTTGTGGGTCATGTATGTCTTCTTTACTTCATCGTAGCCTTTTAGGATCTGTGTCTAATGATGGTTCTCTCAATTGCTAGGGTTATAAGCTTGACAAACAGTTTTAACTCCCCTATACTTCTAGCGAATCAGTATCTCAACATCTTTTTGGTCTTATTCATTCTAATGTATGGGGACCAGCTCCTTTTATCTCGAAAGAAGGTCATCGATATTATATCATTTTTATTGATAATTTTTCTCGGTATACATGGATATACTTTATGTTATCTCGTAGTGATGTTTTATCCATCTACAAAACTTTTGTCACCATGATCCGTACTCAGTTTGACTCTTCTATTCGTGTTTTTGGGACCCTGTTGGCCGACGGATGCGGATTTCTCGGGACGTTACTTTTGATGAGTCTCGTCCTTTCTATCCATGCCCTTCTTTCTCCTCCACTTCAGCATCTATTGTCGAGCTACTTTCTTTTATGATTTTTCCTTCCACTCATATAGTCACCACTCCACCATCACAGCTTTTGGTTTCTCTGGTACCTCCTTCCAAGTCGATACTCTCTTCACCACCGGCATCCTCTCCTGAGATTACTCCTGATCTTGTTCCTTCTTATCCTCTCTACTATACTCATCGTTCGTGGGTTCAGGACTCTTCTGATGTGCCCTCTTCTTCTGATGAGCCATCCTCTTTTGCCTCTCCTCGCTATGGTCTTCGCGATCGTCAGTCTATTCGGCCTCCTATGCGTTTTGGTTTTGCTATCGCTGCTCTTGCCGAACCGACTTCTTATCGTGATGATGTTATTCATCAGGAGTGACAACATACGATGGCAGAGGAGATTGCTGCCCTTGAGCGTACTGGCACGTGAGATTTTGTTCTTCGTCCCACATATCACTCTTATTACGTCCAAGTGGGTTTATAAGGTTAAAACTCACTCTGATGGTTCTCTCATTACTTGGAAGACTAAGAAACAGACAACAGTTTCTCGTTCGAGTGCTGAGGCTGAGTTGCGAGCTATGGCATTGTTGATTGCGGATGTTACTTGGGTATGGTGGTTATTTGAGGATTTTGATGTTTCTGTTTTTGCACTAACTCCTCTTTTAGAGAGGTGCTTCAATGCTTTCTTCAATAGTGATTTGCACAATTTTTAAAGCATAACGAATGGTAGATAGATATTACTTATCTCTTCATTTGCTTTGAGATTAGTGCTACTTTGTTAGAGAGAAAAGCATGGAAGCATTGCTCCCTCTTTTATCTGATAGTATAGGTGCTATTAGCATTGCTAAAGATTTGGTAAACCATGAGCTTACAAAGCATATTGATGTTGATGCTTCCTACATGCGGACACATATGCAGGATCAGGTTGTTGCTCTTCAATATGTGCCTTCTAAGCTTCAGTTAGCATATTTCTTCACAAAGGCATAGACCAAAGCCTAGCATAGTTTTCATCTCTCCAAACTTCATGTTGTTGATCCACCGTAAGTTTGAGGGGGGTGTTAGATATATCTTATATAGTTGTGTATTTGTCCCGTTGTATAAAGGATTTTCTGCATATATGATATACCTGTACGTGTATATATATTAGTTTATTGGTCTCATAATGAATACAAGTGCTATTCATTACAAAAAAAAACTGAAAGGAATTTTTCGCTCGGTGAATGACTCTATTTTTCCTGTTGCCAGGAGGACCGAGTGGTTTTTTACTTAAGGTTATTGTAGTATTTGTCCTATTCCAGTTTGATTGAAGGTTTTGCCTCCCTGTGCTAGCTCCTGGCCAAATCTTGAATTTCTGTGGTGTACAGTGATATCCAATACCTGCTATCAAACTTCAATTTGAACAGTGGGTTCCTGCGCAACTCTCATGGGGCTAGTGTTTCTGAATGGTTGTAAAAATACTTGATCGGAGCACATTTTTTTTTTAATTTCCAAGTTGATCTTTTTTATGCTAGCACTTGCCTAGGTCTGTTCATACCTTCTTCCCCAGAAAGAACTACATTTGAAAGTGCTATTGTTGCTACGCACTGCGCATAAATTAATTGTTCACCAAGGGTCCGGTATTATTTACTTATATCATCAGTCAGTATTAAGATGGATTGGTTATTTTAAGCATGCAGTAGTTAAGCAAAAGCAAGAAAATGGTAGTAGCGCTCCTGCAGCTAGACTCTGCTTGCATCGCATATTTCTCCTTCCTCCATAATGTAATGCAAAATGTTTTGTTTCTTTATCATGATAGTTACCGTAAGAACGGAGAGTTTCATGCTTGTTGAAGTTCTGACCAAGGAACGGTCAGTATGACAGGTAATATTTTCTGGGCTGCTAGTTAATTTCTTTCCTGCCCACCTCATCAACATGAAAAATGAACAAAGTTATTAAAAAAACATGGAATGAACTAATGTAATTCATCCGTACAACTTCTACGTCAAACAGCTCAATGCACATATTATAAAAAAATGCAAAATTAGTGTACTATGGAACAGCATAGTATTCTATGGGCTGTCATCATCTGAAAACCGTGGTCTCATCTTCCAAAAGTGTTGTTTTCTGAATGCTAGCTGCGTTATCCATGTAGGCCCTAATCATGCACAATTCTTATACTGTCTTCAACCCGAGAAATATAGATAATGTGCAGGAAATGGCTACTTATCCAACGTCTCCTGAAAATGACTAATGCAATATATGAACAGTTCCTGAACGATGCTGAATGGACAAGAAACCTACTAGAACTCCAGAGGTAATTGGATTTTAAACATCAACAATTCTATAATTGCACAAGGTCAAAATCCATAGCTCAACACCAACAATTCTACAATGAATAGAACTCTACAACGCAAAAATCAGTTATATTTCCCAACCAAACTAACCTCATAAAGCACAAACTCAAGAGGAACCGAAAATGAATACAGGGTGCCTCCAAAACTGTTCAACTTCTGGAGAACGAAGAGATTCGTATTACAACTTCGGCTTGTAACTTTACCAACAGAATTTCCAGCAGCAAGTGCTTAATATGTACAGCTCACTACACGTGCGTTTTTGCACAATTATACGTATTCGTACAAATAATAATAATTGGTACAGTAATCAAACACAATGAAGAAGCTAATGCTGTCTAGCAACAGGACTAGCTAAGCAGAAGAAAGTTGTACATATCCATTGAACAAAAGGAAAAAAGGCTGACCTGCATATCAAACAGAGCTTCCACAAGAACTACCAAGGTGTGCTGCAACATCGCTAACCACTAGCCTAATGACACGGCTACCAGAGTGCTGGGAGATCTCCATGCATTCTTCCAAGTCTGCATTGCACGCCAACTTCACCCACTCATGATCATCATCAAGATACTTGATATCGAACATGCCAACATCCATTCTCAGCCTTTTGGCTACTTCATCTTTCAATACACTAACGCTGGCAGAACATGGGAATCGGAACCTTACAATGTCTTCCTTAAAACTCGCCTTTATTGTTACAGTCCCAGAAGTTTGTGTGGGCACCAAATTGCTGGGAGGGGCTAATATTGGTTGGTCAACTGCTGAAGTGAAGAGATTCTTCAAATCTTTGGAACTACCAGAATCCTCAATGAGCATCCTGGAACGTGGTAGCTCTGGTTCTTGGAAAGGCTCTTGTGTGAACCGCTCCGGATTTGGTTGTGGTTCCAAGAATGTTGAAGCAATTGGCTTGCAAACGAATGTCTGGTTCGCAGGACTACCCTGGCACGAGCCCTCTGAAGTACGTGAATTTATACTGCCTTCTCCGGATGAGCTTCTCGAGTGAGAAGCTTTGTCTGCTTCAAGCTGGACATTGTTGTTATTGTCTATAAATCCTTGTTGGGACATGAGTATACCAAAGTGGCTATCATTTTGTAGTGACTTTTGCAAAGACGAATCTCTGTCACCGTCAACAGCAGGATTTAAAAGTTCTGCAACTTTACTTTGATTTGTTTTCTCTATACTGAGAGAATCTGATGAAGGGCCAACAGGAATAGGAAGAGGACCTGTGATAGATGTGAGATTAAATGTTGCGTCTGAGCCTTGAACAGACTCAATTACCTGCTTTAATTTTGAGAGAGACCGGTTGACCTTGTTGATTTTTCGAGATGGCCAACGAGAAATCCCATGTTGCCTGCAGATGCGCTTCATGGTTGTGGGACACACTGTCAAATAGAGAAATATAAATTAGTTAATGCCAACAGTATCCAATAGTCGACCTCACTACAGTGTTATCGTCATTGCTCTTTCAGATTCATAATGAGTGAAAGGAAGTCAATAGCAAAAAGGTTTTCAAAATAAAAAGGAACCGTCCCACAACACACACCATCATGATTCATGCACAAGGCACAAGCCCAATGAGGGCCTCTAGGCAAAAGAAATATGGTCATCATTGAGAAAATATATACAACTTTGTTTCTTTTAGAGAATCACAGCAAGTAAATCTGATTGAAACTATTGGTGGTATCCAGTAAAAGCAGGCATATATGATCGACAGAAATTCTTTTGTTAGGTTCTTTCTACATATATGTAACTAAATTCCTCGCTGTTTCCACTTTAACCAACCATTGCATGGCATATGACTATAGGACTAACAATCCTTTTCATAATGTTCTATGTCTGATGTCAGAAACATTCTTATTCACACAGTATGCACCTGTGCTTTAATCATGTCAAACATTAAACCCTCAAATCTCGTATGTTACATAATTCAGGATGTATTCACACATAAATATGCAGTAGGATCAAGCAATGTGTTGTCTTCTGCACAGACTAGTAAATGATGTCCTATGGATTTGTACATGTGGTTAGCAATGCAGTGTTCTTCATCCAGGAAGGATATTTATGGAAAATGTGGGCTTCTCTAGGGAGGAATATGTGACAGTAGATCTAGTTTCAATCTCAAAGACAATATAATACAACAAGTCATCATCTCTCACCAAGTTCCTCTAATCAACACAAACCGATATGAGATATCAACCACAAAGAGCACCAGCATCTTAAGAGAATAACCATACAACAGGTTTACATGCTTCATATGAAAAGCTTATATGTTGTTAAAAACAATTTTTCCTACCCTACCATGATGTGTATCAATGCTAATGGGAGAACCACCATATTACCAATTGGAAATGTCATTGTCATGTGTACTAGACAGGACTACGTCGTTGAATTACACTAGTTGAATGTAGCCATCTTCGAGTTAGCAATCAGAAAGAGTGGGACACAAAAGCAGGGGAATTGTAAACTTAAATATTAGAAACGTACCACCAAGGCTTTTTGCTGCATTTTTCAGGCTTCCAGAAAAATACTGCTGAAGAACTTCTAAACTGACTGTTTTTTCAGCTTTTCCTCGTCTCCTTTCAGGGGATTTGTTGCTTTTGTGAAGCAATGAAGAATCAGAAGCACCGCTACCATTTGGTCTGGAGACAGATGCACCATTGTTTTGAGAGTTATCATCAGCCAGCAAACATCTATCTGAAACTTTGCTATTCTTGCTATTCCCTTTATCGAAGTCATGGACTCCTCCATATGTATCACCTTCAGGTGACTCACGAAGGCAACCTTCAGAGTTTTCAAAATGCACATTTGTCTTGAAATCTTCAGTTTCAATTACTAGCACATTAGTAATTTGAAGAGAAGCTTCATTAGAGTCTCTGTTGCCAACTACCTTTAGGCTACGAAGGCACTGCTTCATCAAAGCTAATATAGACTCCAACAGGGTGTTTTGATCATCTTCGTCTCTACAACTGGGTGGCAGGAAAAACTCTAATATATAATCATCATTTCCAGTATAGGAACTTTGCAAACATATTGCAAAGCAGCCAGCCAATCCAAACATACGGGCATAGTGTACAAGGGGATACTCCAACTTACAGAACTGACTGATATCTTTTGAAAAGCAAGGTCTGCAAGAGATAAACGCCTTCCCAGAAACTCCTTGTCCCTTCTGTAGGTGATGTTCTACACAGGCATCTCGAAAGCCCCACATATGAGCATCAATAACATGAAATGCCACATCACTGGTTGACATGCAGACCTCCCCCATGCAACTTCCATCAAAGCTCAAGCAACTTTTCTTCACGCCACCACCATGCGCCAATACACTTCGATACTTGCAAGGAACCCAGGTTTGTGCTAAAGGAAGCTTGTGCTCCTCACATACGACTGTCAGGATCTCCAGTATCTCCACCAGAGCAGATTGACGGCCTTCATTACATATCTGAGTACGCAAGAAATAAACAAAAACATAAATCACCCCCACAGCAGAAATAGGAAAAGTTATCCGTCCAGACTGATTGAATGCTCACCTGGACATTTGGATGGTCCAATATCTCAGTGCTTTTAAGATTTACTGCCTGCAGATAGCACAAAAAAATATTACTTAAATGTAAGAGAAGTAAGGGACCTAAGGGTTCAACAAAATTTATGCTACATGTGGTTGCTACATATTTAAGCAGTATCACCTGAATGTTCGTGTGACATCAGAAAAACATACAACACGCAAAGAAAAGACTAACCTCAAGAGCTTTGCAGACTTTATCAACCTCACCAGCATAGTTTATCTTCTTTGATGTCATTATAAGTTCAACAACGGCAATACATGATTGAACAGAAGGATCAAAAACAGGCAGCGCAACAGTACCATGAACATTATAACTGATCGCATGTTTAAGTCGTGGGTACTCAGTACTGCTATAATACTGCACATTTGGTGTCCACTCAGGCACCTTTTGCTTGTAGACACGGCCAGGTAGCCCCATCTCTCCGGCATTGTCTCCATCTACTGAGAACATGTACATCATGGATACAGCCCTGTACTGAAGTAGCCCAATGCTCTGGTGATCAAGTACAAAAGGTTGTCCTGACGTTGTAAGCACAAAGCGGTCTCCATTCTTAACCGGTGCCCAAACCTGGACCAACAGATGTTGATCTGTGGACTCCTTGAAGTACCTGAGAGCTTGTGTAAGCCTCTCCTTGAACAAGCAAGCGCTGTCCGTGCTCTCGTCGTCCAGAGATAGGTGAAACTGCCATTTGCTGTTAATCTGTTTGACACTCTCACTTGTGTCCAAATTCCCTAGATTTCAGAAGAGAATGCAATATGGTAAGGGGAAAAAAAGGCAAGAACATATATAAGAAAGGAATATCATTGCTAACTACATGAACAATAAGTTTTGCTACGCCCGACCATTGAGTCTAAAACCAAGCACCCATGTGGCAAGCAAATCCCTATTTCAAGGACAAATATGTCTCTTAAAGCCATCAAGTTTATTAACTGCAATGTATCGATGCTTTCAATAAAGTGAAGCACATCAACAGTGCCACACATTCCATCATCAATTCAAGACCATTTCAGGAAACACCAACCAATGAAATGCAGAAGTCCTGGTTTATTCAGCACATAAGTAAAGTTCATCTCATTATCCCGATTGTAAATACTAGAACATAATGAGACAAAGCAAGGCGTTATCCAACTGCTTCAGCTTTGAATACAATCTAGTACTATCCATGTCGTGATAACCCACCACTAAATCTAGTACGTTACCCAAACTTACTTTGGAGGCACCACACCACCACTAATAAGGGACGCCGCAACAGGTAGACCATGCATTGGTTAAAGTGAATGACTCAAGCAACATTAGCGCAAGAAAATGACCCTCTTTTGTATGCGCAGTTCATTAGCAAGTACTTCTCCTACCTCCTAGTGGAATCCAATTAGCCATCAACCATTCTTAGCAATCATTAGCATTAAATACCACGCATTACCCCACGAAGTCAGGCAGAAATAAAGCACGCCGACTAAACAAGGACATTACAGAAATAAAGCACGCTGATTAAACAAGGACATGCTCCTAACTTTACAGCATTTTATCCATCTCCTTGCAGTAGCAAGTACAAAGATTCTATTTCCTCCAAAATTCGATAAGCCAAATCTTATGCAACCAAGGAGCATGCCAAAAGAAGGCAAGAAAGTCAAAACACAAAGCTCGGAAGCTTCATGGATCGAACAGCAAAAGATAAGGTTAGCGTCCTAACGACAAGAATAAGAGCGAGATTCCAACTGCCCCTCTGTTCCAGCTTTGGAACAGAAAGATTCCAAGGTACCAATCGAAAAGAACAAAACCACAATCCTCCCTAAACGTCTTGCTTCTCCTATAATCGTTCCAAATCATACGATTCAAGAAGAGAAAAACGAAGCAAGGATGGCAGTCCAACTAAGCCCAAGAAGGCTCACCGGAGCGGGTTCGCTGGACCTCCTCGGCGACGGCGGCCGCGACGGGAGTCTCGGGAGCCGCGGCGGCCACGGCGAGGGCTGGTCCCGCCTCGAGCGGGAGCAGCTGGCGGTCGTCGAAGAGCCAGAGCGGTGAGGGCGGCGTGAGCCACGACGAGGACGCCGCGGGGAGCGGCGGCAGTGGCGGCGACGCGGAGACGGAGGAGAAGAGTAGCGACGTGGTGAGCGAGTCGAACGGCCACACGTCGCCCCCGCCGACGCCGTCCCCACCTGCGGCTGCGGCGGCGGAAGAGGAGGAGGCGTCAAGGTCCATGCGCACGTATCCCCCCACAACTCCACTCAGGCTGCGCTGCGGCGGAGGAAGAGGAGGAGGCGACGAGACGGGGAGAGGAGGGGAGGCAAGGGGAGCTGGGGTGCATATGGGGAAGGGGGTGGGGTATCACGCCCCGCTGGTTTAGCCTTAGCTTCGGATTACTTATTTTTTATTATTTATATTTTGATTTTTTGATTTTTGAGTTTTTTATTATTTTTGTATTCATTTATATTATAGGTGATGAGTTAACCTATTTTTTATTTTTAAATTTTTTAAATTAGTTATACTAAATATATTACTATCAATTATAATATAATTTTAATCGACTACAGCACGATTTGAACCGTAAGCATCAAATTTCAGTCGGCCTCCAGATGTGGCAGGTTGGAGAATGTGGCGGCTAGTGGACCAGAATAAGATAATGGCGTGGACAAGTGGGAAGGAGATCTGCTGAGGCAGAGGCACCTCATGGTCCAAGGCGACATTCGTGAAGGTGCCTAAGCTTGAGGAAAATGTCAAAAGGTGAAGTATCCGTTGGTGTGGCCTCTACGGAAAAAAAACAACTCCACCGTCTCCCTCGTTTGGTCATTCCCCTCTCTCTCTCTCCCTCACTCTTCGCTCCCCATCCCAGATCGAGGCGGTGGCACACGGTGATAGCATCGGCGGCGAGCGGAGAGCGACGATGGCAGCCGGGATCGGCGGATCGAGGCAACGCTGGGGGCTCGAATCTGGTGGATCTTACAGTGGCGCGCGGTGATGGCATCAGGAGCGATGGCCATGGCGCCGACGGTGGTAACTTCGAGCATTGGCGGCCATGGCAGCGACGGCGCTTCCTCGACCTCGTCTTGGTGGCGGCGCGGCTTGTTTCGGCTAGATCCGGCGGCGGTGGTAGCAGACGGCGACAAAAACCGCTTGATCTGGAGGCGGCAACAGCCACGACGATGTCTCCCCTCCTAGCGCGAGCGGCGGAGCAGACGAATCCCTGCTGGTGCGATCAAGCAGGTGGGCTCGGGGATTCCCCCTCCCCCCGAAACCGGCCTCTGGTTTGGTCACCGGTCCTTGCTAAGCTCCCCTTTCAAATTTCGCCGCTGTGTGTGGCACCGGATTTAAACTGTAAAAGATTTGTTAAGACCCTCATGTATTTCAATGGATCAATACATATGCGATTGATGTTCTTCAAAAAAAAATTATATGCAATTGATGTATGACTGCATGTCATTCTGAATAAACATGTTAGCTGTTTCTTTTAAATCAGCATCAAGAAACAACCAGCAAAGTTGAATCCGTGCGTTCTTCGGTAGCATAACATTTTTTCTGTGGGCTTTGATGATGTCAAAGCTCCATTTTTGTGGGATATAAGAGTAAATAATGCGCAAGCGCAAATGCTGCTTTCGTGGTGACCATGGTAATAAAAAATTATTGATCATATTTAGAGACTTGGATGGAAATTGGATTCACCTCTTGATTCACGACGGTGACCTCGATGATCCAAATAAATATAGTGGGATGTAAATTTCAGAATCACGGTGCATATGATCTAAACCCCCGTTATAAAAACATCCCCGTGATTCATTTTTAGAGAAAAAAAAAGAAGCAAGTGGCTTTCAGTCTCAGCGTAGTATACGACATATAAAATGGCCCAAATAAATATAGTGCAGATGCTTTCAGAATCACGGTGCATCTAAATACGACAAATGCTGACGTAGTAGCAATACAAGCGTATGTACTCTAATCGTATAAGACAGAACCACGGTGCGTCTAAAACCGCGAGCACTACCCGATGCATAGCACCCAGGTAACAACGCAGGCCGTTGCTTAACAAGAAGAAGAAGAGAGGACGATAACGTAGTTAATTTATCGTGTAACACACGTAGTGGAACAAACAAAAGTGCTTTTAGTAGACTATGCAGAAGGCGACGGCCACGCACCGCTTCACCTCCACCAGATGCATGCGGCCTCACAACCCCACGGAAAACCCAAACCCCCCAGGCGCCGCTGCTCGATCCCGCGCGCAGGCGTTGTTTTCGCTGTGCGCGCCGCGCGCTCCGGCTACCGCGTCCAGCCCGGCGGGCGAGGCGCCGCGTCGCAGTGTGCGGCGCGACCCCTTGACGAGCTCGCGAGCGTACTGTGGGTTCATCTATATTGACTTTTGGTATTAGCCCATACATAGTAATTGTTTGGAGCGACAGATAATCGTGTGCAACTTTAGTCGATGTAAAAGAAATCATTATAATAGATTAGTAGATTTTATCTTAAAAAGACACTCTTTGAAAGCTGATTACTATCAAAAAGCTATTGGCTATGGCTTTTTTCACTTTCAGCCAGCTTATGTTTATACGAACTACAGTAATTAGCTTCTAAACGGTGTGTTTTTTAATATGGTGTTAACAGAAAAATTGTAGTAAAAATCATACTAAGTTCAGGTGTACCAGCTAAAATCGTATGCAACTATTTTTCTATGTGTATTACCTCTCGCAAACAGTCAGAATTCAAACATTTAAGCTATAAACCTAAAATAACCCACCCATTTACCGTAGGAAAACAACTTTTAAAAATTAATACGAATAGGACCAATATTGTATTCCATAGTCGCAGCTGATGGCGACCAAGAGTTTTTGGCACATACAACGCATTTTGAAGCTATATTTACAAGAATGTCTGTACGCACGCGGAATTGACAGAAATGTCCACTTTGTCGCCCGTTCACCAAACGGTGACGTTGTGGATTTGACGGTTGGCACCTAGAGTTCGAACGTTATGCGATAGGGGGCCTACCGCCCGACCACTAGGTTTCAGGTGCATAGTCATGGTATTAATTAGTTTAATTATATGATTAGATAATTTATTTACAAACACTACTCATAGAATTTTTTAAATATAGCAAATAAGTACAAAAACTAACAATTTTTTTAGATAATTTCCGACGCCACTACTATCTCCTCGACACGTCTGCCTCCACGGGCATGGCCTTGTGTTCTGTCAAGCATGTCCCGTACAGTAGGATAGCCAGTTCGTAGCTTGCGTGTTGGATCGGAGAAGGTATAGAGACTGTTCAGTTTGCTGAGTGACCGATGGTGTACCAGTAGGCTGAGTTACAGCAGGCTAGGTCTGGTAAGCATCGATCTTCTCCTGCTGATACATATCGAACTGGAGGCTTCCAACGATCAAATCCTGAACGAAGGACTCTAGAAATCCCACTCGTGGTGTAGAGGAGCTCTGGCCTTGACCGTACGACATGCTAGCGAAGCCAGAGCTCTGCTCACCGAAGTCTCCAAACTGGGCATGCACTTTAGACCCAACGTACGGTGTGAACGATGAGCTCTACCAACCCAAGTCTTCAAACTACACGTGTGCTCCAAACCATGCATACGGGGTGAATGATGGGCTCTGCTCTACGTACGTTGCAAACCCTGGCATCGTGTACCACTCCTTAGAAGCAGCCGGGAGGTCTGTATCACCATCAGTGGACTGGCCGTCACCCCCCACGTTGAATTGAAAGCTGTAAGACGAAACGATGTTGGTCACAATAAATATTCCGGATGTAAAATGTGAATCTCGTACCTCCTAGATGTGCAGCGAAGATGACCGACGGGGAGTGGTAGTATGTGTAGGCTATGTGGAGGGTAGAAGTGATGCATCTCGACGACGGACCTACGGAGGGAGAACGCCATGATGTTTGCAGAATGTAAGGCATAATACAAAAACAAAATCTCCTCATCGATCTAGCCCATGAATGATCGATTGCTAGTACTATGAAGATGGTCGAACTCGGTAGATCGCGATGGTTGGACGAACTAGCTTGGTCGCGATGACTTGGCGGGTGAGCATGGTACCCCCATTGGTGCCCGAAGCGCACGGCGTGGTCCGTCAAATGGCTGCAGCTCAGAATGTCCATTATTTTCTGGCCTGCAATAGGATGTACTTTAATGTTTTCTGCAGGGCCGGTGGTGTGTCTAGGCTGCTGATGGCGGTTTAGGATGAGCTTGCGATGTGCTGCACCCGCTCTAACTAAAATGACATATGAAATAGGTTCAATAACGACTAGTATGATTTCATAAATGAAACAATTAGAGTTTGCAACTGTTTTACAGTGTCATGGCACTATGAAGTGTTGTAGCGATTGAATGAGCGTTGTAGACTGTAGTCGCGTGTGACCTGCTCTGGGTGATCTGGTGGACGAACGATGAGTTGAAAGCATCTAAGCCCCTAAAAATGGTTTTGGTAATTAATGATGATTTATGAATATGGACGAATATGTTTGTTAAGGATTGCATAGGTAAAGTCTCAAAAGTGCGCATATGTCAAAAGCAAGACGCATGCTAAAAGATGAAAAGAAAATCAAGATGGCGCAAAAACAAAGGTACAAGTAATACATGATCCCTTTTTCATATTTTACCGGTCTTAGAAGAAAGGTTGGAAGATCGGATTACAGGATAGTCGCTGCACTATTAAGAGGATTATAGAAAGTAACTTGATAGTATGTTCTTGTGCCATTTGGATCAATCTAGGATTATGCATGTAATAAAATTAAGTTTGAAAACCAACTGTACTCTATCAAAAAAATCCAAAGTACCGACATGACATTTGTGGAAGTACCGGGGTCCGGTAGTACTGACATGTAAACTATGGAACTACCGGAACTCGGTAGTACCGGATAATTTCAGCGGTACATTTTTTCAGAGAGCACCCCCGTTGAGACTTGGGCTTGCCGAAATCGATAGTACCGCACAAGAAATTGAAACTACCGATCTTCGGAAGTACCGGACAAATCCATCGGCACGTTTTTTTCCAGAAAGCACCCCCTGTTGAGGCTTAGACTTGCTGAAATTGGAAGTACCGAGAAATACATAGCGGAACTACCGCTGTGCGGTAATACCGTACCGATAAAGCGGAACTACCGATTATCAGAACTACTACACTTACAACGGCGGTAGTACCACACTGACTTTCAACGACTAGTTCTCATGTTTTAACAAAGTTGTTACTGTGTGCTACAGTACATTACGGTAGTACCGCAAATTGCACGCCGGTAGTTTTGATTTCTCTGATTTTTCAGAATTATTTTTTTGTAACGGCTAGTTTTGGTTGATAAGGGTAAAAATACCCCCCACCAGCTCAAGGAAATGTTGCTGAACTTGCATTGAACATCTTTGAGCCTTGAGTATTCATCTCACACCTCCTTTCTTTGTGTGCATTCATTTTAAGGTGTTTTAGTCAAAATCAACTGCATACTCTTTTTAGATTGATTCTTGGCACTTGATTGCCGTCAAGCGAAGCTACAGTTCATTACTCTTGGTATTTGCCGGCACCTAGACAGCTTGGCGGAGGTGTGTGAGGTGATCTCTCCAAGAAACTTGTGAAGAGACCCAACGCGGATTTGTGAGTGGTTCGGTGTCCATCATCTCTGGAGGGGAGAAAGAGCAACCAATAGTTAATTCGAGGTGGAAGGCTTAATTCGTTAAACCGGTCCAATTTCTTTAGGCTAACCTCAGCGTGGATTAGGGAAAACCGATAAGTTTTCGATCACCACGGTAATAGATTGTGTGTCACCTTGTTATTATTTGTTTGTTTTTACTTGTCTCTATACATTCTATTTTTGTGTGATTGATTAGTTTATAGTCTTATGAATTTATTGTTTTAAGGTGTCTTAAGGTTACTAGAATTGTGTAGGTCTAAATTGTGCTTAAAATTTGTCAGATCATAATAAAATTTTATTACCTCCTATTCACCCCCTGTAGTCGGTCATCTTTGATCCTACATGAGTCTGCCATGCAACTAGAGTACATACCATTGTAGATACTCGTCATACGTCTTCACATTATACAGACGCTGCTCCACTACGACATCCAATAGCACCCTATCCATCCATGTCATCGTCCACTCTTGCTGCTGTGGCTATCAGTCCATATCATGCGACCCGCCCTCGATTGCTTGCAGTTCCGAAATCATTGATGTTAGAAAAGAATATATACGAAGTGTAAACATTACTTAGATGGAGTTTGACTTACTGGTGTATAGCTCACTGCAGGAATCTACCGCTCGGAGGGGGGCACGACCTAGTACAAATCGAATTGTCATATTACGTGCTATGGCGTGTAAGCCTCCACCATATATGAGAACACTAGATAGCAAGTCGTCGCCCACAACTCGGCATCCTGGAAGCATTGCACGGACAGCCCGTGTGGCGATACACTCAGCACGAACTCTAGAGTACATGGAGCCCAGATGATGTCGCTGTCATGAAATGAGTTGAACTCGTTGTGCCACAACAAGTAACACCTCGCTGGTCTGTCCTTGGCCCAGCATAGATAGGCAACAGCCCACCACAAGCGCATAGTAGGCCCATCTATTTGCTTGAGGAACTTGGTGAACAGGTGCACTGGCCTCTCGAATCTAGCACGCCCAACAGGGAAGTGCTCCCAACTCCACAACTGCAAAAGCACGTAGTAGATAGCCAGATTAGGGGTAGCACCTTTGATTTTATTTTATTTTATTGGATCATCCTTGATTTAAAATTCCATTTTTTTATAAAATCTTTAATTTAAGTTCCTTAATTTTTTCTAAATTTTTAGGAATTTTTGAAATTTATTTGGATTTCCTTGCTATTTTCTAAGATTTAAATGAATTTCTCAGGTTTTCTGTAATTCTAAAATGAAAATCAAAAGTTTAAATCTCCTGCCTCCCTCTTGCCCACGTCGCCTCTCGCGTCATCCCCATCGCTCCCACCTTGTCTTCCCAACCGACCGATGCGTTGATGACTCAGATCGAGCCAAGTCCCGCACCGGCCCCTACCCGCTGCCCCTCCCTTTCCTTCTCCCTCTCTCACTGACAGGTGGGCCCCACCCATCAGCTCTCTCTTCCCCGCCAAGCGCCGCCTTTCCTTTTGTCTCCTTCCCTTTCCTTTTTCTGTCGGCGATCGAATCCACGTTGATCTCGGCTTCCCTTCTCCGTCTCTGCGCGGAGCTTGATTCCCCAAATCTCGCCCCTTTCCTTCCTCACCCGCCTCCCTTTCCTTTTCCCTTCCTGCCTTGATTTCCACCGCCACCATCACCTGTGAGCAATTACCGTGTCATGGTACCCCCTCCTCCCTATATAAAGGGTCTACAAGCACCCCCAGCTCCCACACCACACCTCCTCACCCCCGATCCACTCCCTCGAGCTTCAAGTCACATCTGCGTTATGCTCCCTCCTCCGCCAAAGCTCCGCTAAGCTCAAGCGAGCCATCCCCGCCGTTTCGGCCACCTCCGAGGAACACCGTCACCTCCATCAGCTTCCCCGCGCCTTGGCGACACTCGACGACCCCTGCATCGCCCGAGTTCACCGTTGGGGCGTCGCACCCATCGGAGCCCAAGCATCGCTGCCACCAATCCTCACCATCGACCCCTTATTGTCCATTCCCAGTAATGCACTCGTGCACCAGCACCCTCCCCATGTTCTTCTCTCTCTTTTGCGCGCATCACCGGCCGCCGCCATGCACGGAGACGCCGACGACCATCGGTCCCATGCGTCGCTCTTCGCCTACATGCCCACGTCAGACGGCACATCTGAGGTGGTCGCCACTTGGTGCCACATGACGGCCCACCTTTGCACCAAGCCACCACACGGCAGTCACGCCTCACCCTGCCTGCTGCGTCAGACCGCATGCCCACGTGGCAACCACATGGCATGCCACCTCATAGCACAGGTCCACGTGGATGCCATGCGGTAGCCACGTTGCATACCATGTCAGTACCAAGACCCCCAAGAGCCACAGCTGCCACGTCAGCAAAATATACCACGTCACCAGCCACGCGTAGAGCTAACCTCAGCGTGATGTCATAAATCAGTATTTCCTTTAGAAATTTAATTCAGCCGAAAATCCTATTTCTTTGTTGACGTCATAATTATGTTTTTCTCTTAGAAAAATA
Organism: Melocanna baccifera; assembly: GCA_036346265.1. Classification (NCBI taxonomy): domain Eukaryota; kingdom Viridiplantae; phylum Streptophyta; class Magnoliopsida; order Poales; family Poaceae; genus Melocanna; species Melocanna baccifera. The sequence continues at coordinate 6,345,983 of CM070677.1, read as the reverse complement.
ATTCCTTAAATTCCCTGCTAACGTCGTAAATATTTTTTCCTCAGAAAAATAATTCTAGATATTCTAGTTTTCTTTTATTTAGGAATTAAAACTTCCAGAGGCTCATTCTTCTTCATTAAAACTCCGATTAAGCCTGTTCAAAAATTTAAATTTATCTAAAATCAAGATCTATCTAAATTTGTAATGTTGTCAAATTTTGGAGTTATTTTGAATTTTATTTGAATTTAAAGAGCTATTTTCATGTATAGACTGCTGCAATTCTGGAGAATTTTACGACGATGATTCACATCAGACTGTAGAGCAAGGCAAGTCACACATTATTGACCATATTAATCCTAGTTTACAAATAAATATATGTTATTTTTAAATTTATTATGTCCTTAATTTCTATTTTCTGTATTTTAAATTTAGTTTTACTTTAATTAATACCTAGTTGTTATAACTCATTTGACTTTACAAATTATTGTACCTTATCACATAAGATCAAAATTGTAGTTAGTACACTAGTATGGCTAGAGAATGTCTGCAGCAAATACTTAGGCCTGAATAGATATAACTTTAGGTTGGGATAACCTTTTTCACATAAAATGATTAACTTTTACAATTGTCGATGTTCTAATATCGATCTTATATATGATTTCTTAGATTCGGGGAAAAGGCGCTTAAGGCTATGATGTGATCGTACAGAGTAAAGATACAAAGATTTTATCCAGGTTCGGGCCTTCTCTTGAGAGAATAATAACCCTACGTCTTGTGTTGTTGTTGCTATGAAAAAGGCTTACAAGTGTGGACAGTGTTAGAAATTACACTATTTACAGAATGAATTTCTCCCTACTAAGATCTATCCCTCGCTTCTCCCTCCACCTCTCTTCTCAAAACATATCCCTTATATTGCTGACTAATCGGTGACAGTTGCTCCTTGCCAGGAGGTGCCTTGACGCTTCGGGAGTTAACCGCTGGATGGCGGTTGTTATTAGAGAGACGTGGGAAGCAGTTCACTATAGGACGGTTATTGGTAAAGAAATGTGGGTAAGATCGTATGCGGTTGTGGAGTACAAACGCACGCTTAACTGCCTTTCAGACTACCCTACTGCAGGAGTAAGTTGGTCATTAACTCAGACAATCGCAATAGGTCTCTTAGCCAAGTAGTTGCAGCAAATCTTACGACAAAGTGCTACTAGGTGAGTCAAAAAAGTCTACAAAATATTTCAAAGCAAAATATAAAACTTGGTTTAGACTTAGGCCATGGTTAGATGGTGGGTACTTGTTAGTATACGTTGTAACTCGATGCCTCAACGTGGATACTGGGTACGAGGGGATTGTGGTTAAAGCCTAATCAATTAAAGGCCGGTCTATGAGCTACTGCTGCAAAGCCCAATCGTACTGTCATAAGACTAATATAGGACAGTCCTGGCTGACTAATTAGTGAATCTCAATCTGAGTCTCGCTACAGATTGATTGTGAGCGTGACATAGGTTATAGAAAGTCTCACATGGCACAATGAAGAGCTCTATATAGTGGATTCCTTATTAGAGTGAAAACTTAGTGGAGGCGTCGCTGGGTTAAAGGCTTAACTTTGTAAAAACCTTATCATAATTACTCTGTAGCACACTTAAGGAAACGTGTACTGGCTAACATAACAAGTTAATCATATCTTGTGGGTAAATTTGTACAATCTCTGCAGAGTATATAAATTATCTTGGATAGTTGTGCCCACAATCGTATGCATACTGAGTAAAGTTTTTCACGGATTGGACTTTGTTTTTCATAAATTGGTTTTGGGCAGAAATGAGGAATCTTTTTGGAGAAAGATAGTTCAGGTGGGATACCCAAGATTAGGTTAGTGATAGGTCAGTGCCTGCACTAACGGTATTACTTTGTTAAATTATATTCTTTACTCACAATATTAAATTCAGCAATTTTCATCTATTTATTGTATTTCATTAAAAGCTATTTTATGCTCAATTAACCATATAAGCCTTCCTTTGTTGCATTTATCATTATATTATATTTTCCTGTGCGACAAATGTCTTATAAGCAAATATCACATATTGACAAATCACATTGTATGTTTCATTTTGTACATCGCTAACCTACTCCGTGCATAACGTCTGACCACGAATTGTTGCTATTTCTTCCAATGGATTGATAGCCCAAAGATGTACGACATGACATTCATTAAGCAGAAATATATGCTCGACTACTTGGTAGCACCGAAAAGATTTACACGCTAAAAACTTTACAACCCGAATGACAAGAGAAATGCCAAGATGGTAGAAGATAAGGAAAAGACGCCGATGGTCCTTGATGCCTCCGCAGAATGCTAGATTATTTCTGACTAGAACAAAGCTACATAAGTTGTGGAAACCGAGTACTAAGCGTCGGTTATGAGTGCTAAAGCCCACAAAGGAGAGAAGAAAAAAAGACATCGACGGACCCAAATGTATACGACGAATAATTACAAGCATGACTTCTAAAATGTGCACATGTATCTTAACTGTAGTTAGAGTAAATGGTTCGCACATATTATCATTTATATTGTACAAGCAGTGAGGCAAACATACACACCTATCTAAACTCTATGTGCTATATAATTCGCACCTTCATTGCCAAATGTTATGTCAGGCTGCACATGGTCTATTACAATAATTTTTTGCAATAACATGTCTCTACTATTTAACACAAGGAGTTGATTATGTTGGTTCATCTATCCATCTGAACTCTACCTTGCACCTTCCTACAAAATTTCTATCTTGATTCAGGAAAATTGTACCAAACAAACAAATTCAACTATCCTACAAATTCTTTAACAAATAAACAAAGTGCTACTAGGTGTGCGGCAAAACCGAGAGCGCGGAGGCACATTAGGCGACAACGCATGCGGAGCCAACGGCATGGGCCAGACAACCAAATCCCTACAATGTCGAGCCAATGTGTTCGGATAATATGATTTTTTTTCATGCGTACGGAAGCATGAGTATTCATCTAATTAGAGAAAAGTAAACATGTTGGGCTGGGTACTGCTGAGCCGGTGTTGCTCGGCAACACTTGCCAAGCCAAGGGAGCTCGACAGTGCGGTGGCCCTAGTCGGTTGTCGCATGCTCTCCTTTTCTACCGTGCTGCCTTCGTCTGCTGCAAATGCCACGCTCTACTGAGCTCTGGTGGCTTGGCAGGTGATAGATGTTGTCTGTCACGTTTACTGAGCCTAGGACATAATTATTTTTGTAAAAATAGATATCTATTGATCAATTTTGAAAAAAAAAATAGCTACGGTACCATAGTCGTAAACAGTCCCATGTCCATCGACCTGCTAGCTAGGCCAAAAATGAACACGACAAGGGTCAGGCTAGCTGCTAGCTTGGTCAAAAAAGCATCGATCGGTCGAGTTGCATTACCGACCACGGATTACATGAAAACGACGAGAAAATATTCCCATCATCTTCTTCGTACTTCCTTTGAGAGGAACCGAGATGCAATCCGCGCGCGGATCAGCTTGCCTGCAAGAGTGGGGAAAAACATTGTACAACCAGAGATTGAAGGGGGGAAAAAGAGGAAGAATAGTACAGCTTCTCGAGATGAACTTATGCTGTGAGAATATGAATCGAAATCTCTAGAATGCTTTAGAATCTGCGTTAAGTGCTATTTTCTCTGTTAATTACTGGTTTTTGGAGTATGATCCCATGAATTTGTTGATGTTACGTCTTTCAGGTCTTACCAATTATTCTGGATCGCAAAAAAAAACATATTCCTTCCCATCAGAAATATATAACATTTTAGAAAGCGTGTAGTGTAACTTCTTTAATTTTAACTACTAACATGACACAATAATTTTATATTTGCTGATGAAAGTTGCATGTTAAAGAACGTATTGATGTCCAAAATATCATACATTCTTGAACAGAGTGATTAAGAAACTACAATGGTACTAGAATACGATGGATTCAGTAAACTATAGACGCAGGAGCGATTGTCTAGTGCTAGGCTTCAGATCTAACCTTCGTAGCTTCACAGCCAAAAGACAAAGAATCCTTGACGATTTATAATTTTCTTGACGAGAACAATAAACCCGTCAATAAAATTAAATTATCCTAATAGGTACCACAAAACCATCAGAAAAATTATTTTTTCTGACTGGTACAAACCGTCAGGTTAATACTTTGGTCTGTTCGCGCGAAAAAAATGGCCACTGCGCCCAAAACAAGCGCGCTACCGCGCCAATATCCATTGCCGTCTGTGTGAAAGGTGGTAATTTTCTTGATGCGTAAAGCGATACCGTCAAAATAATTTGGGAAGGAAAGAACCCACACACACTTCTTCTCCCTAAATTGACCAGAAGCCTCTCCTCCCCAAATCCCTAGCTACAACCTCCTCTTCCTCCACGACATCTGCATCCTCCCTGGCGTCCCATCCCATCTCCAAGCACGAATTCTTTTTAAATAATCTATTTTTATTCTAAATTACATAAATATGCCCACAAAAAAATTTACAGCAATACCCTTTAGTCGCCCAACGGTTCAGTCGTCCAACCGTTGGCGACTGAATCCTGTCACTCAACGGCCGCGCGGCACACATGCAGTCGGTGAACCGTTGGATGATATAATTGTAGTCGTCTAACGGTTGGACGACTGGACCCTATTGCCCAATCATTGGGCGACTGAAGGTTCAGTCACCCAACCGTTAAGCGACTGCACGGGATATAAGACCACCTATCCGGTTGAGCCCCCCATTAGTTCATTCCGCCAACCGAAAGCAAATAGAAGAGAAGGGGAAAGAGAACAGAAGAAAGAAGAGAGAAGGAGAGGAGAGGAGAGGGAGAGGGAGATGGAGAGGAGATGAGATGAGAGGTTCTACTACTTCTGTAATGTATTTTTATTTTTAGTTAATATTTTTGTATGAAGTAAATAGTTTGTTTAGTGTAAAATTAGGATCCGTAGGAAATTATAATTGTAAAAAAGAGTAGTATAAATTTGGTATACATTAAATAGTTGTAGAAAAATTAGTCAATATAGTTATAGAAAATTAGAATCCGTAGAAAATTATAGTTGTAAAAATTTAATAAATATGATAGTTGTAGAAAATTTAGTCAATATAGTTGTAGAAAATTAGGATCTGTAGAAAATTAGTATCTATAGAAAATTATAATTGTAAAAAATTTAGTCAATATTATATACAAAATTAGCATCTATAGAAAATTAACATCTATAGAAAATTATAGTTGCATAAAGTTTAGTAAATATTTGTATATGTAGTAAATAGTTTGTTTTGTATAAAATATTATTAGATAATATTTATGGTTAATTAACCTTTTGGATGTATTCATGGGATCTTCAATCGCTTTCCGGACCGATGTACCCATGGTCGATGGCAATGTGGAACGACCACAACACATTTCGGACCAAAGAATTGCATCCATAAGAGCACTATGGACATCGACAGCTACTAATTAACCAAATACTACATTACTACAAGTAACAAGATAATCACCAAATACTTAAATAACCAGGATTTATTAGCATAGCCGATGGACGATGGATCTGACAGCTGCAGATATGGTGAATTGTGTGTTGGACCATTGTCCAAGTAGTGCTAGTTTGCTGAGAGAGAGATGAGAGAGAGAGAGAGAGAGAGAGAGAGAGGGACAGTAAGATTAGTTTATAGAACTGTTTACACATTCGCTATTGTAGCATTTTTTTTAATTTAGTCTCCGAACATTTGTTTTTGTAAATCTAGCTCCGTCCCTAAACTCAGCAGACGCCGCAGGCGATACGTGTCTCCTGCCGTGCCACCAGAGCTCGGCGTGAGCGGGCGACAATAGCAAGCGAGGACAGGGCGCAGGTGCCGATGGGGCCCACAGGGCTGTCGAGTAGCCCTGGTTTAGTAGCTCCAGCTGCTGGCCCCCGGTAGCCGTTTGCCCCATTTAGCCCCTTTTTATAATAACTAGTTGAATACTTGTATTTTGCTACGGAAAAAATCATCTGTTTTGTTAGAATTTTTTTAGAGAGGTGCAACGGGGAGTTGGGACAAGCAGATGAATTAACATCACCAACTCCCTCTTTTAAGTAGTACAAATATATTATTATAAAGAATTATAGCAATGGATCATGTTTAGCCTGACATAACACTTCACAATAAAGTTGTGAATTACATGCCACGTAGAGTTTGGTTACATGTGTATATTTTCCTTACAGTACAAATGGCAATATGTATGGACCATCAATCCCAACTACACTATAAAGCACTTGTGGGCCTAGTCTAACAAAAATAACATTGACCAAAACTATTGTAATTGGGCTGGAAGGAACGGCCCTAGCACGAAAATGTGAAACCATAGGGTACCCACATGGTGTAGCAATTATCCGGACAACGTGGACGTGGCAAGTTGTTGCGGTAGTGGCAGGCACAATTGCACCTTGGGTTGGCATAGTAGCAATATAGGTGGTAATAATTGCCGAGGTGAACCACCCCCTCGTTGTTTCTCTCCCTGATCTTCTGCATGTGGAGCTCGTCGGTGTTAGTCCTCTTGGTTTGGAGCTCGTCTTACAATTCTTGTAGGCGGATTTGGAGAGTGTGGATGTAAATTTGGACGAACATTGGATATGATGGATCCACCCACTCGGTGAACTTGCAATCCGTAGTCTACAAGCAAGATGACATGACTAGAAACAATCTATGCATTATAGGTAGGTAACAGACCACTTATCATGAATAGAAGACAGCGAAAGAATCAACTTCCTGAGTGTGTGTTGTTGTCACAAACCTACACCATCATGTCAAGGTTGTGCTTGCATTGCGGCCAAGGCTCGGGGATATGTGAGTAGTCACGAAGGGAATTTTTAGTGGTGTACAACTCCCGGTTTCAAGCGGTAGACCAAGGCTTGGGGGTCGGGGTCCAGGGACCGTAGATATTCGTGTCTTCGAGGTAAGGGTAAGCTAAACACATGGCTAATTACAAAATATGTTTCACACAAATTAAACATATACATCAGCTAAACATGGTTACAAGCGTATTCTATACAACCAAACCATCATTATGCTAATGAAACGTTAATAACATATTAAGTACATTACTTGTATGCGAATGAAACATACCTCTTCTTGAATATTTTCACCGGATCTAAACTAATTTCAACTATGAAATCTCCTAAATTGCAACAAAACTACATTGAAAAACTAATTTAAACTCTCTTCTACTCTCTTTCTTTCTTCTCCCTTGGCTCTATTTCTCGACATGGAAGAAACTCAACTGTGTGGGTTCGAATGAGATGGATGTAAGCCATTTTATGCGTGTGGGGAGGCGTTGACGACCAACAGGGCCACACGGGTGCATGTGGGCATAGGGGCAGCGCCAAGCTCTACCGAAGGCTATGGGTATTATTGCCAAACGTGTTGCATCACGTCGTGTTGCGTCTAGCTGATCGGCCACCTAGCCACCCGCCGAGCCAATGCTACTCAGCAGGACCTGCCGAACTAGGGGAGCCCGGCAGCCCTATGGGCCCCGCTGGCACGAGCGCCCTGTCCTCGCCTGTTGCGCTTGGCCTACTTGCCACTTCGCCCGCTCCTACCGAGCTCGGCAGTCGTGGCAAGAGACACATTATACTACTAATATGTAAATCACCTATCGAGCTCAGCAGCACCCCGTTCTTTCATGAATAACTGTTGTTGCTTTTTCAAAATATAACTTTGGTCATTACTTCCTCCGTTGAAAAATATATGGTCTATAGTTTGAATAGTCTTACTGAGAAATATAAGATCTGCATGTAAATTTAATGAGGTGTTTCTTACTGTATCCCTATTTATTCTCTCTGAACAATATGCATGTGTTCATTACTATCCACATAAACTACTCTCTCTCATATTTTCAAGACAATTAGGATGGGTATCTAAGTTATTTTCTTTTGTAACGTTCTCATTTTCAATGTCACCTTAATACTTGTACAAAGTCAAAATACGTCTTATATTTCTCAACAGGGGGGGAGTACTTCTTATACACACACACATAGCTATTAATGTAAAGTATTATTAAAATACTTCGTATGAAAAAAAATCTAACAACATCATTCCGTGGTATTCTAAACATTGTTATTGGTCAAAGTTGAAGTTCTCACTTCTCAAAGTCAATAACGACGGTTCATGGAGAGCGCGACAATTACATAACCATGCGTCCATGTCAGAGAATAGTATATCAAATAGTCTCTTCTCCAACTAGTCGAAATACTAAACAAAACCTACTTTAACAGGAAATAAATTTTGGCAAAAAAAAAACCAAAACCAAAACCAAAACGAAACGCCTTGGGCCACCATCTTTCCTGTTCTAAGAGAAACTACCGTCCTTATTTTGGTTTGTAATGTTTGTTCCCTCATCTATTGGATTATTTAGGCACTAATGGTCGTTCTCAACAAGAGTTAAACTTGGCACTTAGAAGTCAATGACTTATTTTTGCATTATAAAATGTCAGCACAAGAGATTACACCGTGCAGATGTGCTGTGCGCGAAGATGGGAGAATATAGGAAAACGGTTTTTTTTTTGTTCCTGTGTCGATGTTTTTCTCGATGTTTCCTCAATCTAGACCGTAAACCGTTCAGATTAAAAAAACACGAAGAAAAACACCGATACAAGGACAGATAAGTTCCGTTCAGACTATAGAACCTCGAATCCTCTCATAACACGACGCGTATACTATTTTATTGGTTTGTTGATTAAATTGTTCGTACTACGAAATGAATATGTTGATCCCTTCGGTTTTTCCAACTGCTGAGGGAGTCAGAAGTCTTCAAAAAAATGATGAGCATGACAGAACGCTTGTTTATCCCTGGACTTTGTTGTCGCGACCATTTCATCAACCGGATGATTCCAAACGACATAAATAAAACCAAAAGGTCCACGTCAATCTACGTGCCTCACAAAAAAAAATAGAATGAATAATGAATGAATTAGTAGGTAGAAACGAGGGAAGCAGCTGATTGGCCTCAACCGCTAACTTTGCCAAAAAAATAATTGCTTTTATATGTTTTTAGTTGCTCGATAATTCTATTATGAAAAATTGTCGCTTTTTTTATAACTGGATGTCGTTTAGTCCGCAGTCATCCAGGACAGTACGGCTGCACGATTTTGGAAGAGGAAAGCTTAGCTGTGCCATTGTAAAGCACCGGTACTAGGAGAAGTAGATAAGGCCCGATTCTTTTGAATTTATGGTTTTCTTCTAATAAGTAAATGAAATAATTTCTCTGTCACTTCAAAACGACTAATAAAGACAGTTTATTTTTGAAGTGACTTATTAGTATTCGATTCATTCACATAAATGATCACGCTAAGACCAAAAACTATAAATTATAATCATAAACCATAAAACACAACAAAAAGAAGCCACCCAAGAACACGCATGTGTCACTGTGTCAGTGGGCCCTGTGGGACACGGGCCTCCTGTGACTTCCACCCACTGCCCTATTTATATATAAGGTGGGCCGACAAAAATATTCTTGTTGGATCATTGAAAAGTTGAATAGTTTACCTAAGTATGGATCATTTTGAACTAAGATTGGCGGCCCCGCTCGTCTTAGCTTTTTTTTTCAGTTTCTTTCTAACTTTAGCTTTTTTTTACTATCCAGTAATTCATCTTTTTTTGAATTTTTTAGATTTTTAGGCTTTTTGCATTTTTTTCCATGTTCCTTTGCATTGTCCGTGATGGTCTAACATATTTTTTTCCTATTTTTTCTATTTATTTAAATTTAATTATGCCTAAAAAGTCAAATCAGTTACAATAAAAAAATGTATCTACAGTAAAATTTCAGCTAAAAGCCAGAAGTCATCGCTAAAACGAACACCCCTAAGAGTCCTAAGAGTCTCTGCTTGAAACAGGAGATTTTCACAGAAATTTTAAAAGAATCAGTTCAATCTCTGCAGAAATCGAGGAAATTTCCGTATTCCACATGGATAATAGTATATAGATCAAGGGTTTGAACTGAACATGCTAATGTATTTCTGCCATTCGCCTAGCAAAGTTTCCTCAAAAGCAAACAACATGGTTCCTTAAAACAGGACATTGCATCGTGCGGAGTCTAATCACACGAAAGGAAATGGGCTAGTGGACTTAGGAAAGTGTCGAAAATTTTCACTACTTGATCGGAGTTGTGATCAAGTTGGCTCCACTGGGATGCCCACAGCAGCAACCTAGCAAAGTGGCCATGTTGGCATTATAATACCCCTAAGTCTACTTAGGGGTCCCATCCAATCATACAAGAGCTCAATGATGGCCAATGCATTCTATATATCTCAAGCACATTACATTATCATGATGTGTCCCATTGATCAAAACAGGAAAAACGTAACTCCAATTCTCTACTTTAAAAAGCAACTCCACTTAATTAACAAACAGACTACGACAGATCTATCAGTCTAGGGCGGCTGTTTGTCATCATCCATGTTCCAGCATGAGCTCACATTGCTACCAAGCCCAAAGTGGCGACTCAAACAGAAGCAGCCAGCCAGCAGCAGTGCTGTTTCATGTATGACAAGATTGCTAACAATCATAGGGGAAAACAACATTAAAGGACCACTATATGAGACAAGTTCGCACCTCCCGATCAGTATGACCGGTCGATAATGCAAACTGGTCAAGGATTATGATTAGTATCATATTCGTGTTCATCATGGACTCTGCACCAACTTAAATTAATCGTTGTGTCTAAAGGTGTTTGCGCTGACTAAAGTCGGATGTGACTACTCGATGTGCTTTTGACTACAACTCTCCACCATCATCTTCTGAGACTTTATTCCGTCTCCTAGCGGGGTGTTGTTTCTATCTCCATGTAGGTTATTATTCCAGTTTTCGAGTAGATCTTTGTTTCATTGCCGACTAGGACCTTGTTCCTTCTTTGTTTGGAACTGTTGTTCCTAAAGCTATTTATACTCCCTGTAGATAGATAACGTACAACACAGCATGCAATACAAGTTATCTACATATGTAATACACCAAGAACGTTATGTAATTTCTTTTCATATAGTGATTTCATCGATTTTGCGTCCGTGATTTTTTCACAAGAGTTTTTCACGTTAAATCTTTCTCATGCTCTTAATTATTCTTTATTGTTTTATATTCTTTGTCTCATGCGCCTAATTATTCTTTATTTTTTTATTTTGTCGTGTGTTTCACAATAAGTGGTATCAGATTTTGGTTCTCCGTCCGATCAATTGAGGGCATACTTCACATGGCATCAATGAAGTCTGATCTTTCGCTGCTAGATCGCGATATATGATTTTCTCTTTAACAAGTCAAGATGAGAGCTGTTCTGTTACAACTCAATTTGGATAACGCGTTATTGGGAATCTATAAAATGCCCGCTGCATGGTCCATTGAGAAGCAAAGGAGAGATCGAAGAGAAGCAAAGGAGAGATCATAAGGTTCTCTATGAAATTAATCTCCATCTTTCTAATAATTTCCTCCAGAAAGTTATGAAGGAGACCACAATTGTTGTGATATAGCTAAAGTTGGAACAGATCTATATGACCAAGAATATGACCATTAAGATGCATCTGAAGCAAAATGTTTTCTTTCTCAAGTTGATAGATGGTGGATTGGTACTAGATCATCTGATCGTATTTAAAGATGTGGTCACTGACATTAAAGCCATGGAGGTCAAATATGATGATGAATATTTGAATCTTATTCTGCTTTATTCGCTGCCTATTTCATTCTTTACGGTTAGAGACACAATTCTCTACAGTTGAGATACTCTTACTCTGAAGAATGTTTATAAAACTCTGTATGTAAAGCTCGAGTTGGCATGAAGAAGGTTTGTATGTTCGGGGTAGACCAATCTAGAGATCTCCGACCAGTGATTCCAAAAATAGAAGCTCATGTAGATACAAAGGTCGTTCAAAGTCGAAGACCAAAAAATTGTGCTGCTAATGCAAAAAGTGTGGACACGATATCTCCGAGTGCTGAAAACTCCAGAATAAGAATAAGGAGAAAAGGAATAATAGTTCAAAAAAGATCAATAAGATGATGAACCTAAGGCCACCATTATCACGAAAGAAGGTTCCAAAGGAGAGACTCTTGTTGCCTTTGTTGGTGATTCCAAAACCAACGATGAATGGATTATTGATTAAGCCTACACTTTCCACATGAGTTCGAACCATGACTGATTCATTACTTATAAGGCTATTCTGAGTGGATCAGTGCAAATGGGAGACAATACTTCGTGCAAGATTGTAGGTATCGATTTCGTCCAGATCAAGATGTTTGATAGCACCATCAGAACTCTGTCGGGAGGTTCAACACATTCCAAATTTTTTAAAAATCTTATCTCGTTGAGTACTCTTGATGCCAAAAGACACAAATTTAAGGTGAAAATAGAGTTCTGAAGATATCCAAAGGCTCTTTTGTTGTGATGAAAAGTGATATGAATGCAACAAATCTCTATCATCCTCGAGCCACTATCCTAGTTAGGAAGACTGTTATTGCCTCGACCAGATTATCTGATGCTGATTAGACAAGTCTATGGCATAGTATATGAGTGAATCCGGCTTAAAGAAGTTGCATAAAAGAAATTTGTTCGATGGTCCAAGCATCGACTAATTAAAGTTTTGTGAACACTGTATCTTTAGTAAACAGAAGAAGGTGAGTTTCAACTTTGCAAACTACTCTTCAAAAGGCGTATTGAATTATGTCCACTCTAATTTGTGGGGTAAATCTCATGTTCTTCAATTATATACTGACCATCATCGATAACTACTCTCTAAGAATTTGGGTATATTTTATCAAACACAAATCTATGTTAAAGATATTCAAAGAGTAAAAAAATTATGATTGAGAAATAGGCGGGCTCATGGAGGCCGACTAGAGAGGTGAATAAGTGTAAATAAAATCGATTTTTTTACAATTAAAGCCTAAATTATCTAGGTTTACTTAACTACACTAACATTCTAAATCTATGTTAAGGTATGCAATCCTAGAGTCGCAATCAATTAATTTAATTTTTATGAATATAAATTGCAAGTATGTAAATTTGAGCACAAGAAAGTAAACCATAATTGACAAGATCACTTTTTACCATAGTGTTCGGAGACTTGCTGGTCTCTCCAAGTTCATGTTGAGGTAAACCCAAATAAGTTGGATCGACTCTACGAATTAAGCCAATCATCTCACTTTCCATTAGCGGTAGCCTTTTCTCTCTTTGGGTAGTGAGCTCCAACATTCACAACATGTCGGGCCTTCTCATAAACTTCTTTAAGAAGATCATCAAACATGATGCATCCAAGGCTATCTAGAAGTCGATAACCTCTAAGAATAACAAGCCAAGCGTCTTGACTCTCACTACGTGCAATGAATGCATAATCTCAAGTGAATATGAAATCTACCTATAGATACAACACATACAAATAGAGACTTCTCTCCTTATTCACAAGGTGCAACACATACACAATTGAGAAAAGAGACTCATGCTAGCTCAAAAATATAGAATAGGGCATCAATAACATTCTCCCAACCGGCCAAAGGGTACTTATAACCCTCACCTAAAAAACTAGCCGTCGGGGCAAAAATTAGCCTAAGGCAGGTAGTACCTCACAGTAGCCTCATGATGGATAACGTATAACACAGTGCGCAGTATAAGTTATCTATACATATAATATATCAAGAGTATTTTGTAACTTTTCCTTTATATAGCGATTTTCCGATTGTGCATTGTGGTATTTTTTTCCCACAAGAGCTTCACATTAAATGTTTGTCTTGTGATTATTCTTCATTGTTTTATATTTTACCATGCGTTTTATAATAGATTAAAAGATCTCATACTCCTAATTATTCTTCATTCTTTTATATTTTACCATGTGTTTTATAATGGATTGAAAGATTTCATGCTCCTAATTATTCTTCATTGTTTTATATTTTACCGTGCGTTTTATGACGGACTGATCTCTAGTGCAATGCACACTTCTGTGTTAGTGTTGCATCTATGATATCAGGATAAGGATTCAAAGAAATGGCAAATACACACGAATGATGATATCGAAGTTAGCAAGCTCATCTTAACATTGTATTTAGTTGCTGATGGATATACTTGAGCAAGGCCAGCAGCATCATTGATAATGTGTCTGTATCTCTCCCTTGCGACAGCGCTAAGATATCAAATATCACAAAAGTGAACGAATGAGATTCGGTAAACATGTAACTTCAGTTTACATTTTAGTAATCAATACTCGTCCAAGTAACTGTACAACGACTCATTATTCCTCCACCGACGCCTTGTGAGCAATGACTTGAGGAAACCCCTGCCTTTGCTCGAGCTTTTCTCCTGTTCTTTGTGGCTGTCCCGATCGGAGTGTAACTGCATTGAAGTCTGTCTCTGCAAGGAATTATCACAATTACAAACTAGAAAAAGAAAATGGCTTCTGAATATGATTGAACACAAAGAAAACCAATGGTGCAGGTTTTTTAAGAATATATCAAGTGACGTAATTTCTGATTAACATACAGGTGCTACCACAGTATAACTAAATGCAAAAATTTGGTGTTGTGGACGTACAAAATGCTTTGGATTCACAAGTGGTCTTCTTGCACCTGTAGCAGATCGTGCAAGGGGATCGGACCTTGGTATTGGCGAGCCTGCTCTGGTTTCTGTAAAGCAAAATTGCAAATATTGTCCACCTTAATTTTTTTCTGCAAGCTTAGACATTTGAAAATTGCAACATTTGCTTATTCAGAAATAAATGTAAACAATCAGGTAAGGACAATGTACCTTTTGTATTTGAGTTCACAATTTGCGGAGATGGGGATTTAGCTCGTGCTTTTTGAGAAGGTGACAAGGATCGCGATCGATGATGTATTTCATGAGTTGTAGGAGACGGTGAGTGCACACTCCTGCAATGGAACACACTTAAATAAGCTTGTAGTATGCCTTTTCTGTTTAAAGAACAGTCAGCAGGGTGTCTTATGAACACTTTGACCCAGAATCACATGCAGAGCAGGGTCCTGAGAGTTGTATGTTTACCTCATTGTAGTCTGCCTACAAACTGGAGGAGAAATTGCTGGAAGATAGAGCATTTTAAAAATCAATGGCACAGTAAACTTTTTCTGAAATTCAGAAATCAGAAATGTGGTAAACTTACTAGATTGAGACTTGTGCATCTTGCGACTGTTATACCGTGGGGGCTCTGAAACTGGATGAATGGCAGATTCCACTATATCGGCGCCTATACAACGTAACAACAATGATCTATACAGCACAAGTAGGCTCATATATAAAGCACTAGCAATAAAACAGGCCATGGATTTGCCTGGTAATATGTAACGCCTGTGGTACTTGGGCGCCCTGATAAGAAGAGATTGTTGAGACCTTCCTTCCTGGTCAATCGTCTGTTGGCAAATCCTTACCCTCTACGATAATGTGAAACAATGTTGCAAAGGTTATGAGATATTATTATATTAACCATGTATTCTGTAACAAATGCCATACACTCAAGTGGGAATACAAATTAAGTATTCGATAATAATGTAGATAACAAACAAAAAGAACTTTCACCTCATCTGGCATTTAATTATTATACCTGTTCAACTGAAGATACTCGAAATTCTGTATAATTAATCTCATCAGCTTTTTCGTTGACAAGATTATCCACCTTGTATGATACAAAACCCAGATGGTCCACGGTGCTAACAAGGGCCTCAACTGTGTAATCTTTCAAACTTGTCATCACTCTACAGCAGATCAGTGTAAATGAGATGCAATAGACATGTTTTACTTCATTTTTTAAGTAGCAAAATAAACATGGCAACAAAGATCCAAACAAAACAAAAGATCTTACGTAGATTTGTGCGAATTGTTTCTGTAGAATACTTCAAAATATTCCGCGGCGGAGTATAGCATTGACCGCAGATTCCTCAGGTCCTACAAATAAACATAATTTAAGCTTAGCAGCATAGGAGATACTATAAGAAATGCCAGCTCAGCATATACGGCAGAAGCATTACTAATTAACTAAGGTGCGGCCATGTGGGGTTTTGTTGTGAACAAGGATCCTAATTTCTTTAACTCGAGCAGCGACAAATTTGGTAAAAGATGACAACAGCACGTTAACGGTTGACATTACCAGACCGATTAGCTCGCTATCGCGACGCAACTAAGCTATCGTTCAAACTTTAGATGAACAAACAACCCCCGTATATTCGAGTAAAAGCTGTGTATCACAAGCTCACAACCCGCTTGGATTCCGCTTTCTTAGGGCGTTCGGAATAGCGATGGCTTACGGCTTTTTGTACTGTAGCTGCTGTTGCCACCAAACTAGGTACAAAATCTTGTGATTGACAGTGACAGACCGGCACACAATTTAAGTGCGCCCCAAAAATTAGACCCACCCACCATGAGGTTTTTCCGGAAAAGCGGCCAGAAATCAAGAACGCAGCCCGATTTCTACGAACACATTACCAAGATCCATGAGAACGAGGAGGGGGAGCAAAGATTGCGTCTTGCGCGGGACGAGATGGGCAAGAGGGCGCAGGCAGCATACACACATACCTTGAGGCTGTCCACGAAGAGGAGGCCTTCCTGCAAGGACATGTCCTCACTGGTCGAGGCAGCATCAAGGTGGTGGGAGAAAACGGAGGATGGAGACGCTGTGATTGCCTCCATGGCCGAAACTGCACCACCGCCACACCCAGCACAAACAGGAGACAAAAAAAAAAAAGACCAAGGCACCTCCTGCCAACGCTCCTCCCTACCAAGAACACCAAAACCCTCCTCGGCGAAACAAAAAACCCCCCAAGAAGGCAAGGCGCTTTTGAAGAAGAGGTGCCTGCCTCCTCCTCTCTGTCGCTGGGGCGTTGAGCCGGCTCACCTAAACTGGGGGAGTTGAGCAACAACCCACTCCAAGATCTGATTCGGGTCCTTGTGGGCTTGGGAGATGCTAGTGACTGGTGGCGACATGAGGAGGAGCGAGGGCCCAGTGTGGGCAGAGGGGGAGGAGGCGATGAATGTGACGGGGTTGGTTGGGGGAGGTGGGAAGAAGCCCTTTGCTCCCGACGGGGGCAAAGTGCCGACGCTGGCTGAGCCCAGACCTGGCCAAGCGGCAGGCACGGCAGGTCACGGCATCGGCATGGGTCTAGACAAGGCCGATTAGGCTCAATACGGCTGACCAATAGATTATTATGTCATACCGTGTCGGTCTACGTATTTATCGTTCCATCCAAACACAGCACAGAGAAATCGGATCATACCAGGCTTGTCTAGTCACATTTAGCCAAATAGACCACTAATAGCCTATTAATTTTACTGCTAATCGTAATTATTTTTATTATCAGTTGTTGAGTTCTAAGTATTTTTACTATCAGTTACAGATAATTTTACTATTAAGTCACATATCCTAATCAAAAGAATGTAACAACCTTAACACAGAGAATTTTACTATTAACCGTAAATAATTTTACCATACTACTATAAAAATTTATTGTTTGTATCAAACCAAACTAATCTATCGTACCAGTCTAAGCATAGCACACCTAATCGAACTAAACCGAAAAAATTTATTTACCATTCGTGTCATATGATATCTGAACTAAACTAGTAGTACCATGTCTCGGATCAACACGATTGATCCAACCATTTGGACAGGTCTAGCTGAGCCAGATACCATCTCACTCATCACACGAACCGGCGTTGCTGCTCCTTGACTAGGCGTACCGCGCCCGTTTCACTGTTGTGTGGGGGCATGTGTCCACATTTCTGACGTGCTCAGACCGTACGAAAGGTATTTATAAAATATGTTAAAAACTATATACTTTCTTGCAAATTTTTATGTGGTTCATATTGAAATATCTTATAATTAGTATACGAGCATATCCAAAGTGATAAAAGAGTATTTAAGTTTGTTTAGGTGGTATATTAGAGGTGGGTATAATTACATCCGGAAGTAAAAGTTATTTTTCATATATATATATATATATATATATATATATATATATATATATATATATAAAATATATATAATTTTCTACACTGGATGTAATTACACCCTACCTCTAATATACCATCTAAACGAACTTGAAATACTCTTTTATCACTTTGAATATACTCGTATCCTAATTATAAGATACTTCAATGTGAACCACATGAAAACATTGTAAGAAAGTTAATAGTTTTTAGCGTATTTTATAAATACCTTCATATATGCATATAAAAAAGAGTATGTCAAAAAAATCTACATACTACCTCTAAAAAATTATTTATACCACCTAGATGATCTTAAATACTCATATAATGCACGTACATACTCTCTGTTACGTGAGATACTTTCTATGTTATAAGATACGACATATGGTGTGATTACACCTGGGTGTAGAAAAGAGGATATATATATATATATATATATATATATATATATATATATATATATATATATATATATATATATATATATATATATATATATAAAACACCCAGATGTAATTACACCTATCTCTAATATACTACTTAAACAAATTTGAAATACTCCTTTATCATCTTGGATATACTCATGTACTAATTATAAGATACTCCAATGTGAATTACAAGAAAAAATTGCAAGAGAGTCCATAGTTTTTAACGTATTTTATAAATACCTTTATATACGCACATAAAAAGAGTATGTCAAAAACAATATACATACCACCTCTAAAAAAATTATTCATACCACTTAGATAGTCTTAAATACTCGTATACTACACATAGATATCCTCTGTTACGTAAGATATTCTCTATATTGTGAGATACTACATAGGGTGTAATTACATCCAAGTATAGAAAAGAGACTTCCTATATATATACACACACATAGTCACATATCAGAGGGAAAGGATAACCGATTTATTGGTTTAAATTCGGGCATTTTCCTAGACAACGGCTGACCGGCCTAAAAAAGATCAACAACTAATTTGCAAGGAGTAACTTAGAAAGGAATTTTTATAAATATGAATAATTTAGTAATTGTTCTTTGATTTAACCTTTTACATTCGACCTAACCCTCGTCTCTTTTGGCTATCGCCGTCTTCCATCTGCTGTTGATTCGTTTAATGTTCTTGATTAAGTACACTTTCCAAACTCTATGTAACCGAACGAGATGATGCGGCGTAAATATTGGCTGCCATTGCAAACCCTTTATGCTAGTGAGGTTTGCTTCATATGCCCATCATTGCTTCATATGCCCATCAGATCTTTTCATAATTCATATCATTCGTCGCCAAGCCTTTACAGATTTATCGTAAACAATAAAGTAACCTTAGCGAAAAATCATGTAAAATGTCATACACCATGTAAATTGCTTTTAGTTACTCAATCGGCAATCTGCTGCCGTACATAACGCCTCTATGTCTATCGGTTCACCCTCGGCTGATAGGTCTGATGAATATACCGATTGATTGAAGATAAAGTTAAAAGCTAACTAAAAAACTGAAAAAAAAAACAGATCAATATTTAGGCATACTTTTAAGTACCTTCACTTAAATACCTTTCATTATGAGTCACTATATCGCCAGTAAAAACGACCTACCATCTTCGAAGCACCGGAGAAAATCTCTTTAGTGTAAGTAAAAGCAAACACTGTTTAGGATCCAACAAACATCAATAACGGGAAACGAAAGAAAGCAACAGGGCCAGGCACTGTGCCCCTCGCACGGTGAGCTACATCATCATCATATCCAAACCTACCGACCACTACAAATTCAACATCCTGAGTAACTTCAGCCAGCTGGGCCGGATTTTTTTTACTTTGGCTGTAGGTTATAGTTTTTGGACCGTTTGTAAAAGAGGATACAGAGCAATAGAAGCTCATATACAATTTTAGTTAATATAAATGAAGTTACTATAGTATATACTACAATCAATTTATAGATTCTATCTTAAAAAGATATTCTATTTAAAAATTAGTTAATGTAGAAAAGTCAAAAAGAGCTCTTAAAAGCTAAAAAGAGATACCCACTTCCATGTACATCAGTTTCAGACAACAGCAATGGAAGAAGTTGTGCGCTTCAGCCTCTCGGTGCAGCATCTCCTCTGTAATTTTTCACTTGGGTTAGGCTTATAGCTTCTGGTTTATTTTTACTATTCATAATTTTCTTTTTTTACTTTTCGGTATTTTTAGCTTTTTATCGGTTCTTTTTTTCTCATATTCGTTTGTATTATACGTAATAGGTTAACTTGTTTTTTTCTTCTATTTTTAGATTTTTTTAAATTAATTACATCAAATAAGCCACTGTCAGCTACAGTGTAATTCCAACCAGTTACAGTATAATTTCAACTATAAACTATTAAATTTCAGTTCAATCGAGTGTCCTCTTTATACGTGAGTATCCTATGATCAGATGTAACCTTCTAGGTGAGCGGCCGGGAGCCGGCGAAAACAATTTTCACCCAAAACTCGAGCACCATGCGACGATGTTAGGTCAAGCGGGAGAAAAGACTCTGCGTGGGTGAAAGCTTGAACAAGGTCGGCAGCCAACCCGATCGATTATTTTCTGGTCTGAACCCGACTGCGCCCCCAAATGATGCCTTCGCCGAGTTGGGACGGTGGGAGCGGCAGCGGCCGGCGCGGTTGGTCGAGAGCTCCTCCCAATCGGCCATTTGGGTTAACCACTCGAATAGTTTTCAGCCGGGATTTGTCTTTCTTGTGGGCTTTGTAGACTTATAAATGGGATCTTCAAGCTTTGTTTTTCACTTATGCTCGTTTTAAATATATTTATAAAATCTAATAATATTATAATATTATAAAAAATATTTTTGAGACAAATCTACTGTGTTATATTTATATATCTAATCTAAATATTTAAAAAGATATCGATGGCCGAAATGTACAACTTTGACTGCACACAACCCAGAATGGCCTGTTTCGGTGGCCGGAGAGAATTAAGATAGAGAGGAGACACATGAAATGGAGCACTGGCGTTCACGAAACAGAGCTGCTGTGGTGTTTTAGTTTCTTTCATCCTTTTTTGAGGGGTTTAACTAACTACTGAGGCCCAAGATGGCTGGGGTCTCGCATCGACTCTCGTACTCGGGCCCTGTTACAGAGTTGGGATTTCGGGCCACGACTAGAGGAAACCCCAAGGCCTGGAACTGCAGATGCCTCCGTAGTATCAGCACAGAGCGTATGGGCCACGCGCGGGCGTCGCACACCACGCGATCGCTACGCGGCAGCAGGCCGTGCTCTCGTCTCTCGCGCCGCGCGGCTTTCGCGAGACTCGCGGCCCGCGGCCCGCGCGAGAGACGGTTGGGCGGAGCGCGTGGATTCGGCCTCGCGCGCGCCTTGCCGGCCGAGGTTGGAAAGCCGGCACGGCACGGCCGCACGTGGCGTTCGCTGGTCTTGGTCCGACGAGACAAGACAAGCGCAAGACACCAAGAGTACTCTCAGCACTTAAACAATGTTTATATACTTTTTTTTCCTCGAACACGTAGGAGAACGGATCATTATATTAAGAAGGGAAAGAGTAAACAGAAAAACCTTACAGACCCAAACGAAACCACACACACAACACACCTGCTCTAGTAAACTAGCCTATGGTACAAAAAGCAAGATCGACCTCGACCGGAGGGAATCTAGACTAAAACCTGTGGCGGAGCAGTTAGGTATGAAATACCCTTTGCTCCGGCCAGACCCTAAATCCTCATCTCCTCACTGACAAAAGACAAGAGAGCCCTAACGTCTGGCGCAACCCCATCAAAGACACAGCGATTGCGAATATTCCAAAGAGATCATGCCCCCAAAATGATGATGGAGTTAAGGCCTTGCCGGACCTGACCATGAACTACGTTGTGTGATCTGGACCACCAGTCTTCGAAAGAGAGCTCGGCTGGTTGAGGAGAAAGGTTTTGTAATCTGACCTTTTGAAGCAAGTCAAACCAAAATTGGCGAGCGAACACACAAGAGATCAAGATGTGGTTAATGGTTTCCTCCTCTTGGTCACAAAGCAAGCAGCGGGGGGTGTTGTAACCCTCGGTGTGCCAGACGATCCGCAGTCCAGCATTTATCATGTGCAGCCAGCCACACAAAGAAACGACATTTGTTTGGGGCCCAAGTTCTCCATATTCACTCCCAAAGGCTAAACTCAATGCCTCCCTAAAAGAAGCCTTCATATGTTGATTTAACTAAATAGTTTTCATTAGCAGTGAAGCGCCAAATGATTTTATCTTCTAAATCAGGTTGCAGCACCACTTGTGAGAGGAGATCCCAGAGATCCAGAAAGTTAGTAATGGCCCCAACCGTCGTCGCTCCTATCTAATCCACGATCTAGTTGTGACCCGTGAGTGCCTCCCGCACCGTGCGCTTATTGGCAAATCTCTTGGGAAGCAAAGCAAAAAGACGGGGTGCTAGATCAGCGATGCTTTTTCCATGGATCCACCTATCTGTCCAAAAGAGGATGCAGGCGCCATTACCGACCTCCGTGCATGTTGCTATAGCGAAGAAAGCCCGAACATAGTGGTGAACCTGGAGTGGGAAGGGGGCCTAAGACCTGTCAGGTTGGGCCTTCTAAAGTCAAAGTCATCTCATTCTGAGGGCCCATCCCATCCGCTAGAGATCAGAGATACCAAGACCACCGAATTGGAAAGGTCGGCATGTTTTTTCCCACGCCACGAGACAGTGGCCTCCCTTAGTTTCTTTTCTGCCTCTCCATAGAAAACTTCTACGGACTTTGTCTATTGCTTTAACAGCCCACTAGGGAAGGTCAACTGCCATGGCCAAGTAGACCACCATAGAGGTTAACACAAATTGTACCAATGTTTTTTTGCCCGCCCTTGTTAGCAAATCTGCTTTCCAACCCGGAAGACAATCGGCAATCTTATCAATAACAGGCTGAACTTCAGTCCTTGTGAGCTTCCGAAGGGAGAGGGGCACACCAAGATATTTGCAAGGAAAATTTATCACTTCGTAGGGTAGGTGCTCGTGGACTAAAGCAATCTCTGTCTCAGAACAATGGATAGGGAATATGTTACTCTTTTGCATATTGGTTTTGAGGCCGGAAGCTTCACCAAACGAAAGAAGAATGCCCATAGTGACCTTCAAATCCATGGTGTTTGGCCTAAGAAAGATGACCACATCATCAGCATAAAGAGAGATCCGATGTTGCAAGGCACAAGCAGAGAGGGGCTGTAGGAGACCTTCTCTTGATGCCTTAGAGAACAGGTGGCTTAAAATGTCCATCACAAGAATGAAAAGCATTGGGGAGAGGGGATCTCCTTGTCTCAATCCACGCTTGTGAAGAATGACCTCCCTAGGAATCCCATTGAGAAGGATTTGCGAAGAAGAAGTGCCCAGCAACCCACAAACTATGTCACACCAAATGGAGCCGAAACCCAGGCTCCTCATAACCTCAAGCATGAACGACCAAGAAACTGAATCAAAGGCCTTTGTGATGTCTAGCTTGAGGAGAATACGAGGCTGCCTTTGTTGATGCAGAAACCTTGCCAGCTTTTGCACCCACATGAAATTATCCTAAATAAACCGTCCTTTTATGAAGGCGCTCTGATTTGGGGATACCATCTGGTGGAGGCGGACAGCAAGTCTATTGGCAAGAAGTTTGGTGATTAATTTAGCAAAACTGTGCACCAAGCTAATGGGCCGGAAATCCTTGACTTGCAAAGCCTTAACTTTCTTTGGAACTAAAGTGATGTAGGCTGAGTTGAGTAGACTAAAATTCCCAAACTTTCTATGCCAGACTGCTGAAATGGCTGCCATAAGATCAGATTTCATAATTGGTCAGCAAGCTTTATAAAAACGACCTGTGAACCTATTAGGTCCAGGCGCTTTATCCATAGGTAGCTGACAGATGGTTTTCCAGACCTCATCCTCAGAGAAAGGGACCTCGAATGTTGTAAGATCATGAGACTTGATGGTCAACTCCTCTAGATTAATAGTGTGCTCTCTGTCTAGACCTAAACCAAGGAGCCCATTGTAAAAATCAAATACAGCCCGCTCCTTTTCGACTGACTGGTAAGCACCTGCTCCCCATCAACAAGCCTGGCTATGAAGTTTTTCTGCTTGCGGTGTCTAGCAAACGCATGAAAGAGGCGAGAATTTGCGTCCCCCTCATGCAGCCAACCAATTCTCGAACGGCTTCTAGCAATAGTGCATGAGATGGAGGATAAAGTCAGGGAGTGCTTCGCGAGGCTACAGCGCAGCCATTCCTCCTCCGTTGACAAAGTCCGATAGTCCTAAGCAATCTCCATCTGATGAAGCACTTCCATGGCAAGACTAAGCTGCAATTTAACAAGATCAACTCTTTTCTGACTCCATCTTTGAAGTGCTTTAACAGTTGCTTTGAACTTCTTGTCTAAAGAAGCAAAGGGGCAGCAGGTCACACCTGCAGAGGACCAAGCATTTGCGATAGTGTCATGAAAGCCTTCCACTTTGGTCCAGAAGAATTCAAAGTGAAATCTCATTTTGCCCATCCTGTTATCATGCAAACCCAAAAGAAGGGGGCAGTGATTAGAGCCGTTTGTGGAAGCGCTTTGAAGCAGAGCATTGGGGAAGAGGAACTCCCAATCAAGGAAGCAAAGTACTCTATCAAGCCTGACAAGAGTTGGGGATGCTTGACCATTGGACCATGTGAATTTCCGTCCAAGAAGAGGGATATCATTCAAGGCCAGATCATTGATAAGCCGCCAAAATCTTCCCATCATTGCCCGATTCAGCAGACTGTTGTTTTTATCCTCCTCTTTATAGATAATATTGTAATCTCCCAAAATTATCCAAGGACCTTGACATGTCTCACGGATGTCTCTTAACTCTTGAAGGAAGTTGATTTTTGCATCATTGGATTGCGGTCCGTAAACGCAGGTCAGCTACCAAGATTGGCCGCTGTTTGGGCAAAATTGCACCGAGGCACTGTAGGAGTTAAGTCTGTGAGCTCCAGCAGGTCCAAGATCATGCCTCCAAGCCACGAGAATTCCACCAGAAGAACCCACTGAAGGTAAGCAGATGAAGTTGTCAAAATCTGAACCTAGCAAGGAGAGAACCGACCCATGGGAGGTGAAATCCCTTTTTGTTTCCTGCAGACAGACCACATCTACTCGAGCCGAAACTACCAGAGTGCGAACAACATCTTGCCTTGGCTTAGAATTAAGCCCCTGAACATTCCAGTACAAAATGTTGGATGGATTCATGTGAATAGTAGCAGGAAACGACCAAGAAACGAACGTAGAGGCTGTCAAATCGGACTGACCTCCTCTACCGGTGGTGTCCAACCGAAGAGGGCAGCTAAAGCCTGAATGTTTGAAGCTGAAAGAGGCTGCACAAAGAGCATGCTGTAGTCCTCTAGTGCTTGCGGACGGAGTTCTTCCCGTTCGACGACGATGTTCAGGGCCCGCATCACATGTTTTCTAGCACAGCTGGCAGACATCACGGCCGGAGGCTCAGCGCCAGCTACGGCAATGCGGCGGCTACGCCGAGGAGGGGCACCAGGAGGGCGAGAGCGAGGCTTCGCCTTCGGAGCACGCGGATTGGGGAGGATCCTATCCGTCTTTTTTGTGAGGTTGGTGATGAAGCGAACCCCCGCCCGCTGGGAAGGGGATCCTTGTCGAGGGGGCGGTGAAACACGACCTGGTGGGGCAGCCTCAGCTGAAAGGTTCTTCGTCCTCAGGCGTGGATGTCGCCGAGCGTAGAAATTGGAGATGACTCGCAACGTGTTGCCCCAAAATCCCGAAGTCAAGCCCGGTGCGGTGAAGCTTCCTGCAAGGCGCCAGCGGAAGCCTCCGAGTGCCGAGCGGCTCCATCCCCCAGCACGTCAAGAGGAGGGGGAGGGGAAGAGAGCTCTGTTCTAGGCGCCATAGGGCTGGCCGCCGCGTCCACCTGCTTCAGGGGTTCAGCTGGGGTGGGGGAGGGGGTCGGGGAGACGTGGGAAAGCACCTCGAGACTCCCACAAACCCCCTCGAAACTGGAGACATCTCCCGTTGTGCAGACCTCTCCCGCTGTCGCCCTCGACTCGGGAACAGGCGAGATGGAGACCTCACCCATTGCCGCCTCTTCTTGGGAAAAGGCGAGGTGGAGCTGTTGGCGGCAATAAATGTCTAGGGGAGGGAGGAGCTTGGGGAGGCATCGCAAGGCTGAGAGGACTCCACGTGGCGACGAAGGGCGTCACGTGTCCAGCATGCGACTCGGTGGGCCCGAGGCGATCTTTGACTGAGATACGACCCTTCGGGAGATCCCTCGCACCCCTCCTCGCCGGCGAGCTGCTTCGGGCATGCGGCGGAGAAGAGGCCTTGGCGGAGGGCTTTAGAAGGCGGAGCCTAGCCGCTGCCTGGCCGATGATGGCCGCCACATGGCCGATGATGGTCGCCGCCTTGTCGATGGAGGCAACGGAGAGCGCACGATGAAGGGACTCCTCCGCTTTGGAGACCTCCAGCTCGGAGGCACAACCCCGCCGCCCAGAGGAGCGATGTCTCTGCTTTCGACGCCACCGAAGGTGACCGCCGCAAGTTCCAGCACTGTCGTCAGTCGGCCCTGTCGCAGAAGCTATCCCCGCCACCGGAGATGAAGACGAGGAAGCCCCCGCCTCCGGAGATGAAGACGAGGAAGCCCCTGAAATCGGCGAGAGACACCTCCAGACCGAGATATGTCCCCGCGACGAGGGAGCACCGGGGCAGGCAGCAGAAAGGTGGCCAAGGCCCTTGCAACGAAAGCATCGGACGAGACGTCGACACTTCGCCGCTCGGTGCAAAGTAGCGAAGCAGTTAAAGCACTTGCCGCGAAGATCAGCCGGGACCGGACGGCGAGAGTTGCGAGGTGGGTGACAATGCCTTCTCCGAAGTCGGCGGCGATCGACTACCTTTACCCATCCTTCTTCAGTCAGCCCTTGAGGCAGCACCCGGTCGTCAAGAAGATCAGCGCAGTTTGCAAGGGTTCGGGATGAGCGTGCGCACTGCGCCGGCCAACCTGGGAGGACATCGCACCACGTCGCGGTAGGAAGGTCGCGATGCTTGTCTGGGAAAGACAGGGGAGGCAGGGGAGTCTTCGCTCGAGCGCTCCAGCTTCGAGCGGCCGGCTGTGGGGAGAGTCGGCGCCAGGAGAAGGGGAGGGTGGCCGGCGCTTGGGGTGGCGCGGCCAAGGAGGTGGCCGCCGGGTCCGGGGTGGGCGTCGGCGTGTTGGAGGTGGCCGCCAGCGTGTTGGAGGTGCGGGGACTCATGCGTTATTCCCCCTGTTTATAGACTTCATATCATCTGGAAATAACTATACATATTCCTCTCTTAATCTTTACTACTTTAAAAGAAGGAGTTGGTGGTTGATGAGTCCTCTCCTATATCTCTTCTCAGCCATTTGATCTGAACAATAAAATCTTAACCGCCCCTTTCCTCTCCCCCCCTCTCTCTCTCCCTCCCTCTCTCTCTCTCGCGATCTAACTGTTAAAGTTTTTCTGTTGCAACGCACGGGCACATGACTAGTACATAATATCTTTGAGTAGACCCAATCAATAAATTAACGCATCATTCAATATTTCTCTCCCTTTTTCTTCCTAATGAATATTTTAGCTAATAATATGGTAGACGTTACTTCCATCCCTAATGGATATTTTAACTAATATCTTTGTATTTGATAACATACTCAAGCAATATTTTACATGTAACTCTAGTGCCACATCAATTTTTTTTACATGGCAACCTCATAAATTTTATAGACGCCCTGAGCCTACCAGCAGTGTCAAGCAGTTGAGCCGACGCGATCCCTGTCCTCTCCCGGGCACGCGGCTTGGTTTCATCGGTGATCCCCTGCACTTGCCGTGTGATCACGCCCCATGCTCTGTACGTATCTCCTGCAAGTAAGCACAATGTATCACTGCTGCCCAGATCACACGAAAGCGTCTTGATGATCATTTACTTAGCTGTTTGTGCTAAACGCGAATGCCCGTTCCCGAGGGGAACCAGACCGGTTAGGCTGTAACTCCTCAAGTCTTAGCCTTACCCATCGAGCTTTTTGACAGATGAAAGTGCCCCTTCACAAACCAGGCTGAACCCATAGAGATTTTGCTCCATTTTTTTTCAGAATAGTGCCTGCCTCACTATTTTCAACCGATTCTCAATAACAATCGCATTCGCTTTCCTTTCAAGAACAGCTTTTTGTGAGGAACTTATCTCTCTATTGAAAAGAGAAGGATCCAGTCACAGATAGCTAATCCTCGGCAATACCAAAAGTGGTAAAAAAATTCATTTGAAAAGTGACAGATTTCCTTGTTAACGCAGTCCACATCCAAGATAATTCTCGTCACGAAGTCGGTCAACCAAATTGCTCAAGAACAAAGGAAGAAAGATGAATATAACAGCAAAGGATTAAAGCTAATATCATGTGATTATCATCTCCCATATAATATGTACAAAACTTACACACCAACAGTCTTATACCTCCGATTATTCCTTAAACACCATTAAGGTTTTGACTCAACTTTAGCAAACTACTAAAGAGACATTGTCATCTTTTTTAGAGCAAACTAAAGGGGCATTATCAAACTTTTCTTTCTCGAAACCTATGTTACATCAATTTTTCTTCAAAATGCTTGTGAAGAAAGAATTGACACCAGCGACAAATCTGTTGCTTCAATACGACAAGCTAGCCACCATGTTTCGGTTACAACCATCTCCTCCGACAAAACGATAGCCACCAGTGCTTCAACGGTGAAAGGCTCCAAAAATCCACCTTTCAGCCCTAGCCTCCCTTCTAAACTTCAGTCTTGAGATCCTGCTCTGGAGCAGCAGCAGAGAGCAACTTCTGATGAGGCTCGATCTTCTTCTCATCTTCAATGGGATAGATCACTATCTTTCTGACCATTTGGCAAAATTCCCTGTAGAGTCAAGGAGTGTATGTCAAGTCATAAACTCATTAAGCTCCTGTCAGATGAATAGTCAACTATCAATTTTTTTTCCCTGCAGAATATGCAAAAGCTTACAGCCAGGGATCATCTCCGACTTCCATTGTATCGCTCTCATCGTCAGTGAAAGTCACTTTCCATTTTTGTTTGAGGTCCTTTATGTTGAACATCTCTTCCAGCTCACCCATCAGTTGCTCATACCCATCCAGACTCGCTAGATCTACAGCTCTGCCTACAGCATTTCCATGCATTTGAACCTAGTACAAACCAAACATCAACTTAAGGTTAGACAACAGTTGGGGAAGAAAGAGATACAAAAATTGTACCTTTATTCGATTTCTTGCAGTGTAACTCTGATGGCTTTGGATTTCTCGGGGGCTCTCGTTCACAACTATATGATCTTTTGTAACTTTCGAGAGTGCTGACAGCTGACCAGAGTCTTCATAAGAACCAGCAGCTCTGGTTGAAGTTTCCCCTGCTTCCACACTCGTCTTGTCAGCAGTAGCTGTGCTGTTAGTATGTTTCATCAGATTGACACCAAACAAACGAAATATAGCGGGTTCCTTCCTTTCTTCAACAACCTTGGACATATTTGGAGCAACCTCTTCAGTTCGGCAACTACAGAGAGCGGTGTTGCATGACAACTTGGAAGTGGGTTCCTCAGCTTGGTAAGCAGAAAGCGCAGGCCACGTAGCAACTCTTGCTTCATTGCTGGTAACCTGAAACAGCTTCTGAGAAATCTCTGACAGGGTAGGAGAGACCCCCTTACTTGAAGAGTTTAAGTCCTTCAACCAACTCTCAAGTACTACTGGATTCTGACAAACAGAACTAGTACTCATGGCACCGTAACCTGGGCGTTCACTTGGCCAAACAACTTGATGTCCAGAGATACAACTGGGTTCACTGGAACCAACACCTGTCTTCTCATGCTGCTGTGGCATTCCAGATAGCCAAAATTCTTGAGTTGGTTCTGCAAATCAAGATGAAAGGATTATGAACATCATGAGCCCCAAAAAAATCCACTATTTATCGGTAAGTCAAGCAATGAGAAATTCGGTAAGTCAAGCAATGAGAAATTCTATGTCACACCCAGTAATTGAAGATTCAGACTTTCGCTTGGCTCCCTAGGCCGCTTGTTTTTCGTTGATGATTGCAGGGGTACATTGATGGTAGCTGCAGGGCCATCAAATGGTTCAATATCCCAGGGGGAAACCCTCTCAGGGCCGTTAAAATTTGTGACTTCATCCCATTGGACCTAAACCGTGAATAATTCAGAAGTTAATCAGCATTTTTTAAGAAAAGAAGGCAAAGAATAGAAAATAGGATAAGTTGATTTTACCTTCAATGACTTCCATTCCGAACCTGACCATTGTGGAGAAAGATCCCCAGCACCAACTATAGTTCCAGAAAACCTACAGGTTTAAAATTAGACATAGCGACCATATGAATTTGAGATGATGGCAAAACATGAGGAACAAACTGAATGAGAAACAGATGAGACCACAGGTTGAATGGTTACTTCTTCACAGGGACATCTTCCCCTTCAAAACTCATCTTAAACCTCATGCCCACAGTAAATCCAATTTTACTAGCTTCAAGGTACTTGTTCACACTGACAATGTATTGGCTTTGGCTCAACCTAAAATAAATAAATCACAAACAACTTTCATTAGCAGAGAATAAGCACACTTCTATCAAACAATTGACAGTAGAAAGGGTCCAACCTTGGTCTATAGTACACTAAGAAAATGGAATTAGTCTTAATAGCATGTGATGCACTTGCAAGCACCCCAAGATGCATGCTTTGGCTTGATATAACAGATGCTGGCATTGCGCTTTGCTTCTGCACAAGGCGCCTCACTCCAACACGCTGGTCTCCTGTCTCGCTCCTACAGAAACAAAACATGGTGCCTTGTGATACATACTTTGTATTTAAGGAAGATAGAATAGCATGGAATAATCGGATTTTTTTATGTATTTCTTGAACCTCCAGGACAAATCCTCACTGATTCTATTCGATCTCTAACAGTGTTTCCGTACAAGACATGTACAATAACACGTATGAACATCTGCATAAACCTGTTCATGATGCATGCAGGGTTAAAGAAAAATTTAAGCACTAAATGGTTGAGAACTAACCTTAGGTAGACAAACGCATCACCAGAAATCAGCTTCTTACATGTGACAAATGTGCTCCATCCGGTAGTCAGAAGGTGCCTACGCGGTTGGCCTAGACAACCAAGAATTGCATATATGAATAAGCACCAGAAGGCACATAAAGCTAGTGCAATTTTCCTCCTGTTCTGTCGTCAAATGATTAGAGAACAATTCAGCAGACAACTAAAAATAAACTGATCTTGCATACCCCTATAGACGTGCTTAAACCTCCACTCAGATCCATGAAGGTCCTTCGTGATGAGCTCTTGAGTCGGCGTCGGCATCGACATATCCTGATCAACAGCACACGAGAAGGCTTTCTAACTTCCACCGCACCACATGCACTACCAAAGACATGATAACTGGGCATACCAGTGGCGGGAGGCACTCGTTGGCATGCCGTCGGAGGACGGAGAACCCGCCATGGGTACTGGTGTCGGACGGTGTCAGGATCTTGCAGAAGGAGTGCACCACAGGCCTCCGCAACTCCGGCAGGGGCGGGTCAGGTAGTGTGGGCAGATTGTTTTGCTGTAAACAACAGAAAACCACTCCTCTTTCAGACAAATCCACGGTACACACTATCTGAATGTGCGTTCTCATTCGCTGAATTACTTTACGCAAAAAGATTATACGGAAGCATCTCAAATCCCCGGACTTGTAAGCAGAGTCCTAAATTCAGGGAGCCCAAAAAGAAGCCCACAGCTAGGGGCAGCACACAGGACATTTGGAAACCAGAGAGCGACAACAAAGCTAGAGAGCAAAACTGTGGGTGGTCACCACTCACATCCGGGTCCGGCTGCAGGGTAATCTGCGCGAACACCTCGTCCGTTTCCGTCTCGGCCTGCGCCATAAACAGGCAAAAGAGAATTACGGCGAGAACTCACACCAAACGCAAGGGGAAGAAAAGGCGAGAACTTTTCCGCCGCCGGCGACGGCGATTACCTTGAGCTCGACGTTGACGACCTTGCAGAGGATCTTGTACGGCACCTGGAACATCTTGATTTGGTCAGCCAGCAGCGCGGGGTCCGTCGGCTCTTGCAGCTACACCACCACACGCACCAGCAAGAAGAAGCGCGTCACTACTCGTGACGGAACAAACAACAACAAATACCCAGAAGAAACCAAGAACCCAGCACTGCAGCGGAGCCAAGCATGCACGCGTGCACGAACCTGCTCCAGGTGGCCCTGCAGGAAGTAGAACACCCTCTCGTCCGTCTGCGGCACCTCCACGAGCGGCCCCGCGCAGGCGCGCCACAGCTCCGCGAACAGCTCCGGGTCCCGTGCTGCCAAGAATCAACCGGAGACCCGTGAATGAACGAACCGACCGTGAGCTCCGCGAACCAGAGGAAGCACGAAGGGACACCGCGCGGTGGACTCACCTTGCGCCATGGCCACGGGTGCTGGTGTGGTGGGTGGGTGTGCGTCGCTCTGGCCTCTCCCGGGGAGCGAAGTGGGGGGAGAAGAAGCGAGCGCCAAGTGTGGAAGACGTGGTCTGGTCACCGGCAGGTGCTCTCCTGTTTCAGACCTCATCAGAGTGTTTGCTAGGCTCACCCCATTAAAGAAAGGCGCGGCGGGGAAGTGGGGGGAGATAGAGAGAGAGCAGAGGAAGAGGCAGCGGAAGCATAACGGCGGCGTTACAGAGCTGCACTTTATGGCTTTAACACCCCTTGCGCCCCCGTCTTTCTCCCTACTTTCCCTCAGTCTATTTGTTTTTCAATAAAGCCCCTGCTTCGCTTGCGAATCAGTACAACTCCTCCCTTCGGTCCAGCGTAGTTCTCAACCAGCTTACTTATGCATGCACGTTCACACGAGATCGTCCCGTCGAACCTGGATCGTCCGATCATAATCCAATGTACGGGAGCAAGAATTGCATTGATGTGGAGAGCGAAAAAAAATCTTGTTAGAGACAGGGGGTGGGGCGGGGAGATTTCGACACATTAATGAGTTCCTTGATCCCGTCTGTTGGATTTTTGATCGGCGGCCTGATTTCGACGACAGAATCTCCCCTGCAATAGTTCTATCACTAAACATAAACAGGGGCGAAGCTAGAGCACGAAGGACCCGAGTGCACACTTTAATATCATATAATTATGATCTAACACATACAATGGCAAAGTAGTACAGTAATAATAGAGTTGTAGGAATGCTTACCAAAATGAAGAATCTCATGGTATTAATAATCAATATAAATAAACAGCAACAAAATATCATATGTCAAGCCAAAATACATAATGAAACCCAGGCCCTTGATGAGATGATGACCTATAAAAAAGTGCTAATTAGATGATTAAACATTATTAGGAAAAGATTGATTCAAGAATTGAAAAATTATTTTAAAAAAATGAAAGAAATATGTTACCTCCTAGTATTTGCGATGTCCCATTTTCTTGAAGCGATCCACTACAACATCATTGGTAACTTTCAATATTTTTTGTTTCTCCACATAGCAAATGAGACTATTACTCATGTACTGATCGCCCATACGATTGCGCAAAGATGTTTTCACAATTTTCATGGCTGAAAAGCACCTCTCAACTGTAGCTGTGGCGACAGGCAATACAAGTACTAGCTTCAAAAGTCGATAAACCAAATGATAGGTGAGATGTTTCCTTGTCTCTACCATTTTTTGGGAAAGCTCAGCAATTGTTTGTATATTGACAAATCTATCATCTTGTCACACATCAGCAATATAAAGGCAAAGTTCGGTGTTAAATTCTCTCAATTCCACAAAATCAAAGTCACTTGGATATAATTTAGCTAGGCTTATCAAACTATCCACATTGAAATCATGAAACGAATCTCTTGGATTGAATGCAGCTGAACATAGAAGCAATTGAGAGGTAGTCTCATTGAAGTGACTATCAAGCTCTTGTAGCAACCAATCAAGAACTTCATTAAAATAATCAACATGAAAATGATGCTTGTTGGTAATTCCTGTTTTTTTCCTAGGCCTAGTTGGATCAATATAAGCTTCATCCATTTCCAACTTGGAAATATCATGTTCATCACAAAATGTATATACTTCTCCAAGTACTTTGTCCCACTCATCTCTTCTAACAAGTTCCAAATGGCTTCTAGTAGATCTCACACAATTAACAGCATTCACAATATCTTGATCTTTCCGTTGCAATGCCGTTGATAAGATATTTGTGATAGTTAAAATGGTCAACATGAGATGCAAATAGAAGACAAATTCAAAAGATTGGAAGTACACAAGAACACCCCTTGCCTTTCCATCCTTGTCTTCATTTTCCACAAATTCTAGCACTTTGATAATTGTTTGGAACAAGTTAACTAAACTTCTAAGAGATTTATAGTGAGAACTCGAACGAGTATCTCCGGGTCTTTGAAGACATTGTTCTTGATTTAATCCTGTCCCAGTTTTAAGTAACCCACAACCTAAGGCCTTACTAACTTCTTTGAGATTAATGTCTCTAATCATGTCCCTTCTCTTTGAAGATCCACCCACCACATTCAACAAGGTAGAAATCTTGCTAAAAATTCTGCAATGCTCAGATGCTTTCTAGCAACAGCTACAACCACTAGTTGAAGTTGATGAGCAAAGCAATGGACATAATATGCACTATTATTTTCCCTCATGATCAATGATTGCAAGCCATTGAACTCACCTCGCATATTGCTAGCACCATCATATCCTTGGCCTCTCAATTGCTTCAAGCTCAACTTAAATCTAGCAAATAGAGAATCAATACATGACTTGAGGTTGGAAGAAGTCGTATCTTTCACATGAACAAGCCCAACAAAGCTCTCCTTCACAAGCCCACAACTATCCACATATTTGAACACCACGGCCATTTGCTCCTTGCAAGAGACATCTCTAGACTCATCAACTAGCAAGCAAAATACATCTTGCCCAATGTCTTCAAGGATAGAATGTAAAATCTCATCTGCAAAACACTTAATGATATCCTTTTGTATAGTTCCCTTTGTTGTAGGATGTCTTTGACTCATCATGACCTCGGAAAGGCAATCCTTGCTTTAGTAGCAATCTGGCAGTATCAATGGCACCATTGAGTCGAACAAAATATGCATTCTTAGAAGTCTCGAGCTGTTGTTGTAAAGCAACATCAATGTGTTGTTTTCTTTGCAACAGAACATCACATTTTTTCAATGCTACATTGTGAGGGCTGCCAACACCACCGACATGCTCCTTTAATCTATCTTTATTGTTCCAACAATTCCAACCATCTACAACAAATGACTTATATCCAGCCTCCTTCTTAGTGGGATCTCTAAACAAGAAACATGTAAAACAATAAGCTCTATCGGTGGACTCACTATACTCAAGCCAATTTCCAAATTCATCAAACCATTCAGGATTAAACCTTCTATTTCTTTCCCCAATCCGAGTCAATGGAAAACTAAGAGTGCGAGGTTGACAAGGCCCATTAACCAAATACTTTCTTCTTACCAATTCTCTAAGATTAGGATGATAAGCACGTATTTCTTTTCTTTTGCCTGGATCAAATTGGATCTCCTCCTCCCAATTAATTTCTTCTGGCGTTGAAAGAGTAACATTGGTGTCTTGTTGATGAGATTCATGAGAATTACTAATATTGGTACCATCATCTCCATCTGGCGTTTTTCTTTTCAACCATTTGTTCATAAACTTACCTGCCAGTACACATCATTCAAAACCTCAATTACATACTAAATTTAAGAGAAGAAAATAAACATTATTTGATTCGATCAAACATTCAGAATCTTACTTGACATGATTTTTCGTATCTGTGTTTAGTTCTCAACTCTCAAGTCTCCATTAGCCCTTCCTTCTCTTTCCTTTGTATTTTCTCTTCTTATTTGCAATTTGCAAAACCCCAATTGCAAACTCTGAAATATAATTTGCAAAGAGAAGAATTGATTACTACTTGGCGCACTAGTTGCATTGGCACGCTTAAAAAAGAGGCCATCAACCGATCAACCACACACTGGTCACCGCGTGACTGCCGACTGCGCACACACGATACATACATCATACCATACGGCGACACCAAAGAAAATCAGGGGCCTGGGCCTGGGCGACTACCGACTGCCGAGGGCTGAGGCGCTGGGCGCGGAGCCGCGGAGGGAGGGGAGCGACGCCGCCGAGGCGCCGACGACGCAGCGGCCAGCGGCCGGAGATGGCGGCGAGCGGGCGAGCGCAGGCGTGGTCCCGCCTCTGGCGAGCGCAGGCTCGCCGCCGGCGATCGCCGAGGCGCGAGGAGCGACGCCGCCGACGACGCAGCGGCCGGAGATGGCGGCGAGCGGGCGAGCGCAGGGGCCTGGGCGAGCGGGCGAGCGCAGCTGCGTTGCCTGTGCAGGGGGCAGAAACGAGATGGCTTCTACGTGAAGGAAACAAGTTACGAGGCGGCAGCGGCAGAAACAAGGAGGCTGGAGGCAGGCCGCAAGCGGCAGCGCGGGCGCGCGGCATATTGTATTTGGGTCAGGCCACGGGGTGGTGCACATATTTAGATAAGGGTGGTGCACAAGAGGTAACACTGAGTTGCTAATAACTTGATTTTTAAATTTACCCTGTTGCCGGTGCACTCGGTTCAGCCAATATAGCTTCGCCCCTGGCGAAACCTATATACTCAGTGATAGTAACGTATAAAATCTTGGAAGGTTAAAGAAATAATCATCCTAAAATATATTGTAGTTGTAAATGACACTACAAATTTTAAGTTTTTGGATCCATAAATTGGCCGACTGCTATGCAAATGGACCGACCATTAGGAGCATTGTCTGCTCCTTAGACAGGCACACTCGTCAACAGCAACTACTATTCACACACTCCCCGCTGCTAGCTACTGTAGTGTGCACACTTAGAGATGGCAATGGGCCCATTCCTTAGTGGGGAATTCCTCTATTGTGGTGAATGAGACCTCGCCATAATACCAAAAGCTATTGCTACTTGACACATGCTATGGCATAGCCATATGTTGGCAACAACCATGGATGGTCGCCGACTCCAATGATGCGATCACCACTTTCCTTTTTGGGTATTCAAGAATCAACACACATAATAATACATGCATATTATTGCAAGATTACAATACATGGTTAGGGATTAGAGAAAAATATGGAAGATCGTGATTTTTGGTAAAATAACTAAAGGGTCAAGATGATTAGAGATTTATGGGGAGTCGGACCTCATGGCGGTACTCAAAGTTGCTGCTGCTTGAAGCAATGCTACGGCGTAGCCACATATGTAGACAACAACTATAGATGGCCGATGACTCCAACGGTGCGATCATCATTTTCCTCTTTGGGGTCTTAATCAACACACACATTAATACATACATATAATTGCAAGATGACAAGCAATGGCCAAGGATTAGAGAAAAATATGAACCGATTAAGAATTTTTTGGTAAAATAACTAAAGGGTTTAGATGATTAGAGATTTATGGGGAGTATTCAGGCCTCGTAGTGGTACCTGAAGATGTTGCTACTTGAAGCATGCTACGATGTAGCCACATATGTAGGCAACAACCATGGATGACCACCGACTACAATTGTGCTCGACACCGACACAAAACCTCCCATGTGGCCCCATACATGTATGGCATGCTATTGTTGTGTGGCGTCATAGTCATATGGGCGGTAGGCTCAGCCATAAGATGCAGGTAATACAAATCAACCCTCAGTTGTGGCTAAAGCAGAGAGTGAATGATGTACTATTACATATGCATAGGAATATTTGCACATCGAGGCTCAATGAGCATTGCTTCATACTTCATGACAAAGGTGAAGATCGTAAGGGTATCTCCAATACATTGGATCGGAACTTAAGAATGTACATTTTGGAACTCCACATATAAATGTGACCCATTGTCAGTTATCAATCTCTTAAGATCTATGGTTGAGGGGTCAAGTGAAGCTTAAAGGGGCATTTGAAACTATTGTACCTTCTTGCTTTTGGCTAGAGCTTTTGGTTTAAAATAGTAGTGGCCGAAAGTGGGATATGTTTGATTTGGTCGAAGCTTTTAGCTGAGCTGATTTGGCAAATATCTAAATTGCCCCTAAAACAAATGATGTCTTATTTGTTGCCGATAATTGCACCAATAAATCTTAACAACAATCATCACTTCATATGATTATACAACTAATCAATTTTATTATTACACTAGTAATTAGTCTATATTAGAAAAAGAGGGAAAAAAGGACATGACAAAAAAAACTAGATCTACATGGGCTACAAATACAACATTTCCCATGAGAAAATAAATGAGAATTTCCTAAATTATATTTAAAATATTGCAAAAGACGCTTCCAAAAGCCGAGTGTTTGGTTCTGCTTCTAACTCCTAAAAGCCAAAGCTGTTTCAAATGGCCTCTATATGGGTTTTATCTACAAATCTTAAGGTAACTTCTGACAAATATCAGAGGTGTTCTTTTTATGAAAATAATATTTACCTCAGTCGTGCAGAAATTTAGTACTGTAACGGTGTAGTGCTGTGAAAAACAATTATGCTGAAGTATCTAGTGAATTTTGGAACTAAGCCAAACTAACCTATATCTTAAAAATCTAAAACGAGGTGGGTGAATTTGCAAAATGCATCCCACCGTTTTTCTAGAAACGTATACTTTTCTTCCTTTTTAGACCGAAAACGTACTGGTTATTTTCTGTTGTTTGATCCCATTGATAGGTCAGTTCGACGACGGTTAAAGTTTTGGAAATCAGCTTCCCTTTTTCTCACGAATCGAATTATTATATTTTTGCAGAAAGAAGACCATTGTACTCACGCCATTTTGGTGCTCCAACGCGTGATCTATCGTGCACTTCGAGCCCATACATGCAAGTCTTGTGTGCATAGAGAAATACGTACATGTACCGTATACCTTCTTACGTCTCGTCTTGTAAGTATATGTATATATATATGTCGCCGTACGTATCAAAATAAGCAAATCTGTCCAGCTAAAGTAACCAAATTTTTTTGATCAAAAAATAAGTAATAACTTGGGATGAATCCAAAGAAGTTCTCTTTCAACTCAACTTTCTCCGTGGTCGGGTGTATTTAGTAGCATCAATTTCCAATATTAGAGCAACGTATATGGACAAGTGGTGAATTAACCAGTGTTCCTGAGTTTAGTTGTTCACATAATTAATTAATAGCCAAATGTATTTATCATTGGATGTTGTGTGGATTTTCACATCACTATATGGTACATACCAAAATTGTTTCTGCATGGTGCAATGCAATTGTTGACGAGATATAATATCTCAATTAGATAATTAATAATTTATATTAATTACCTCCAGACCTAAACCGGTTGGTTACCGGTACATGCTAATTGGTTGTATGAGATATACATACGTGTTCTAGGATATGACCTATTCTATTCAGTTTATGATTTATAGTTTTCTTTAAATAAATAAATTAAATGATTTTTCTATCTTTTTAAAGATAATTTATCAAAATAACTTTTTTAACTCGCTTATAGCATCCGCTTACTTCGCCGAACCAATATATACAACAGCCCGCAGGCTCTCTCTCTCTCTCTGTGTCCCTCGCAATAACTGTCCAATCAGCCTCATCAAGGGAACACGTCACCGACAACAAACAAACAAAATGGCAAGAATCTGGAATCTCCATGTGGCACCTTTGCTATTCTCACGGTAATGAAAGAACAAAACTAAATTATGGTTAACCTCAAGGAAGCGACTTTCTAACGATTGCACTTTCACTAGCTGCCAATGAGTGTACAGATCGAATTGCCAGGAAATCAGGTTTATTTAATTTTGGTTCTGTAGGATATATATTTAAATAACGACCTGCATAAAGTAAATTTTGGTTTGCATATCAGAAAAAACTAACGGCACGATGTAGCGTTGGCTGGCGGCAAACCAACGGAGTAGCAAATCAATCACCATTGGATTTCAGTCTTGGGATTCTCTCCGTGTAATTTACACGAAGCTCCATCCTGTCGCATCCCTTTCACACGAGGTCACTCCTTTTTCCATCCATCCCCTCTCACACGTAGCTCTCTGTCCCTCGCTCCCCGCTCTCTCTCTCTCTCTCTCGAGCGAGCATGCGGGAGTAGCAATGGCCGGCGTATAGGAGTGGCAACGGGCGCCGCATGGTGGAGCAGCGATGAGCAGGCGCGAGGGCCAACGGCTGGTGTGCATGCAGGGGTTTCCGGCAGCAAACATGCTCGGCTCGTGACAGAGAAGGCGAGCGGGAACGACTGATGTGGGCGAGCCATCACGAGCAGGAGGCAAAGAGCATGCGTGGCGAGCAGGTCGGGGGGGGGGTGGGAGAACGCGGGTGTCGTAGTGCGGTGAACAGCAGTCGTTGGGGCCTAGGTGGCATAGAGTGGCGAGAGGCCGGTGATGCAGTGGGCCAACGGCGCAACAAGGAGGCAGGGGTCAGGATCTGCAAATCCCATGCTGCTAGATCGATGCACGCCGCTGCGAATCCCATGCCCACTTCTGGTGACGCCGCTGTTTCCTGGTCCTAATTTGTTGCGTCTCTTCTGAGCTTTGATTTTTTTTTTCTTCTAAAATTTGTGTAAATTTTGCATTGTCTCTTGTAATTTTATTCTGATTTTTTTCTATCTTGCAGCGAAAATGATGGCATATTCCTTTTTTCCTCGTGAAACTCACTAAAACATGTTGAGATTTTGTATTTTGGAACGTGAAACTAAGATGAAACTTGCATTT
Source organism: Melocanna baccifera (assembly GCA_036346265.1). Lineage (NCBI taxonomy): Eukaryota > Viridiplantae > Streptophyta > Magnoliopsida > Poales > Poaceae > Melocanna > Melocanna baccifera. The sequence continues at coordinate 6,305,349 of CM070677.1, read as the reverse complement.
TGGAACATGTAATCTCCTGTACTTGTATTTTGGAATATGAAATCATTTTAAACTTTGTGTTTTGGTAAATGAAATCTCGTAAAACTTGCATTCTAGAACATGAAACCTCATAAAACTTGTATTTTGGAAAATAAAATCATTTAAAACATTGCGTTTTAGTAAATGAAACCTCAATTTTGGAACATGAAACCTTATGAAACTCGGGTTGTCAGAACTTGAAACAACTTGAAACTCACGTGAAACATCAACTTAAATCCGAAACTTAGATGAAACCTATGAAGATGAAACTTCAAGCTTGTTTTTCCAATTAGGTTTCAGTTATGAAACACGTTGGAACTGAAAACCGGCTAAAACCTCATGAAACTTGTTTTTGGATTTTTAACACTCAGATGGAACTTGTGTGAAACTCTACGAACTCTTTTTTTTAATTTGGATGAAACTTGCGCAAGACTCACTGAAACTGTTTGAAACTTTGAAATTTGTCCTTTGAAACTAAGTTGAAACTATTGTAAAACTTTGTTTTTCCAATAAATTTTAGTTATGAAACTTGTTGTAATTTCTAGTGTCCGATATAAAACTTATTGAAACACTATGTAAATCTATGAAGCATATTCGAAACTCTCTGAAACCTTTGTGAAATTTAGATAAAACTCGGTAAAACTTGCCTATATCGTTAGAATTCTTTCTAACAGTATACCGTGTACTAGTACGTATGTATATATATATATATATATATATATATATATATATATATATATATATATATATATATATATATATATATATAGGAAAAATACTTTTTACACCCACCTCTAATATACCATCTAAATGAACTTGAAATACTCCTTTATCATTTTGGATATACTCGTATACTAATTATAAGATACTTTAATGTGAACCACATGAAAAAATTGCAAGGGAGTCCATAGTTTTTAGCGTATTTTGTAAATACCTTTATATACCCACATAAAAAGAAGTATGTCAAAAAAAATCTACATGCTACCTCTAAAAATTATTCATACCATCTAGATGGTCTTAAATACTCGTATACTGCACGTACATACCCTCCGTTACGCGAGTTACTCCCTATGATATGAAATAAGACATAAGGTGTAATTACACCCGGGTGTAGAAAAGATGTTTCACACACACACACACACACACACACACACACACACACACACACACACACACACACACACACACATATATATATATATATATATATATATATATATATATATATATATGCACTCACCTTTACGAAACTAAAAAAAGTCGTAAAAATCTAAAAAAAATTGGATGTACTTCATGGTTTGCACCACTTATGTATAAAATTTTAAATTCAAATTCATTCTATGTTAAAAGTACCATAAAAGAGAAAATTCTGATAAATTTGAAGTCGTAATATTTGTTAGATTTTTCTCTTTTTTATTATTCTTAATATAGAGTGAATTTAAAATTAAAATTTTATACATAGGTAGAGCAAGTTTAGAAGTATATGTAGATTTTTTTATGATTTTTTTTAGTTTGACTGCACGATGACTGCACCATAAGAGATATTTATTCTAAATTGGATATATGAGAGATATTTTATTCTAAATTGGATATAGCGAGGCTGACAACTGATAATTATATGAGTATGCGAATCTTGCACTAGTCATTCCTCTTCTTCTGTTTCTCTCTCTCTCTCTCTCTCTCTCTCTCCCTCTGCATCGCAAGCGTACTCCGATTATTTTTCTTAAAAAAACACACGGTTTCTGAAGAATGAAACAAACCTAATAATACTTACCAACCCCAACCGTTGGATTCCAATTGAACAGTCGAGATTATAGAACAACCACCTTGCAAGTGTAGTTACGATCCAAGGGATCTAGATCCTCACCCGCACCAGTTGCAAGTATTAATTAACCATACCTTTCAGCGAGCATTCGCCATATATATAGAGTACATTTTCCCGAAGAAATAAAAAAAAAGGGTTAACACCATCACCAGTACTATAATATTTCGCAAAAATCTCCCTTTTGACGCGCACAACACACAGAATCGACTCCAAAGTATTGCAGCGCCTGCAGCTAGCTGCCCTCTACCACAAAAAGAGATTTCCACAAGATATCGGGCTCAAATCATTGGAGGCCTCCTCGTACTTTAGCTAATTAATCGAGCCATCCCCTGTTACTGGTAGCCTCTTGCTTTTGTTACGTTCTGATTAATCGCTTGTCGGACGGGGAATACTGGTGCATGGTGACTCCAGCGAGAGGTTCCATCCATGCTGTGCAAGCCTGTAAAAGCGCCATGCCTACGGACTAGAATGTGCCTACATAGCGGAGGCGGAACTAGAACGAAAATGACCGGGGTTCACTAGGCGGAGCCAGACTACTAGGGCTTCTTTCTTTGGATTTCAAGGAAAGAACTGGGTGCACTGAATTTAGTTTAAGGAGTTCATATATGGGCTGAAAATGCTAATCTCTGCTGAAAAGTTTTTTAGACCTGGTGTCCTATGACACCGGGACCCACTACTTAGTTCCACCCATGCTGTATAGTTTAACATTTTGGAATCGACCAAGCACACAGATTAAAACTAATCAATCAACTTTTTGCATAGGTGCCTGTTAGAGGTGCAGTGCTAGGGTTGTGCATGCTTACTTTCCATTTCATCCTTCGCATCTCTCTCTCTCTCTCTCTCTCTCTCTCTCTCTCTCTCTCTCTCTCGTATCTCTTGTGAAACATGGCTAGCTATAGGTGATCTGTTGGTGCCAATGGCTGCAAAGTGCAAAAGCATATGTAACCGAGGGCGCGCACGCCTCCATGTGGGAGCCAAAAGCTCTGGCTGACTGGCTTCACGCACACACAATTCGTTGGGCCATGGTGAAATTTTATACGCAGACTCGAAGGTGCAAAACGCACACCGAAATGGGTACACGCATGCCTAATTGTTGTACTGATCATGTAAATCCAGCGGATGTACAAATCTTCAAGCATTAATCCCATGCCCTCAAATGGACTTATTTGGAGAAAGAAACTTGTAGAAATTATTTACGGAGAACGTTGCTGCTAAACTTGTCATTCATCAGAGTAGTCGTATCCATTAATTTATGTCAAACCTCAGTATTTCTAAAAATAGATGGGCCAGTTGGTTAGACTAGCTATTGGTTTTGTTAATTTGCTTCGAGTTTTATCACTGTGTCAAGAGAAAGCGACTTTCCTAATTTAGTGTGTTTAGTCGCTTGAATGGTGAGTGAAGAGGGGACATGTGAAGCGAGGAAATATGTGCTTGGACTCACCATGGAATGTTTGGAAAGAGATGACTCTCACAAGCTGCGTGTCCTTGCCAAGTCCGTACAGAAAAGGAGGCTACGTGCGGTTGGGCTATAAAAAATGAGATGGCACATGGATAGAGGCAATCATAGGCTAATCTCTAGTTTAGACGAGCAAAAAGTCTTGTACTGTTACGCTAACACAGGGTGGGTTTCAGTTGCGGCTAATGATTTATAACACTGGTGACTTTTGATTCTAATACGAGCGTTTATTCGAACGAACTGAACGCTGATAAATCGATAAAGCTACTTTGCAAAAAGTTGTCCTAATAAACCACTTCAAAAAGATGACAGAGAAGTCATCCCATTTTTGTTTTTAAGAGAAACCATAAGATAAAAAAAAACTAGACCTCAGCCGACTTTCAAAGAGTAAGGAGTAAATTAGTTTCTCCCCCTGTCAAAAAAAAGGTGATGTTTTTTTAACATTGACATAGTCTCTAAAACATAAATTTGACTACTAATTTTTATTATAATATATTTACAAAATGTAATGAAACTATAATATTATCATCATATTTTTGAAACAAATATATTTATATTATTTTCATATGTACAATCTAAATATATATAAAGGTATCGATGACCAAATATTGCAAAGTTTAACTGTACGTATTCTAAAACGTCACTCTTTTGTAACTAAAGGGAGTAGTACATATACTCTGTCTAGTCACAAAAATATGTCATTTTGAATATTGATATGATCTCTAAAGCACAACTTTGATCACTAATTTATATTATAATATTTATGAAACCTAATAAAATTATAATATTATGAAGATACTTTTTGAGAGAAATATATATATATATATATATATATATATATTTTTATGTATCCAATATAAATATTTAAAAGATACGATAGCAAAAGGTTTTGAACTCTGGCTGTATACATCTAAAACAACATGTATTTAAGACCAGAGGGAGCAGCTGAAACGCGTGGCACCTACGAAAATGCCTTTGTAAAATAGCTCCGTAGTTACACATCACAGGGAAATAGCTTTGCAGTTAACGACACACCATTGAAGGATGACTTAACAATAGGGTTAACGGAATTAATTAATGTCAAGACTAGCACCCATATATACCCAGCTTCGTCCATGCATTAAAATTTAGCACGAGCCAAGGAAAACAAACGCTAGACTTGACATTTTGGACGTCTCTTCCTCATCCAACCTTTGAATTCCCAGCCATCCTGCCATGTCTGGTTGGAGCAATAGCACGTGACGTCGCCAGCACCAACCAAGCAAGACACCATTCGAGCAAGCCTGTGTGCCCATGCATTGAACCATCTGCTCAGCCATTGCTCCCCAACTGAACACAAGGTGCTTGTGTTTGCGCCCGACCGGAACCGGCTGACCCCACGGCACCGCGGACGGATGCTTCCGCGCACGTGTCTTCGGTTTTCGACGCGGGGATTTTCGGCCTGTTCAAAACGGCTCGGTCATGGTTTTTTAGATATGGTTAATGATTTTTTACTGTGTTTTTTAAATAATGGTGGATAATGGATATATCGATACGAACAGCGTACATAGTAACGGACTCAGAAAGCGAGAAATGACTTCGACAAGCTGCTTGAAGAATTCGTCCTATTTATTTCGGTTTCTGAAAAATCAAAGCCAAAGATTACCACAAAATCAGTTAATATTGTCTCCTGTCGAAACAAGTGCCAAGCATCCCGCTGGGATCCTTTATAGTTTCAGTACATACAAGTGAGTAATTTCTACAAAATCTTCGCGTACAGTGCGTAAGAACTACTAATAATAAGTGTAACTTGGCTGCATCTATTTGTTAGTGATTAATTGTTTAGTAAGTCATGTTCACAGAGCGCACTTCCGTTTCAGAAAATGTTCAGCTGAAAACGTAACGGCAGTATCGGACGAAGTAACGGTATCCAACAAACGTGCTTGCTTTGGCCTCAAGGGAACTTGGCAATATCTTAATCATCTGCTCATCGAGGTACCAATAATGTAATCGTGAAATTACGCTCGCCAGCTGTAACTCCCCGTCCATCTTTTACATCTAGAGTGCTATCATCATACATATTTTTTTTTATCTTTTTTCAACAACTACCAATAATTTTAGGCAAACAATATTTTATTCATATTGCAACGACTTAACATATATCATATCATTTTGACTCTAATACCATAGCATAACCGTAGAATCTAAACATACTAACAAAAGGCGACACGTGACGTGCCGCTGGCACGTGAATTTATTCATATGCGCTACTCTCTCCCGTACATGGCATCCTCAACAATCACATAAAAATAACAACAAAGAGTGAGTCCAGATACTTAGCAAGTACAAAGTAAAACAGTAAATAACAGATACACGTATCAATCAATATCCAATACAGTCTCACTCTTTTTAATTTAATCTTTCTTAATTTTTCATTGACCATTCACCATGTGTTTGCACCATTTTTCTCTGTCATGATGCAATTGCGTATGCACATGCACCTCTATTTAATCTCTTTAGCCTATACCGATATAGCAGAGTGAGCACCCGTCGATGCTCACCCAAGCCCACCCTGTTTTCATGTGGGGATCACAAACCCATCCTTTTTCATACGGGGACTTCAGTAGCCCGTTATTTTCATACGGGGACCTCAGTCTCCACTCTTGTGAAGTTCACACAAAGTGGACCAATGATACCACAGAAGCTATCTATTTTCATGACATGAATGCATGCAATGTAAATTCTTCATTTAAGCATATCAATATGTCAGGTTTCAATAATAGTTATTCCTCATTCCTCAGCATGCAACAAGAAATAGTCAACCCATAATAGCTTGGTAAGTAATGCATCAACATTCATCTAATGGCAAACACTACCCAGTATTATTGTTTTACTATACACTTGCCTGTTTGCCAAACGGAGCGGAGCGATGTGCGGATAGTGCTCTTCTCGAACCTCCACCTAAATAGGCAATCAAATAGGCTCAATGCATCGTAGCGATACACGTATTATGAATAACATTACCTCTATCTACCAACTCGACACAACCAATTCCCTTCTCACCGGGCACCTATCCGCTGTTCTGGTGCACTAACGACCAATTTACGTCATCTTATACTTGCGAATAAAATTTATTCACGCATGCTAAAACTTTTTCCCTCACTTCTTTTTTTCTTCCTCTTTCCTTCCATTTTTTCTAGATGGCTGAACTGTCGTTTTCTTCTTCTTCTTTTTTCCTTTTCCCCTCCCTTTTCTTTCTTTTTCCTCTCTCTTTTTTGCTTCTTTCTCCTCTATCTGCTTCGACCGAAATAGCCTTACCTCTCCCCACCCTTCTGACTCCAGGTTTGGGCGGGGGTGGCCGTCCCCCGCGCCACCCGGTTGCCTCCTTTGCGTCAGGTCCCGCGCCTCCGGCTACTCTTGGCGTCGTCGACTTCTTTGACTTGCCATCCATGGCATGTAGCCGGTTGATCCATCTACTACTAGGACGGTTCTTCCCTTCATCCCCTTTCTACGTGCATTTATCTTCATCTACTTTTGCATGCTCTTTATTCTTATGTGTGCCCAGTTTTTGGGGAAAGCTTAAAGCCGCCGCCATGAGGTACATGACCGAGAGGCGTGCGCTGGGGGCATGACCTCTTTCTCATGGGCACATGGTGGCCTCTACGGCTTGTCGCTGGTGGTGCAACAGGTCCGTTGGCCTAGTGCTTATGTGCTGTGTCATGGGGTTGTGGAAGAAAATTGGGCATACTCAAAAGTCGGCTTGGTGTAGGTTTGATGGCCGTTGATGTCCCCAGTTGTCGTTGATGTCGTCCTCATGCCTCGGTCTTCCCGAGCTCATTGGGCCTCCTCTCCTTCTTGCTCCCTCTTCTCTTCCTATCGACTAGCTGGGCTTTTGAGAGCGGCTGAGCAATGGAGAGACCACCGTTCTCTGGTTGTGCTTTAGTGTGTTCTCGGTGGAGGGCTAAGCCATGCAGAGGTTTGTGGGGATAATGGTTGGTGTCGGCTTTTGGTTTGCTCTTTGTCTTGGCTGGAGTATGGAGTGGTAATATAGTTCTGGCTTCTACCTAACTTGCTCTCGGTTGGGGAAGTGAAATGGGGAATGCATGTGCACTATACATACTGATGGCCTTTGGCTTAAGAAGGAGCTTCGGTTGGCTCCTCCCTCTACTGACCTGTGCATTGCCAATTTTGCCCCTATTTCATTCTTGGCTGGCTATATGTCTTAAGGGCATTTTGGTCCAAAGAATATGCTTGCACTATACTATAGGGTTTTTTTCTCTACTGTGGTAGGTAAAGATGAAATTTTCCACTAGATGATGAAAACCCACAACGCGAGGTAGTATCGATCGGCCTCGGACGGTCTGGGAACCTCTGTGAGTGCTACCGCTTTGGCATTTGTAAAGCGGATGTGTCTGATGGCAAAACTTCTTATTTAGGGGGCATTCAGAATAGTGATAGCTTATGATTTTTTTACTATAGCTGGCTTATTGTTTACTGTAGCTGAGTTAGCTTATTTGGTATAATTAAATTTAAAAATAGAAAAAATATGTTAGCCCATCACGGACAATTCAAAGGAATACAAGAAAAAAAAGAAAAGGCAAAAAAGTCTAAAAAATCTAAAAAAAAACCAGAAAAAAATAAAATTACTGAATAGTGAAAAAAAAGCAGAAGCTGATTTTAAACCAAAATGAGCGGACCATTTTTTTTATTTCTTTTATTCTCTCTTCGATTGTTTTCATTCCCCACTTTTTTTTACCTCTTTTGCGTTTTACTTGTATTACACCAGCTATATATAAAACCATTTCTTCAAACGCACAAGCTGACATTTCCATGCACCTAACTGAAATTGCTCTCCTTGTATCTGATCAATACTCACTGCTCGTATTTTGCCCGTCCAGTTTAATGCGAACAGGTCCAGCCCGGTCATCCCATCCAACAACACATACATTTAGAACCTGACATAGCTCGCTTGCAAGAACCATGCATGGAACCGGACAAAACTGACCGCTGAAGCACACACTCATCCTAGTCGTAGTCAAATATATGACCGTCCCTATAGCAACAAACAATCTTACGTGTTAATATGCTTTATCCATTGTTGTTGTCGCTTTAGCACGTCATTACGTAGGTAAAATTGAACATCTAAAAGAGTTAAGACCTTTCTAGAGAACAAACATTAACACATTTTTTTCTCAAAAACACAGAAGAGTTGTGTTTCATTCATTAAGAAGAAGAACAGTACAACGCTAGCCTAAAGTCCAAAATAAAGACCCAAGAACAGATCGGGTACAAAGATCACGAATCCGATAGCCCGACAAGGCTATAACACATGCATAACCACACGGACTTTGGACACATCGGCTAGGAGCATCTTCCGGTGCCGGTGGGAGCATCCCGGTAACTGTTGGAAGTACTAATACTAAAATATAAAGCAACCTATGAATTTTTGGTATATATGGCACTGTCGCAATATATAATTACAATAATGTTTGATTGCGTGCCGTATTAGCAAAAATGGCGTTTTTGCCGCCCGGTGGCCGAGCGGCAAAGCTGTAGAGGTGACGTGGGCAACATGTCGCCTGGCCATCGGCAGCCAAGGCCTGCCACCCCGCCACCGAACGGCAAGTGCCCTACCACCCCGCCAACAGATGGCAGGTAATTAAGTCAGCTTAATTACATACCTTAATTATTTTTTATATACTAAATGTTTAAAATTTTAAATATAGCAAATAAGATCAAAAAATTACAAATTTTGTGTGCTATCTTCTGACATAATGTACTTGATTGTATAATATTTTGATAATTTTATCCGCTGTGAATGTTGCTCAACAATTTATATAATTTTGATAGTTTTATGAGTTGTTATATATAGCAAACAAGTTTCAAAAATTACAAAATTTTATATGAAGCCTCCTGACGTAACTTACTTTATTGTGTAATTTTTTGATAATTGTTTATACTCTAGATATTGCTAAAAAATTTATATAATTTTGATATTTTAGGAATTGTTACATATAGCAAATGAGCTCCAAAAATTACAAAATTTTATGTGAAGCCTCTCAACTTAAATAACCTAATTGTATAATTTTTTTAAGAATTTTATGTACTCTGTAGGCCTTGTCTTATTCGACGCCCCGTCATTCCACACCTACTTCGTCCATATATCCCATGTAGTTGTAATTTCCTAAGGCATGCATATCGTTTGGCTATGTGCCATGTAACCCTCTTCATTTATATAATCTATATTTGTTCAATGCGTATAGACGTCTCCACATTAATGCACATGACATAATACTAAAACAGTCAACATGCAGCCGTCTACTACGGTATAAGCATGGATATGCATTAGACATACATAAATGATACAAAGCACCATAGGTAATAACATGAATAAAAGTAATACTTGCAACACTATACCTTCAAGATAACAACGAACACAAGGAAGAAAATAGCACATAATATTAAGTTAACCTTTCACTCGAGTCTATCAAAATGATGTCGTATCTTCACCATTTCAGTACCCCCATCACAACTCTCTCATGTGGAACAATGTCGAGCCTAGTGGTCATTTCATCCTCCCACACCGAAAATTAGAAACCGCTTGGGCCATTCTGTAATTCAATTAGAAAAATATTTTGTAACATCTGGTGAACAATTGGAACCAACCAGAAATAAGCTGACTCACCGAGTGAAAGGGGCACTTATAGTAATGCCATCCAGGATTCACGGCCGCCTGTGAGGTCTTACGTCTGACAAGCATGTTGCACTTGGGGCAAATCACTGCGGGTACTGTTGAAGAGGCGCTCAGTTGGCTCATCTTGACATCTGGGGGAGGGAGACCCAAACCAACGTACAAAGAATGGGGATGAATACTTGAGGATGTGAAGGAGAACAATGTAAAGGGATTGTGAGAACTCCGTATTTGAGGCCGAGGGGAAAGAGAACCCGGTGTGTTGCTACAGAAAATTACGGACTCGTTGTTGACACGTAGCACCGTGAGCGATGGGGTACGGCATGGATACACTGATATTTGTGCGTACGACGGAGCTGGAAAGGGGGAATGGTATGGGCAAGTCAACACATGTCCGAAGGAGGGAGCAGGCAAGGGGGACAACAGCAAGGGGGTGACAAATGTGTAAAGGAGGGATGTCGCCCCTTGGTGCTGCCCCCCTTGCCCGCACAAAGGTCAGTCTATCCATACCATCCCCCTTGCCCGCTCCCTCCTTCGGACATGCGTTGGCTCGACCATAAATGTCAGTTTGTCCATGTCGTCTCGCCTCACCCACTTCCTCGTGCGCACATATATCACTCTTACCATGTTGTCCCCCGTGACCCACAAGGCTGCGTGCAATGCACCGGGTTCTCTTTTCGCTCGGCTTCAAATATAGAGCTTTCGCAATTGCTCATCACTCATCAAAAGTGTGTTTTGCGGTTATGTTAAATCTCCTAAAACATATAACTGAATGGTGTACATGTCATTGCAATTGGTGTTTATTGAGTGGATTGTTTAAATGCTACGTCGTGTGTATAAAGCTAGAGGGGTCGATATGCATTGAACAAATGTACACCATACAAAGGAGTAAAAATAAGAACGCAACAGTATTACAGACATCACTGATAATAGATTATGGAGTTAATTATTTAGGTAATCAATTGATTAATTGCCAATTACATCTCACATTGGTAAAAATATGAATTAATGTGATACACTAAAAGATATATGAAATTATGACACTGAATGGCGGCTAGACGAGCTCAGTCTATTAGGGCAATCCTTCATTGAGTGCCCGGAGGTCTTGCATATTCTGCATTTCACTGTGCGGGTAATTCTGGTATGTTTGGCTCACATCTATATCGTTCTGGAAGCACCGCATCTACCGACATCCCTTCATAGTTATTTTCAACTCCTTGTTGGGGGCCCATTGCAGCATGTTCGGCCAAAGATTCCTATAGGAGTGAAACTCTACACTTTATGTACTGAAAAGGTATTGCATGTCATAGTACTCTAAGATGTACAACTCGGACATCTACCTCATTTACGCACATGCCTTGTACACATATGAGCATGGCTTGTTCAGGAGCTTTGGCTTGTTACAGGTGCATATTGCCACATCACCCAGGGTGCATGTCTATTTCATTTCACCCCTGATATGACTGTTCACATATTTCTGCCAAAATCTAATCTTATACTTCCTCTGGAGGCTATCGATTACCCAGATATCATGCATTCGGGTCTTCTCCATCGTCTGGTCCATGTGCCTCTGCATATTCTCGGACCATTTCTTGCCTTCATCTATTTGTCACTTAGCTACGGTGGCTCTATTAACAAAATAACCAATAGTACGAGTCCATGTCTCCTCCACAATCACGGTGATGGGAAGGCACCGCACGTCTTTCGGGATGCTGTTGTACACCTCAGACATGTTGGTCGTCATAATCACATACCTCGCACCATCCGCGTAATAGAGAAGGGATCATTTCTCTAATTCAGGTGTGTGCCGATGAATCCACTCCAAGAAACTTATGACGCTACGGGGTTGCTCTCCCTTCGTAGTTCGCCTTTCTAGCTCTGTCCAGATGGACTTGAAATTCCGCCTTTGGTTTTGTAGACACAATACCTTGAACATCTTTATAATTTCTGACTACAGAACTGTGTGAATAGGTTAAATGCAAGATACCTCATACACCACCGGGTTCGCACGTTGTTCCATTGCTGAGGGGGTTCGGTCCCATGTTGCACGGTGTTCAGTGTGGCCATCAACCTAGCATTGCGATCCATGATGACGAAAACGTTGGGTCAATCACCAACTACCACTTGCTTTACGTTCGCTAGGAACCAGAGCCAACTGGATGTGCACCGCACGTCTTTTAGGACGTTGTTGTACACCTCAGACATGTTGGTCGTCATAATCCTATACCTCGCACCGTCCGCGTAATAGAGAAGGGACCATTTCTCTAATTCAGGTGCGTGCCGATGAATCCACTCCGAGAAACTTATGATGCTACGGGGTTGCTCTCCCTTCGCAGTTCGCCTTTCTAGCTCTGTCCAGATGGACTTGAACTTCCGCATTTGGTTTTGCAGATACAATACCTTGAACATCTTTAGAATTTCTGACTACATAACCGTATGAATAAGTTAGATACAAGATACCTTATGCACCACCGGGTTCGCACGTTGTTCCATTGCTGAGAGGGTTCGGTCCCATGTTACATGGTGTCCAGTGTGGCCATCAACCCAGCATTGCGATCCATGATGACAAAAACATTGGGTCAGTCACCAACCATCACTTGCTTTACGTTCGCTAGGAACCAGAGCCAAGTGGACGTGTTCTCACCCTCTATAATGGCAAATGCCATTGGGAGAAGCTGGTCATTCACGTCGGCGCCACCGCGGTGAGAATGGTTTTCTTGTACCTTCCTGTGAGGAAAGTGCCATCCATCGTGAGCGTAGGACAACAAAACTTGAAGCCCTCAATGGCCTGGACGAAAACCCAGAATAATCAGTCCAGTGTGAAATAGTTGGGCCCTCCGTCAGCATCTGGATGCTCAAACTTGTTTATGTATGTGTCGGAGTTTGATTCGGCTATCTGCTGAAGCAATCTCGACACAAAGTTGTATGCCTCTTTGTACGGGACGTACATGGACTCGATGACCTCCTGCTTGCCTTGTTGAACCTTACTGTAGCTGATTGGATAGCCAACCACATTAGTGACTTCTAACATGAGCATTTTCAAGGAAACGGATACGTCTAACACAACTAGGTGGCTGATGATGCTTGCCACATGCGGAAGTCATATTCCGTTGATGGCGTAGGGGCTCGCTGAGCATGCAAGTGTGGTCGATCATTACCTTGATCGAGAAGATCAAGCCAAAAATCTTAGCTCGTTGAGCACTGACCTTTGCAGGGCAGCCTTTCACTACACACTTCACTATGTAATTAGCTGGGTTGGATCGGTGCACTTGACACACACGGCTAATAGACAAGACTACCGTGCAATAGCTTGTTGCATAGCCGCCTTGCTATGGAAACACTGTCCAACTAGGAGGGTATCAGTTTGAAACCTCCACTGGAACCCTTCTTCTTGCGGCAGTACAAGGGAATGCACCGCAACATCATCGAGTCTAGAGGACACACAAGGCACCTCCAGTGACATAATTCCCTCGAGTGGACTAACCGTCTGCTATGCGTCATCGTTAGTATCATCGAAGCCTAGGTCGACGTCCTCGTCGGACTCCAACCCGAGCGCCTGGTCTGGTAGATACTTGTGGCAGTCAATGCGAGCTGACCACCACATACTCGCCTCATCATTCCGCACAAAATCAGGGGTGAGACTTCCCTTTGATATAACACATTCAGTGGTATCGTCTTCAAGCTCCGCCTGTGGTTCCCCAGGTATTGAGAGGCCGGGCTCATCAACATTTTTCAATGCCCGACACACGAAACTCAGGTACACCACCGGCCTCCCATAAATGGCTGCCTCGGGCTGGGAGGCAATTTGCATATATTGCCTCCATGCTACGGTGTCATTCACCTTCACGAGCTCCCACACGCCATTCGTGCAGGTGATCCCCTCGATCGCAAGTTTCACCGCCATTGCCTCCGTGGTGAACTCCCTCCGGATGCAGCTTCGTAGCTCGTGAATATTCATGACACCGAGCCCTTGGCCTGGAGCACCTTGTATTGGCATGTCGATAGGTCCAACCCATCAGGTCCAACCCGTATAAGACCATCCATAGAACATTGTCGAGTGTTTCATGTCTGCGACTGCCTGAAGCCACAATAACTAGATTCATAGTAAGTGTTACAACAAAAAATGATGACAAGCAGCATGCAAATTAGTGATTATATGTGTGTAACTATATATGAATAATTCATTAATTACCGATAATTTGATTGCCCATTCAAAAAAATTACGAGAGGTTCATTACTGTCGTCCTAAGCACTTAATTGCTTAGCACTAACTTATTACTTAACCCTAACTAACTGTGACTACAATAATTACGACTGCTTAATTACACACTACCATACAATAACAAATTATGGGTACCGTACGTACACAAAAATAGTAAAAACTATGTCCAACTTGTTACAACCTACTTACTTTATAATACAAACTACATTAATTACGATTAACTAAATAACACTAATTAACTAGTACTATGGGAATAACATCAAAAGCATACGATAAAAAATTACCTGTCTTTCGGGAGAAACATTCAACACTATCGCGTCCTCCTGCTGCGTCCTTCATGAGTTATGTATTGGCTTCTCAAAATAATTGGTTATGCACTCTTAATTTTGAGCGTGACTGCGAGAATGAGCTTCCGTGATGAGTGACTTAGATAATCGATGACCAATTGCGAGAGGTTTGTATTAATTACCTGTCGACAATGACGAGGCGACAGGGCACCTGCTATCTGGCGACAGGGCGGCAGGCCTTAGCCGTCTGGTGGCCGGGTGACAGGTTACACGCGTCACCTCTAAGGCTTCACCGTTCGGCCACCGGGCTGCAAAAACGTCATTTTTGCTAATACGATACGCATATGGATATTTTTTATAATTACGGGTTGCAGCAGTTTCATATATGCCAAAAATTCACAACCTGCATAGTTGTGTTGGTATTATTCAAGTATTCAAACTCGTAACTGAACAGACAGATATAAAAATAGGACTATTTTTTTTGGAAGCTGAAATTATAGACTAATTTCTCGGTGGCTGCAAGGTTTATGCTGCAAGAAGGTGAATCAGGCTATTATATTAGCTTTACACCCCAAAAAGAAATATATATATATATATATGAAGATGTGTACATATTAAAAGAACATGAAAATGTGCTAAAAATACGCAAGAATCGGTCCGAGATACCCAAGGATCTTTGTCACTCACATGGAGAGGATCAGATGAATATACTAATTGAAGAAATTTGTGTGTAATAACATCATGATGAGCTGTGCTAAGCCCAGTCATATGGTAGGCAAACTACGAGACAGAGCCAGTTCAAGGTCTACAAGCAGCAAGGCATTACAGCATCCTGTTTGGCTTACTGACTGAATGGGCAAGACAAAAAAAAAAACAATTCAACAAACATGCCCACTTGGTCATTAACAAATTCCATGACAATAATGGGGAGATTATTTGGATGTTGTGCTGTTCGACTTGTCGTTTGCAGCGGGGTTATATGGAAGTTTTCCTGCCTTCTGTTTGGCAATGTCTTTGTCCCCCATGTTTTATCTAATCTGAATGGTGTTGGTTTGTAGCCACCATAATAGTTACAAGGATTGTTTGGCTCTAAGCTTATTGTTTACAAGTAGCTGAAAGTGCTATTGCACAGTGGCATTGGACTACCCAAAGTAGAGCAAATCGTAGGATATATTAGACATCACTTTCTGCTCCTAAAAATCTGAACATATGGTGAAATTCACATTTCAGGGAAAACACAAAATTCTAGAGAATTATGCAAGCTGCACGTAATTTCACCAACAGTCCATGTATTGTTGAGACAAGAACACTATGTACACGAAAGCTTATACAGCTTAAGTACTAGTTTAGTGACTTTTTGGCACCTATGAGCTAGATTGACTTCGTCTTGGCAGGAAAGATGTCAGTGGTATACTTTTCTAAGCTTTGAGGCAAAGCGTACTCTAGACAGTCTAATGGCTTCTAAGCCATGAATAGACAGGCAATAAAATTAACAATTGAGCCTAAGGGTGAAGAGAGCTAGGATTGGCAAAGAATATGCTCTGCAACTTGTTCTACCTACTTTGACCATATTTCCTATGCAAATCATTTTCCACTAGGCAAAACAGAAAATATTTTGCACCTCGCTCCGAGCCACCGTGAATTTTCCATGATGCTTCCTATTTCCTCCTAATCTATTCCTATATCTTAGACTCAAATCTCATATGGTTATCGTAACAAAAATCACATTCTCGATTCAAAGCAGAAAGCACTTACTCTCAACTGTCATTAAACTAATCTCGCTCGCAATTCCGACAGAATAAGATGCCAAGTGTTCATACTGTCGATCGATTCTTCCATCCAATGAACTCTGATTTGGCGATGCTTCTTCAGTGATGCATACATGTGAGCATTAAGCAAAGTGTTTGGCGTGGTACGAGATTATTATATGGCCTAAAGGCTGGCTAGTGGAGGGGACTTGAAAATATAGAGGTAAAGAAGCATGAATAAGCTTAGGTTAGGCTCTATGGAAGGCCAGGCATTTGCATATCTGACCACTAAAGGATGGCTTAAGGCTTTTGATATCGATCCACTTGTCGACGCACAGTGGGATAATTTCCTATAATTCCTTCCAGAACGGCATTTTTTTTGCGCGCAAGAATAAAGCGAATGTGGCCTTTTCTTTGCGCCTTCTGCCCTGTTCCTGCTAATATATTTTATGTTTTGATTCCTAATGCCTGTGTTTTGAGCTCAAGTTTATCATCAGTAGACCCCCTGCAGTGGATGCTGATAAGCATGGAGAACCCAATGGCTGCTGGACACACCAAAGCTGCACGAATTGAAACCCTACCATCTTGTTAATTGCCAGGAATCTGAATGTTGGATCCAACACTGCCTGCACAAACACACACTGCACTTGGTCTCTCCCAAAATGGTTCGTCATCTAGAGAGCTTTATATGCAACCAACTTCTGTTGGTGACTCCTTTTCCTCCTGTCACCGCAGCGGCGATCGTCGACGGTGACGGTACAGGGGGCTACCACCCTGCTGAATTCAGTGGCTAGCCTAGCCGATCTTATCTTCGGCGGAAGAACGCTGTTGCTGCATGTGCATGAGCACGAGTGTAACTGCAGATAGTGAGTAGTAAAGCCTCCATCTAGGATCTGGAATTGGAGCTGGGATTGGAATGGGCCAACAGCATGTGCATCCCAGCGTTAGGTGTGAGAATTGACCTGATGGGAAGCATAGAAATGACGCCAATTTTGTTTCCATGATTTTTTTTTTTTACCTGTTGGGGACATGGTTCCTTTTCGCGATGTGCGTTGCGTTGTCGAGCTAGTTTTGGTTTTCTGAAATGACAACGTAAATTGACTTGACGCAAAGCGGGCACCAGCGTTGCCATCTACACCTCGCGGTTTTGGGAAGGGTAATGGCGTTCAGGAAGTACCAGTGCCGAAAGACGGTTTTGCTTCTAAAACGATTAAGGCTCTGATCGTTTCGGTTTTTTTTAGTTTTAACTTCTAGTTTCAGCTTTTTTTTTTCACTATTTACTACACTATCCACTAACTCAGCTACAGTGTTTTTTCAGCCAGTTACAGTGTTTTTTCAGCCAAAAACAAAAAACCATCGCTATTCCAATCACCCCCTAACACGACTTCAGCGTCTGGTCGTGTACTTTCCATTTTCAGTTCTGAGAACGCAACGCTAAACCCAGCAAGTTCTTTTGGATGGAATGGATTGGAGATATGGACAGATTGAAGCTCCAACTTCAGTTTAGAAGAAAGCAGAGATGCCCAGGTCTGCACGAGACTCTCAGGTTATCAAGTGCATGACAGTTAGAGACCAATCAACCAATGCACAAAAAAAAATCCATGTGTAGCAGCATAAAATGGTGTTCAGGAAGTAGTGGTTCTGAGAAAAAGACAGTTTTGCTTCTGAACCAACACACACAACTTCGGCACCTGGTCATGTACTTCCATGTGATGTTCAACAGATTGCAATACACTGTTCTTGGAAACAAACGACACCGTGTCCCAGAAGACGAGAGATGTGATATAGTCACCAAAAAAGCCCCCAAGTGAACGTGGAAGCAAATACTTGACCATAACACTCGCGACAAAGAAGAACAAAGCAAGAACAAGAGGATTGCCAAAGGTATAATAGTAAGATTCAGATATATCTGAGCCTGTCCTTGCCAGAATAGGGGTAAATAAGACCAATGGGGCAAAATTTCAACACTTGCTTTGTATAGAAAATGAACAAAAAAAAATTACACTAGAGGGATTACAGCTGTCCCCAACCAAACCAACAAATTCAAACTTATGAATGAAGTGTAGCAAGACCATTGGGCTTCGCTTTTCAAAGATGTTTCATACAACAAGGAGGTAACGGTGGGCGCTGAGTGCCTTCCTTTCGCAAATCTTGGCAGCTCGAGACCATGTTATGATATCACCACCACTTTTCATTTCACCACGCATCAGGAGAAACAACTGCATAAATAACCTCCAGATTTTTGCTTGAATCTTGAGCAGCCTGCAGAGGGAAAAAGAAAGGGATGGTCAGAAAATTTCAGTACAAAAATTTGAAAATTCAATACAACAGCAGTGTCCTTTCTCACTAAAGTGGTCCTTTTCTGAACTGCTTAACACCATTCATCGTGTTATCAAATTCAGAACCTTTGTGTCATTTTCTCACTTTTTCAAAGAACTACATTAATCAAATGAGAATTAGTCGTTATCTCCTCAAAAG
Source organism: Melocanna baccifera (assembly GCA_036346265.1). NCBI lineage: Eukaryota > Viridiplantae > Streptophyta > Magnoliopsida > Poales > Poaceae > Melocanna > Melocanna baccifera. The sequence continues at coordinate 6,286,645 of CM070677.1, read as the reverse complement.
TTAAAATTCTGGTAACACTGACGTATGGTCCAAAAGAGTTTAATTGCAAATAGCGGAGCCCTGATTGCATTAGCTTCTCCCAGTTGAAAAATTCAGCATCAAGGAAACATCAGCAGGGAAAACAAACAAGAATGCTGTGCAATGATGATTTCACGCTTTTGTAGTTGCATGCACACAAGTATTGCTATGAAAGGTTATGCACACACGACACTTATGACAAAAAATGAAAGAATCAATGCGAGTACGAAGTGTTAACATTTTTCTTTGGAATGTCTTCACATAAGTGCGAACTGTTACTTAAAGAGTACAAACTCCTAATCTGCACCACAGATCAAATCTAGCCTTGATTAAATTTAACCAAACCTAATATGAACCGTTGATCTTTTAGCATATGTGGATAATGAACAACTTTACACAAGGAGAGTAATAATATATCTTCTTTTCATTTAGCTAGCTCATCCAACCTTGGGTTACACCGACACTTCACAAAACCTTCATGCCCCATATCGGACACGGCTCTGACACACCGCTGATACGTGTCTGGATGTGTCCAAATATTCCCTTTCAAAAACGTTTATTTGAATTGCCAAACAGACGGTGGACACAGACAAGTCCAAAAGAAAATGAAAAGCAGCACCTGCCCCCAACCCTCTCTCACTGTTAATAAAAAAAACTATAAAAGTTCACATAAAAAACTAATTATATTGTCGCCTTGATTGCATCTTATTTAACTTAGGTATAGTCGTATAGATATTATGTGCATAGTCATCAACAAAATCTGATTGAGATAGGCTCAAGTCTCATATGCCAATGTGTATATGGTACTTACATTAGTTGGCCAGTGACAGAACTGGAAACACCGCAAAGAGTAGTGAACCCAGTCATCCCACAGAATGAGGTACAGCTTGTTTGTTTCTAGAAGCCGCAAACCTCTAATTATAGAATATAGAACAGTCATTATGAAGAAGGGGCATATTTTCACCCCTGGAGTGGACACGTATCATATATATGACACATGGATTAGGAAAGCAGTATAGATTTAGCAGGCAATAAAGCATCATTTGTTGTGTGTAGGAGATGAATAAGTATAGAAAAGGAAACACATTACTAGGTCTGAAAATGTCAACAAAGCTGTGCGATCGAGAATAGCAGCGGCAAGTGAAGGCAGATAGACAGAGGTCTGCGAGGGTGCATGCCCCTGTCCTCCAGATCGCCAAAACAAAGCAGGGACCTTTACAAATGGGCTACTACAATACTGGTCCAGGTCTTGTATTGAGTGGCTCTACTTGTTGAGTTAGTATAGTAGGCAGGAGTTCAAATGAGCACTATGGACAATGTGGAGGGCTGTCGTTTCAACATCAAAAAAAGATGCCAAACTGCTAATCTAAGAGTGGTCTAATTCTTATGTCAAAGTTTTCCATAATCTTTACATGCTACAAGATAAAGGCTGCAGATCAGGTTTAGTCAAATTGTTTACGGCACAAACCATGACAGGCGCAGATATGGGTGTACTTCCGTAAGGAGCTATGTATATTTAGTAGTACACAAACAGTATAGTTTTTGAAACATATTCCTTACAACTTTTAGAAAAACGATTCATCATGCTTTCTGATTTTGAAGTGCTAATACTAAATTATAAATAGCTAAAGTTTCTCAAATTGCTCTTTCAGTGTGGTCCTCCTAAGACAGCATCATGGATCCACCATCAGCAAATGATACCTGCATAATTCAACTGCAAACTAGATGAACATAAAGTTGAGTACGATGCACAAAAATAGGAGCTACAAGATTCCAGATTAAGCTAATTAAGAAAACTCTCAAGCAAAAGAGAGGTCATGTGGTATCTACTCGGCGCGCAGGAAGTACTGATGGTTGGCCGGACCTCGCAGTCGAGCCCCTTGTCGCCCAGGAACCGTGATAGAAGCGGTGACTGACAACAGGATACAGGGGAACAGGAAGCACAAGACTGGGAAGCGGAACTATTGTATTTCTTGTCTGCCGATTACAAACGGTATGACTCCTTTTTTATAGTCCCAACCCATACCTATTCCAATTACAATTCTTATTTCTTTCCTAAAGATAGTCATCTATCCCATATTTAAATAAAACACCTAACTAGAGACCAATCAGGAAACGTATCTGTTTAGCTGCCTTCATCTGGTGCTGCCGCCTGCATCTCTTGCCGTGCTGTCCTTCTCCGATAAGGAATGCCCCACATAACATCATGACAATTAAAGATCACCCTGTCAACAAAATTTCTATGGGTGCTTCTTAAAATTTGGGGCTGATCAGGTCAAGCATCTTATGCTACCTTTGGAATGATTCTTTGATCCTTAGAATTATCCAGTTGAAGTTAGGGTAGACTGTGTTAGTGTTGCAACCTGCAAGCGATGTATGTTTGTTGTTATCCTATTTGTTGTCTTGCATTGTCTTTCTTTTTTCACCCCAAAATAGGTTGTACTGTATCACTGGAAGTGTTGGTGTTTAAGTCGCAAACAAGGAAATCAGTTCCACTCCATAGTATCATATATGTACTAGATATACCAGTTTAAATGCAAACAATCGAGTCAACAGAACAAATATTAGTTGTCAACCAGAAGATTTAATTCAACAGAACAAATGTCAACATAATCATAACTGAGACATCGTGACATTATTTTCACACAGAGAACTGCTTGTAATCTAACATTCCATCCATATCTCAAAAGAACTAATAGTACCAAGGCAGTTTTCACCTTAGCAGCAGCTCTTACAGTGGGTTCGACTCAGCACTCAGCAAACAAATGCTCTGGTAGCTCTCACCTCATCTCCTTTGTAAGCAATTGTATGGCACAAGAATTACTGAATTGATTAGAGGGCCAATAGGCAGGGTACATATATAGGCAAGGAGGACCCTGGGCTGGTTTATGGAATCATGACCACCGTGGATCTCCTTGCCTAATATAGCATCAATCAGCCATAATGGGCATTGCTTAATATAGCAACAATCAATATATAATCAGCCATAATTGGAGCTGTCTAACACCCCCCCGCAGTCGGAGCGTCGCCATAGACGTTCAGGCTGGACCGGAATTCCTGAAAAACCGTCGAAGGCAGACCCTTGGTGAAGATGTCGGCATACTGGGATGACGTCGGCACGTGAAGAACGCGGACAGCACCAATGGCGACACGCTCCCGAACAAAGTGAAGATCAATCTCAATATGTTTGGTGCGTTGGTGTTGAACCGGGTTGGATGACATGTAGACGGCGCTGATGTTGTCGCAATACACCAAGGTAGCCTTGCTGGGTGGGGAGTGGAGCTCACAAAAGAGTTGGCGCAGCTAGGATGCCTCAGCCACGGCATTAGCCACACCACGGTACTCGCCTCGCAGGTGTCCACTGGTGTGGAGCAGGGCTTACACTCAGCCATGCCTGCGCGGTCTAGAATCTCATGCATATACTGGCGCTGCGAGAGAAAAAGGCCATCAGACCGCCGCTGAACCTGCATCCCGAGGAAGTGATGGAGATCACCCAAGTCCTTCATCGAAAACTCCTGTTGCAAAGCAGTGATGGTGCGATGGAGGAGTGTGGTCGATGAAGCTGTGAGGACGATGTCATCCACATAGAGCAGCAGGTAGATGAGCTCAGCACCACGGCGGAACACGAAGAGCGAGGTGTCAGACTTGGCTTCCACGAATCCGAGAGACACCAAGTAAGCTGCAAAACGGCTGTACCATGCTCGAGGCGCCTGCTTGAGACCGTAGAGGGAACGGTTCAGACGGCAGATGTAATCTGGATGAGAGGAATCCTCGAACCCGGAGGGTTGCACGCAGTAGACTGTCTCATCAAGGTTGCCATGGAGGAAGGCATTCTTCACATCAAGTTGTCGAATAGGCGATTGCCATGGAGAGGCCGGTGAGAGCACATCGCACGGTAGTCTGGTTTGACGACGGGGCTGAAGGTTTCTGAAAAATCAAATCCTGGGCGCTGTGTGAAGCCGCGGAGGACCCAACGAGCTTTGTAGCGCTCTAGTGAACCATCAGCCTGAAATTTGTGCTTGAAGATCCATTTGCCAGTCACCACATTCGCGCCAGGGGGGCGCGGAATAAGATCCCAAGTGTTGTTCTGGAGAAGGGCAGCATGCTCATCTAGCATGGCAGCGCGCCAGTTCGGGTCGGCAAGAGCAGCCCGGTATGTCCTTGGAACAGGAGACAGCAGCGTGGTGTTGTACGCAGCAGGTTGCCGGAAGCCATGTTTTGCCCTGGTGGTCATGGAGTGGTAATTGACCACCGGGGGAATGGCAACCGCGCCCTGTGGGAGGGGCGTAGGGGCGGCTGGAGGTGCCGGAGACGCAACTGGAGGGCGCCGGCTGTACACCTGGGTGATGACGCGAGCCGGCAGCGGCAGCTGGACAGCCGCGCGGAGGCGCAGGGACGCTGGCGGCCGCGCGTGGGCTGCGCGCGTAGTGGAGGGCGCCGCGACGCCGAGGCGAGGAAGCGGCGAGAAGCCCGTGACACTGCCGCACGTGGCAGTGCAGGTGAGGCACCTGCTGGAGACCTAGCCGCACATGGCAGTGCGGGCAGAGAATTCGCAGCAGCAGGCAGAGAAGCCGGTGATGGTGATCCTGCAGGCAAAAGAGACCGTGTCGGGCCTATGGGCACCGGAACGGGATTAGTAAAGGTGTCCAAAAACTCGAAGTCCGCGGTGGATGGGGTGTCTGGCTGCTCGGCAAAAGGAAAGGAGGACTCGTCAAAGATCACATGGCGAGAGATGATGATCTTGTTGGAGTTGGTGTCTAAACAGCGATAGCCTTTATGATGAGCAGAGTAGCCAAGGAAGACGCACGAAGTGGAGCGCGGAGCAAGTTTGTGGGCAGCGGTGGCGGATAAGTTGGGATAACATCGACAACCGAAGACGCGCAGATGGTCATACGCGGGCGGAGAGCCTAGCAAGGCTTCATGAGGCGTACGGGAGCGCAGCATTTTTATTGGTAAGATGTTGAGTAGAATGGTGGCGGTGTTTAGTGCCTCGACCCAATACCGAGGTGGAAGATAGGCTTGGAAGAGGAGGGATCGAACCACATTGTTGAGAGAGCGGATGGCGCGCTCAGCCTTCCCATTCTGAGCAGAGGTGTAAGGACACGACATTCGGAGGGAAGTGCCGTGGGTCAGGAAGAAGGTGCGGGCGTTGGAATTGTCAAACTCGCGCCCATTGTCGCATTGGACAGACTTGATGGTGCGGCCAAACTGGGTGGAAACAAGAGCAAAGAAATTAGATAGAGTCGAAAAGGTGTCAGACTTGAGGCTTAAAGGGAACGTCCACATATAGTGTGAGAAATCATCGAGAATGACCAAATAATATTTAAAACCAGAAATACTAGGGACTGGCGAGGTCCATAGATCACAGTGTATGAGTTCAAAACTATGTGAAGCACGTGATGCTGACACAGGAAAAGGAAGACGAACATGACGCCCGAGCTGACAAGCATGACATATAGAATTTCTAATTTCTTTATTACAAGCCATAAGTTTGGACAGAGTCTCAAGTCCAGGATGACCGAGACGACGATGCCATAGAGTGGACGCAGTGGTGGCGGCGAGGTGTGCAGCAGGAAGTGATGACGCGTTGGAGGGATGAAGAGGGTACAACATCCCGGAGCTATTGCACCTGGTGATCACTTTCCTGGAATGCAGATCCTTCACAGAACAACCAGCAGGGTCAAATTCAACAGAACAATTGTTGTCGGAAGTGAACTGACGCACGGAAATTAGGTTCTTAATAAGACCCGGAGAAACAAAGACATTATTAAGGTATAATGAACCGGGAAGATGAGCTGTGCCAGTGGAAGTGACGGGAAGTAACGCACCGTTACCGACAACAATGGAAGATGGAATAGGATACTGTTGGGAAGAGGTGTGGGAAAGAGTACCGGCGTCGGAGGTCATATGCGAGGTGGCGCGGTGTCGAAGATCCATCGTGTTCTTGGCGAGTCGCGACACGGTGTTGAAGGAAGCGGACCTGCGCGTCCCGTGATGGCATGCTAGTCGTGGGTAGTAGTGGCGGGGCGCCCATCGCCCTAGGCGCCGGCGATGAAGGCCTGCGGCTGAGGTGGAGGAGCCGGCAGAGGAGGACGAGCGGCGGTAGCGGCGAGCCGGGGAGGACGAGCAGCAAAGCGAGCGAGGAGGGCGATTCCCGTGCCACATGCGATGGAGCGGACGGGCTTGTAGAAGCTGGGCCATGGACCGCTGGCGAGCTGCGCGAGATGCTTCTTGGTTCGGCGCGAGAGAGCTGGACCGGGCGGCGTGCGATCGCCGCCTTGCCCTTGCCACCGCCGCGCGTGTCGCGCTTGTCACCCTTGCCGAAGTTCCTGGGTTGCTGACCAGCAGTGCCGCCAGCGCCGTAGGCAATGAGGGCGGTCGGGGAAGGCGTCGAGCGATGAGCCATGTTGAGTTCTTCAAGCAACAGATCGGTCCGGGCTTCCAGGAAGGTGGGGAACGGACGCCCACGCTGTATGTGCATGCCGATGGAGGCGAAGCGCTCGTTGAGGCCGCGGATGATGTTGAGGACGAGCGTACGATCAGTGACGACCTCGCCCAAGTCGCCCAGGGCATCGGCCATGGTCTTGAACTTGCGGCAGTAGTCGGTGATGGAGAGATCGCCCTGGACGAAGTGGCGGAAGGTGGCGTCGAAGTAGAGTGCGCGCTGCTCGCGGTTGCCGAGGAACTGATGCTCCAGGGCGAGCCAGACGGAGCGGGCAGTGGCAGTGGCATGGTTGTCCCGGACAATCTCCTCGAGATCGGGAGAGACTGTGCCGAGTAGCCATGTCATGACGACGCAGTCCATGCGCTCCCAGTCGGGGTAGGTGTGGTCGGCGGCGTCGGTGAGAACATGGCGCCGGAGGGAGAATTTCCCAAGAACCAGGAGCATCTGGTGGCGCCAGCGGGTGTAGTTGTTGGTCTCCATGTCGAGGACAGCGGGGACAAGAGCGCGGATGTTCTGGACGCCGACGGCCTAGGCGTGGAGGTTGATGATGGCGGCGGCCTCGTGTGCCAGGAGAGCGTCCCGGAGCGGCTGAGGAGAACCACCGGCGCTGGTAGGGGAGGCGTCGTCTTCTAGCGGGATGGCGGCCTCGGCCGCTTCCCGCTCCTAGGCGGCACGCGCAAGGGCGTCGCGAGCGCGAGCGGCGGCGGCATCGTGCTCTTGGGCGCGGCGCGCGCCTCGCTCGGCGATGCATGCGCGGCTGGAGAGCGGCGGCGGGTAGCCTCTGGCGGCGGCGGCGCTCGGCCAGCCTTGGCGTGCTCGGCCGGCGGCCGCGGGCGCGGTGGCGCGGTGCGTTCGGCCTCGGCGCCGGTGGCGAGGCGCGGGTGGAGCGGGCGGTAGGGGCGACGGCGAGAGGCGGGTGGAGCGGGCGGGCATGGGGCGGGAAAGGCGCGCGACCTTGAGGCGCGTGGGGTGCGCAGCCAAGAGGCGAGGCGCGTGGGGTGCGCAGCCAAGAGGCGCGTAGTCTAGGGCAGCGGAAGGGAAAAAAAACTAGACGTCTGATACCATGTAAGCAATTGTATGGCACAAGAATTACTGAATTGATTAGAGGGCCAATAGGCAGGGTACATATATAGGCAAGGAGGACCCTGGGCTGGTTTATGGAATCATGACCACCGTGGGATCTCCTTGCCTAATATAGCATCAATCAGCCATAATGGGCATTGCTTAATATAGCAACAATCAATATATAATCAGCCATAATTGGAGTTGTCTAACATCCTTTGTTGACTCACCTCAGCACTAAACTCCAACACTGCCACCTTACCCGTGTCCTTTTTGCTCTAGTTTGGAAAGTGTTTTGCAACTATTACCAGGCCAGCCTATCGTGCACTTGTGTCTCCAGGTTGGCTTGCCACTTTGCAGAAAAACTATTACCGGGCCAGCCTACCCTGCATTTGTGTTTCCAGGTTGGCTTGCCATTTTGCAGGAGGAAGTGCATGTACTACAATGTCATCACCCACAAAAAAAGATTGGGAAGGAGCCCCACCTTGAGCTAATGTGATGCCGATTGTTTGAAAGTAGGAATAATCAGCATAATATCCTACAATCCTATTTAGGCACCACTCATTTGGGCTTTTAAGTGCGAGCTTCTGGTTTATTTTGCACTATAGCGTTTTTTTTTCATTGTAACTGCTGGTAGCCTTTTCAGCGTAATTAAATTTAAAAAATAAAAAATAGAAAAATTATCATATCATCACGGACAATGCAAAGGAATAAGAAAAAAAGAAAATACAAAAAATCCCAAAAAGCTAAAAAGCCAGAAAAAGAAGAAATTAAGAAGCTAGAAGTTCTAATGAGCAGCACCTTAACCTTGACCATCAAAATGGTGAACCAGCAGCCCTTGCCCTTCTACCGCATAATATTCAGCTAATGTGCAAGTGCAATAGCTTGTGGACAACTTCTTCATAACAATACCCAGATAATTAATGGTGTATGTCGAGAGAAGAGAACACCTGCACAAGGCATCATCATTTTTGCTGCTGATGGAGACACCAGGGCCGTTCCTATAATTTTGGAGGCCCTAGGGCGTGATAAAAGTGGAGGCCAATCATTCTACCATAAATATGTAACAATACTTTTTATTTCAATTGCAAAAGCTAAAGTTCAATACAATAATCATTAGATTTAGTACGTCACAAAATACAAAGTACTTATTGACGATATTAGACTTAGTACATCATAAAATACAAAGTATTCACTGGTGATAATCCATTTGCACGTTAATACTATGAATAAGTCTTAGAAAACTATAACATGATACTAAAGACAAAACAATTTAGAAGAAGACTACATTAACCAAAGCACCCTAAAGGAGAGCCATGAGCCATCATCTATCACCTGCCAAACAATCAAGCGAGTCATTTTTTCTTGATGGCTCACATCTGGAGTGCAATCAAGGATTATGGAGAAATATTTGGCCTTTTTAACAATCTGTATGATAGAACTTGTAACACTACTTGCCAACAGAGAAATTAACTCATTTTGAATCTTATGACTAAGATAATGACGATGAATTTCATTATTTTGAATGTGTCTATGATGATCTTGCATTACCACGTCAAATTCTGCAATCATTTCAACACATCCTAAGAAATTGCCATTACTATCTTCGTAAAGTTTCTCACTTGATCCTCGAAAAGCTATATTACATTTACCAAGATATTTCACAACGGCAACTATTCTAACTAAGACTTGTCTCAAGCGTTCTTTCTCTTTAGTGATTTGTTGTTGCAAATCATTGCCAATTGTTTGATTTTTGTGAAGCCTAATTCTTAGTTCATTCCTAGTGTTCATGTTAGTAATATGCTCAACCCTACTTTGATGTTCTTTGAACCGCCACTAAGATGTTTCCAGTCTCTCAATCAATTAGTAGCTAAGAAACTCTTGTTGTTATTAGATATGCAAAGCTTACAGCAAAAGCAATACACTTTGTTAACATGTTTAGAATAAACTAGCCATTTTCTGTCATGTACCTCTCCCTTGCTCATTTTTTTCTAGAATAATAAGCACATGAAAAATGCCTATTAAGATTATCTAGAGGGAATACAATATTTTCTTCTCTTATAGCTAATGTCATTGACTTTCTCCACATTACAGTCACATGCAGACATGCTGTGTCCTACACAATAAAACAAATCCTGATGTGATCCCCATACTGAACATAATAATGCAAGGATTGCATCTCCATTATTAGTTATTTCCTTGATGTTTCATGTTTAAGTCTCAAAGTACTTCATATCACTGTCACTGAGCAAATGTCCTGGATGGAAAAGAAACTAAAAAAGTACTCCGCAGAAGTAGAAATAAAACCAACCAGGTGCTACTAGGACCAAAAGTCCAAAACCAGTCAAGCCTGCTACTCGCCTGCTCTAACCTTCCTGAAAGATCTAACTCAAAATCTACATGTGGGTTCAAAGCAGGTTCATTGAGATAGCACTTAAAGAGTAGAAAATCTACCTAGATAAACACCTTGTGGTTTCAAAATTATCAATGAGTATATATCAACAAACGGAATTTCTAAGAAACAAGAAATTCAGGACAGCATACAACATTGCATGGATGGGCTTCAGGACAGAAATCCAAACACACCAAATTCTGCTGGAACGGTGACAGCACGTACACCGCCACCTTCATCCGCACCGGCATATGCAAGTATGCAATGGCTATATGAAGGGATTTTGAGTAGAGCCGTTACAAAGTGAAGAAATTAAAGACGAATTGGTTGGGAATCGAAGAAATCGGGCTCTTCTCCTCCTCCATTAATGGCGACAACGGTGGGGACAGCGTTTGTTTTTGGGGAAGAGATCGGAAGAGGAGTGGTGGAGAGGATACGCGCAGACGACGTGCGAATTGCGATTGGGGAATGGGGATCTGGTGGATGAGTGATGAGATGAATTTAACGATGTGCCTCTGTGTGATTGTGAGAGAGACTGACTGTCCAGTTTCCATGCTTATATTTAGCCTTAGCCCTTAGGGAGCTAGGAGCTCAGCGCTAGATTTGGATTGGGCCGTTACTTGAATTTGGCTGGCCCAATCAATGATACAGCCCCACGAGACAAGAGTATTCAGTGACAGTATCAGTACGTAGGCTAATCAATGATACACGTATTGATGTATACATACATGGGCTTGGGCTAGGGGCCCTAGCTTTCATGGGCCCTAGGCGATCGCCCCTGCTGCTCAGGCCCAGGGCCGGCCCTGGGGGACACAGTGGCAGCAGGACAGACACTCTCAACCTTCCTGCATTCTAGTTCACCCAAAGCACTTGGGCGTGATATCTAACACAGCCATATTTGTCTGGATCTCAATATGGATCGCAGGTCCTATGATCCCACGAAGCTTAAACAATCTGGATCGATCAATGGATCAGCATTTTATATGATATATATGCAAGGATCATAGGATCCTTCAGGATCATGATCCTACTCATATACCATACAAAGTATAAAATATGAAACTAACTAATATTAATTTAAGTTTTTAACTTTGCTAGCTCAATTAACTTCCTTTTATCTCATTACATGTTGTTTTAAGTTGAACGAATGTTATCCTTATTATATTGGATATATAAACCGAGTAACATTTAGAATATTGAATTAAAAAAGTTTAATTTGACTAAAATTGAATTAAGTAGGCTTGTATAAATAGTTTCACTAAAATTAAGTTAAAGACATAAAAAAATATATTACAGACATAAACATCTCGGTATATACTTTACATTATATATCGAATATATGTAACTTTTAAATTCTGGTAATAGTTCCACTAAAAATTAAGTTAAAGACATCAAAAAAGTATATTACAGACATAAACATCTCAGTATAAACTTCACATTATATATCGAATATATGTAACTTTTAAATTTTGGTAGGATCATGATCGTACAATCCTTCCAGTCAAATGAAGAATGATCCTACCTAGGATCCTATCCTGACAACTTTCAGCACAGCCTCCTCAATCCTATCCATCTAACCCAGTGACTGTAATTAACACCAAAAATCACAACATACTCAGTAGGACACAGTTTTGCTCAGCCTGTGCGGATCCACCTCACAACCGTTGTTTCCTAATACTAACCAACTATGTTCTCTGCTAGTCTCTACTCTCTACCCTTGAATCCAAATTATGGCACTGAACTCTCCACATCGAGACCAATAAAAGTGAAAGAGATAAATGCTATAAATCAGAGAAGTTGCCTTTACCTTTTTTACCTATTTACCGGCCAATGCAGCTGAATCCCCTGCACACAGCGAGCCAGGCGGCGAAGAGCACGCCGAGGAGCACGAGATCCGCGAGGATGACCAGCCAGAGCTGGCGCCTCCACGTCCACCCGGCGCCGCCGAAGCGTTTCCGCTTGGGCGTCCTCCGCGTGAGCTCACCCTCCCTCCGCGCCGCCTCCTCCGCCTCCGCCTCGGCCTCGGCGGCGGCGACCTCGCCGGCCCCGCGCGCGAGCGCCTCCTCGTCGGGGAAGGGCAGGCGGAGCGCCAGCCGCAGCATCTCGTCGCGCATTCTGGGCTCGGGGAGGCATCGCAGGCGGCGGAGGAAGAGCAGGAGGTGGGACGCCGGGAGCTGCGGCGCTTGCGAGACCGCCGCGAGCGCGAGCGGCGGGGCAAGGAGCAGCGCGTGCGCCCGCCCCGCCGCGGAGTGGGTGACGTACCGGTGGTGCGGCGGCGCCGCGGCGACGAGGGCAGCGGTGAGAGCCGGGAGGTCGGCGCCGCCGGCGTCGGGCGGCGCGTGGGCGAGCTCGGCGACGAGGGCGCTGTCGCGGAAGGCGCAGGCGTAGAGCAGCGGGTGCGAGGCCGGGAGCATCCGAGGCAGCTCGACGGTGCGAGAGATTCCCCAAGGATTTGGTTGGATTCGTGGGGAGGTTGGGGAACGGAGGAGGAGGTGGCGGTGGCGTTGTTGTTGTTTTTTTTAAACTGTGTCGTTGTTGGTAACTTGGTATGACAGAACGCAGATGAAGCCAGACTGGAGTTGTTTGATTTCAGTTTTGGGAAAAGAAAACAAAATTGGTCTTTTTTTTGTTGGTTTTGTTTTGCTCCTTTTTTCTTTTTTCATGTTTATTAAAAAGTGATAGTTTTGGATCTGCCTTATAAAATTGTAAAACCCAGGTGTGTATTTCAGGTTATTTTTGGAAAGATATCAAAGTGGAAAAAAAAGAACATATGGATGATATGCAGTAAAGAACACACAATGAATCTAACAGTAAGAATGATTGAATGTTGAGTTCCCAATTTTTTATTAAAAAACACAGGGAAGGGTTGACTTATCTTAGAAAGTCATAAAATGCAGCAATAGCACATCAGGGACATTCGGAATGACGTTGACTTATGACTTTTTTTTACTGTAGTTGGCTTATTTTTTTACTATAGTTGAGTTAGGTTATTTGGCATAATTAAATTTACAAAAAAATAAAAATAGAAAAAATATGTTAGCCCATCACGAACAATGCAAAGGAATACGGGGAAAAAAAGAAAAGGCAAAAAAGCCCAAAACATCTTTAAAAATTAAAAAAGATGAAATTACTGAATAGTGAAAAAAAGCAGAAACTGACTTTAAACTGAAATGAGCGCAACTAAATAGTAATTATATAACCTAATGTTGTATATACTATTCTTAAATTTAGTCATAAACAAGTAGTTCTCAAAAAATAAAAAACTAATACGAATATCTGGTTTCTCGAAACGACTTCTTTATTCTCCTCACTACCGTCTTGCTTCGAGGATAAGGCAGAGAGGTCATGAGTACATTATCCAGCCACTCCTCTCACTTCCTTCATGCACACACATCTCTCTCTCTAACTTTTACACTGCCCGCTCTCTCCTTCTAAATATCTTTGGAGGTGGTTTCAAAGTTAGTTTTTACATTATGGTGTATAATGTGGCCGAATACTAAGTTAGCAAATTGAATATATAAAATTTTGAACACCATGAGGCTCACATGTCAATGATTTCTCACTCTTCCTCATCCCTCCTCTCTCCCTCCTTTGTTTTTGCCACTGGTCACCCCTCTCCACCCCCAACACTACAGATTCGATCTGCAACTCACCAAATCGACAATACTAACCTCTATACTAACAAAGCTAAGCCAACGACGAAGAAGACAGAGGACACCACATGGACATCCCCCCCTCCTCCTTTAGGTGCAACACCACGCGCCAACGATGACCTCAGCTTCGCGCAATGTGACAATGGCCTCAACATTGCTCTCGGCAATGAGGGGACAGTGCCCCAGAGCGGCTCGCGATACGTGGTATGACCAGCTGCGTTGACAAGGGGGTGGTTACAGTGGTAGAACCAGAAATTGACTATAGAGATGGCAAAGTATAGATAATTAGAAAACAAAGTGCATATAATAATATCTTTAAATTTTGACATAATTACGACGACTAACAAACATAGTACTTGATTTTTTTATTTGCCAAATATAAAAAAAATATTTCTATTAATTTAAATTTGGTCATACGGCTATCGAAAGGTTATATATATTAATAGTTTCATCAGAACTGAACTTCTGTGCAATTTATTTCTCTATATAGACAACTAAAAAATCTAAAAGGAAGCCATCTCCATTTTGTTTCGGGGCTTGATGAGTTTTATAGCTAAAAATGCTTGCTCAGTGGTTGTAGTTGACATAGGTAGAGTTAATACTAACCTTAACAATTTATCAACCATTAGATAGACAGATATTTTATTAGTCTTAACTAATCTATTTATCAAATCTTTAGATTAGGATGGCTACAGACATCAAGCTAGTAATATAGTAGTTGGCACTCCAATCGAGCTCTCTTAGATAGAAAAATCTGTTCGATAAAACTTCTCCACTAAAGTATGTGCATCTAACATGCTGAAAGAGGGAACTTTTGGATCTAAGGATACACACAGTTAGTGTTAAAAGCTCTGTTGATTATACATCGATCTTTTATTCAATTTATGTAATTGCTGATTTATTACGATATTAAAGACATCTGATCTATAATTGTGATGAGTATTATCATGCAAGTTTGGGAGGGCAAGGCCCTGGCCCCTCTCCGCCACAGGGTGGCTACCACGAGCGGTGAATGGAGCCCAAAACAGCTCATGCTCACACCCTCTCCCTCGAAAACGACCCGAGAACGACCAATAATAACGCCAATTGCCACTAGACCGCCGTCCCAAAGCTCCACCGAGAGGGAAGAGTCTTGAGAACCTTATCCCAGAAAGCGGAGCGACAAGATGCTGCTCGCCTCCCCCTTCATCCGCTCTCTCCAGCTGCAACCCAACGGTGGCGGCCCCGCCACCACCGCGACGAGGTCGGCGCTGACGATCCAGGCGGCGAAGCAGTTGACGGGGCGGGTGGTGACGACCAAGGCGGACAAGACGGTGGGGGTGGAGGTGGTCAGGCTGGCGCCGCACCCAAAGTACAAGCGCCGGGAGCGCATCAAGAAGAAGTACCAGGCGCACGACCCGGACAACCAGTTCAAGGTCGGCGACGTCGTCGAGCTCCGTCGCTCGCGCCCCATCTCCAAGACCAAGCACTTCCTCGCCGTCCCCCTCCCGCCCCGCGACACCCGCCGCAAGTCCCAGCTCCTCCCGCCCCTCCAGTCACAGGCCGACGCCGAGCCCCAGGAGCCGCCGCCGCCTTCCGAGTGATGCTGTACTCTGCTTTCTAATCTAGTGTTGTTCCATAATTCCATGGGTGCATAGCAACCGTTCGACGCTCCCTACCTCTGCTGCTTCTTATTATGTATGTTCGCTTGCAGAATGAACTACAATTTAGATGCTTTTGGGCTCGGGATTTGCCCTGTACTGCATGCTCCCATTTCTTTTTGTAGAAAGAATTGTCTGCTTCATTTCAGTTTTCTCGAGTTCCTAATTGTTATTTCTAGGACACGTATGGATGAAGAGAGACAGTGAAGATACAGTAAACTCTTGTTTGCAAAATACATGCCTAGGGTGATTTCCTTATTCTGATCAACGGCTAGGTTTTGGGAAGACACTTAATTGGCTGGGAGACTGTCCTCTGAAAACAATATGTCCCAGGCCTTTTTCAAGTGTGTTCTGAACCGGATGTTCTAGGAAGTGAGTGCTTTTCAAATGGGAGCTGGAATATTGATTTCAGAAGGCCTTTCTGGGTTGATGATTGAGAACAGTGGGAAGAGCTGATGCAAAAACTGGAATATGTGGATTTGGATGACTCTAATAACATTATCAAATGGGTTTTAGAGAAGTTTGAGGTTTTCACAACTAGATCTTTATACAGGCAGATGACATCTGGTGGGGCACTTAGCAGAGAACTTCAAGAGGTTTAGAGAGCTAGAATTCCTCTCAAGGTGGAAGTTTTTCTAAGATTCGGTCCAAGGAACAACTAAGTAAGAGGCATTGGGCAGGGGTTAGAAATTGTGTTTTTTGTGGGCAAATTGAAGATGCTGAACATATGCTGTTTCAGTGTCATGTAGCCAGATTTGTGTGGATTAGCGTTCAGGATGCACTGAACTGGGATCAGGCTCCTTTCAATTTCTCTGATCTTGTCTGGGAGCAAGTTAGGAAAGGGTGGTCAAATTGAAGGGGGCTTCTTCGGATTGGATGTGGTGATTATTTTCTGGTCTCTTACTCTCTTTGTGTAATCAGAAACAAAATGTCTATAGAAGGTAAATTGATTTCTCTGTTAAAGATATAGAATTCGTATTAGGATATAGAGTTTGTATGCTATTTCTTATAGGCATTATCTCTATATGACATATCCTTCTCGTACTTTCTATATATATTGCCCATTGGGTCTCTTCAATATACACATAATATTCATAACATGGTATCAGAGCTAGAGTTTTATCATATCTAGGTTTCACTGTCGCTTATGCTGCAGTTGCCCCCGGGAGGATTGATCTCCATTCCCGGGGGCGGCCAAGTTGTCGCTGTCCAGAGGGCAGCCCCTGGACAACCGTCTGCTCGCACCTCTTCGGGTTGCTGCCTCGCAGATCCAGCCGATGGCGCCGCCCAGATCGGATCTGGATTGAGACACTCTTCAGGCCTCTCCTTCCTTGATGCCTCGCCGCCGGATCTCTTTGGGCGGTCACGTAGCCGCCAGCTCCTCGCTCGAATCTGGCGCTCTCCGTCGTTGTTCGATCCGGGCTGCCACCGCCTCTCTGCCGCCGGCTTCTTTTCGGCTTTGGGCACCGTCGACCTAATGCGGCCACCGCCGCTACACCGACGCCAGATCTGACTGTCCCCGGAGCAACCCCGCGCCGACCACGCCAAAGCTAGATCCATCTCGCGAAATCGTCTCTGGATTCGGCTGGCCAGATGCTCCTGGAGGCTCTCGGGCCTCCGCCGTGCCAGATCTGGTTCGCCGCTGCCTCTTGGCCTAGGCTCATCGCCGCCGTAGCTAGGCCTCTCACCAGCTCTCGACCTGCACGATCCGAACCCCGCCAGCCTCTTTCCGCCTAGATCCGTCCGGTTTCCTCCATCCACCGCTGGATCCTGCCGATGCCCGCTAAATCTCCATTGGGTGGTTGCTTCTTCGCCGCCTTCTCGGCCATGGGCGCCATCAACCGGATCCCCGAGGTCACCGACGCCCGGTTGCTATCTCGGCAACTTGGAGTTTAAAGAAAGAGGGAGAGAGACTAAAAGTGTCACGCATCGTTGGCAGAATAAGGGCGATGGATCCTTTGTGGCTTAGTCTTCGTTTTGGATCCTTTTGATGTTGGCTTGGTCTTTATTTTAGTCTCTTCATTTGATTTAGTCTGAACGAGGATGTGTGTAGCTCTTTTCAAAGTGGAGTAAAAAAGATGTCGAGCAGATGGAGTAATGGGTTGGTCTTTTGTGTTGGTTTGTTCGAGGTTTACTAGGGAGATTGCTTAGGTTTTTTAGACTGATCTTTTATGTCTATTATTTAGGATTTTGAGTTTTTTTATTGAGTCTTATGTTGTGTCAATTCAAATCTATAGTCTCTATCTTTCAGTTTGTTCAAGCCATGTGAGTCCACAAATTTTTGTATCAGTTAGTCGATTGCTTTGCTAGTCTCAATCCATCCTTTAGTATTTTGTATGGTCTTTTACATGACAGTAATTGCCGCTCTTTTCTTTGAGTTGCGTGTAGGTCGTAAAGTTGTTATGATACCACCGCTTTTTTTGAGTCGTCGCCCTGAACTTTTAAGCCTATCGCTTTTTCTGCATTAGTTTCTATTGCACTTCTTGTGTATTACGCCGCCGCTGTTTCGGGCCTTGATCTGCTTTATGGGCTACCGCAGATCTTGGATGGAGATATTCTATTTTTGACACAATTTTCAAGAGCCGTATGCTACATGGCTTGGATTTTAGATTTTTTCTATTTAAATATCAACTCTTTCAAATGCAATGCTATTACATACGCTTGCATTTGAGGGGATATTAAGGATATAGAGTTCGTATCAAGATATAGAGTTTGTATTCTATTTCTTATATGCCTTATCTCTATATGGATACTCTCTGTATATATTACTCAGTGGGCCTCTTCGATATACACACAATTTTCATAACATTCTCATCCTGTAGATGTGATGTACAAGGTTGTCTTTTACCTGCAGCATTGGAGAGCCTTGCAGAAGGAGGTGGATCTCTGAAGATGTATTTGGTTATCAGCATCATTCAGGATAAGATTTAACGAGCTTCGACAAGAACCAAGCTGAAAACTTGCTGTAGTTTCTCCGTGGTCAAAGATCATTTTGGGTGTAGTGGGTTGGAAGTTGTGGTGGCTGGTGCTAGTTTGAGCATTGTGCGCAGTAGTATCATGATAGGGAGTTGCTTTATTCCTGTTTTTTGGGTGCTCTGTTCTGTAAAACTGGCCTCCCCAGTTTGCTCTGTTTTCTGTAAGACGATCTCTAGCTTTCAATAATTTGGCCTTGTTTTTTCTTTTTTTGCTGTAGCTGATAGCTTATGATTGCGATCGGTGGTTTTGGCCCTAGTGCGAACGTTAGTACAAACGAATTGAATATCGATAAGCCGATAAAAAAAATACTATCCTAATAAATCATCCGTTTGTTTGTTTGGAGAAAACCATAAATCCATAGACCTAAAAGAACTAGAACAAAGGCGGGGTTACCAGGCTTCGTTCTAAAAAATACTTAAAAACAGTAAATATACATGTTCCACTCTAGTCCGTACTTAATAGCATAGTCATCATTATAGAAATAGAATTGAACATCAACATTTTCACCCCAAAGGGTTGCATATTAAAATGGGCAGAAGTGCTTGCCTTACAACGATGTTTGCAAATATAGAAATTTCATATGCGTCGAATAAGGATTCGTTCCTTTGATAGAATAGATGTGATTTTGACGAGTCGATGCTCCTCGAGGGTGGTACGGTCCAGTGACGCTTCATTTTTCAGCTCTGGAGATGAGTGTGGCAGAAGGGGTGATGTCGTGTGTGGGGAAATTTTCCCGACCTCGGGAGGAGCTTGTTTATCTCCCCAGTGGATGATTGGGACAAGATTTTCCCTCCCTGACCTCATCCAAATGAACTCTCAACCTAATTGGGGAAAGTCTACCATGGGAGAATTTCCCTTGGGATTGGGTTGGGATCCCGTCCCACCCAAACAAGCCTCAAGAATTAGGGGCTGATCGGAATAGCGATGACTTTTGGTTTTTGCTGAAAAAACACTGTAACTGGTTGAAAAAACACTGTAGCTGAGTTAACTTATTGGGTATAATTAAATTTAAAAAATGTAAAAATAAAAGCGGCATACTAATCTAGAGCGGACGATATTAAGGAATACGGGAAAAAAATAAAACACAAAAATACTAAAAAATGCAAAAAAAATTTGAATAAGGACAAAATTACTACAGTACCGTCCCTCATTCCTACAGCTGAATTGGATGTCCAACGTTGGGAAAAAAAGCCAGAATGATCGCTGCCTTAGTGATTTCGTATCATCGCAAAAGAACAAAACGGTGATTTGTGCACAAATACTTTCCTTGTATACAATTCGTCATAGTAAGCACACCATTCATGGCATGTGTGAATTTTTTTTTTGTAACATAAATGCAAAAAAGGGGGGTGTACCTCTCTAGGGGTTGTAGTTGGCCCTAATGGGTTACCTCTCTTTGACAAGCTCTCCTTACTATGTCAATAAGAAATCTCAACAACCGGTTACCATAGACTGCACAGAGTCACGGGTGATGTTTATTGATAACTCTTTAATCTAGCATACGTGCATTTGGAATAGCGATGATTTCGTTAAAATTTCACTGTAACTAACTTTTTTACTGTAACTGAGTTGGTTTATTGGGCATAATTAAATTTAAAAAAATGTAAAAATAGAAAAACATGTTAGCCCATCACGAACAATGCAAAGGAATACGAGAAAAAATACAAAAAACCTAAAATATCTAAAAAAATTAGAAAAAAATGAATTACTGAATAGTGAAAAAAAAGATGAAACTAGAAGTTAAATTAAAAAAAACCGAAACGAGCGAGGGGTAAAGTAACTCACATGATAACAACGGTAATCTCAATAACCGGGTTACCATACAATGCACTAGCTTGTAGTCACCTATGATGTGTACTGAAAACCTTTAATCTAGTCTACGCTAATAAGTCATGTAACAAACAATTCCAACACAACTGGGTTATCATGTAGTGCATTAGGGGTCACCGATTTTTAAAAACCCCTATAATCCTCGTGAGTAACTCGTGTAACAACAAGCAATCTCAACGACCAAGCAGTGCACTGAAAGTCAGCTATGGATGGTGTATAACAAAAGAAAAAGCTCTTTTAATTCGCGTTATGGGCAATATTACCTTTAAATATTTAATCTCGATGGCAGTAAATCTGAATTTAGAAATGAAATAGATAAATGTGGTAACGACATACCTTTATACAAATTTAGATTTGGATATTTATATCAAAGTACTGAAGGTATCCTTGTACCGAACCAAGAGAGAGCAAATAGAAACATGTATAGTGTAAAACTTAGAAAATCATTGTATGAACTTAAGCAATCAGGTAAGATATAGTATAATCATTTAAGTGACTTTCTATACAAAAAAGGTTACACGAATAATGATTATTGTCCATGTGTATTTATACGATGATCCCAGAATGGATTTTATATAATATCAGTATATGTAGATGATCTAAATATCATCGGAACCCTAGAAGATATAAAAGAAGCGAGCTCTTTAGCTTCCTTTATACATTGGATCCCTGGAAGATATCATCAGTGTATTTATACAACGGATCTCTATGTATTGTCAGAGTTCGAAATGAAAGATCTGGGTAAAACCAAATATTGCCTAGGCTTACAGCTTGAACATGTCCCTGAAGGGACATTAGTACATCAGTTCACATACACTCAAAAAGTGTTAGAAAGATTTAGCTTTGGAAAGGTATACCCTTCGAAAGTAGCAATGGCTAAAAGATCTTTACAGTAAGACAAAGATCCGTACTAACCTATAGAAGAGAGGAGGAAGTTCTAGAACCGGAATTTCCATACTTAAATGCGGTAGGAGCACTTATGTATTTAGAAAACTGCACTAAATCGAACATCGCATTTGCTATAAATCTATTAACAAGATATAGTGTAGAACCTACCAAAATATATTGGCAAGTAATAAATGACATCTTCTAATACCTCCAAAGAAGCAAAGACCTTGGGGTGTTCTATAGAAAAAAACTAAGATCTGAATATGACTAGCACTAAATCGAACATCGCATTTGCTATAAACCTATTAACAAGATATAGTGCAGAACCTACCAAAATATATTGGCAAGTAATAAATGACATCTTCTAATACCTCCAAAGAAGCAAAGACCTTGGGGTGTTCTATAGAAAAAAACTAAGATCTGAATATGACTAGCACTAAATCGAACATCGCATTTGCTATAAACCTATTAACAAGATATAGTGCAGAACCTACCAAAATATATTGGCAAGTAATAAATGACATCTTCTAATACCTCCAAAGAAGCAAAGACCTTGGGGTGTTCTATAGAAAAAAACTAAGATCTGAATATGACTACTATGCAGATACATGGTACTTGTCAGACCCCACATACAGTTAGGTCACAAACAAGCTATGTGTTCCTATGTGGTGGAATCATAATTTTATAAAAATCGTCTAAGCAAAGTCTTGTATCAAGTTTGATAAATTATTTGAAAATCATAGCACTGTATGAAGCCGCATAAGGATATGCTTAACTTCGATGAATGATTTACCACATTCAGCAGTCATGTGGATTGAATATCGTGCAAACTTCCATAATTATCTATGAAGATAACGTAGCTTGTGTTGTACAAGTACAAACATGTTGTGTGAAGAGTTATCTCACAAAGTATATCAATCTCAAGTTCTTTTATACTCATGAATTACAAAAGATAAACGAGATTAAGGTACTGTGATGAGGACATCCATATTACATATACACCTTCCACTCCAAGCATGCATGAGAATGTCCAAGAACTTGAGAGCCCAACGACAAGGGCAAGAGTCAAGCTTTTGAACAAACATGTGCTTTTATTTTCTAAGGAGTTTCTTTTAGTTGATGATCAGTTTGGATACTATCTCATGCTAGTATTTTCTGTATTTTTATGTATGATTCATGTGAAGACTTAAGAAGCAAAGGTTTGGCGGGAAACCCAAAGGAAGGAGTTCATCAGATTGCTATGCAGCCAGGGGAGTTCAAAATCAAGCAGCCACGTGATTACAAATTTCATAACGTGAGAAAGATGTGGCTTACGTGCCAAAATGTGATCGAACCCATCTAAAGTTTTCGTCTTGTAATCAGATAGGGGTTTAGCCGAAATTAAAGGAAACCGAATAGCTAAATTTAAGGAGTTGAATTAGGAAATCTTGACCGAATAAGAGATTGGTTCAGTCAAGACTTTTCTTACGTGTGTTAGGGAAGGCACTATAAAAACCGTTGTACTCTCCCATTATTGGGCAGATCACCTTTGAGAAATACCAATCTATGAAAAATTCTTGTTTGAATTCTTGTGATTGTCAAAATTCCAAGGAGAATTAGGTGTGTTTCTCAATCAATATTGTTCAGCGTTTTCGTTAGGAATTAGGTGCACGGTATATCTTCGCTTAATGGTCGGCGAAATCAACGCGAGTATGTTTTGGCGAATTAAATAGTGTTCGTCCCTTGCGGCATTGAAGCATCATTACGATTCATCAAGATTCTTATGAGTATCCATCCTACGTTGAGAAGATCGGGTGACCCCGTATCATACTGTATACTAAGTCGTGTGAAAATCTTGTATATTTATTCACTAAGTCACTTTCAGCATCTAACTTTGAAAGGTGTATATGTAGAATTGGAATGATAAGACTTAGAGAAGTGCAGAACTTAGGGGAGCTCACTATTAAAACTTAATCACAAAGATCGAGTATCCAAAAAAAATATTTCCTATAGATGAAATGAAATTAGGGGGGATTGTACTTTTTTCCTTGACAAGTTTTCCTAAAGTTTCTCGATTGATATTTTTAATAAGACAATTCTTGCAACACAATATAATATGTATCATGTACTCTTTCTTCAAATTTTTTCCATTAGATTTTTATAGAGTTTTAATAAAGCATGAACATATCAAATGAGTACTCAAAAGGAAGTGTTGAAAAACCTAGCTCTGGGTCTAAGGCCTAAGGCACCTCACCTTTATTTAATATATTATTTATGTTATTCTATATTTAATCTATTTTCCTTACCTAGAAAAATTGGTTAGACTGGAATCGTCAAGTACTGTTCATCAACGTCGACAACCGGGTTCCCACGCACGCGATGCGCCGGAGCCAATCAGCCAGATGGTGTGCGCGCGTGTGGGGCAAGGCTTCGATGGGTCGAAACCTCTGCAGTGCAACAACCCACAGGATGGAGAGCGTGCCGGGTCCATGGCGATGCCGTGAGCGCGTTGGCGTGGGCGGGCGTTCACGACGAGCACGCCCGTCACATTGGACCCATCCAATCCCCGCACGCCTTTTCGAGCGCTTGGGCCCCACGTTTTCACCCTTCCGTTTTGTTTTACGCCCGTTGGCCTCGGATGCACGCGTGCCATCAGGGCGGGCGAATCACCCGGGTCCGCTCCGCCTACCGAAAAATCTACCCACAGTCACACGGAGATGCGGGGCCACCACGTGAGAGCGGGTAGAAGGCGGGCGGGTGCGTACAAAGCCGGTGCGAATGGGCGTTCGCGGGATCGCTTGCTATTAGGCCTAAAACGTGTCAAGGGCCGCTCACGTTTTCCTTAAATAGAGTTCACGTTTCCCACCGTCTCGTTCGCGTCACACACACCGCACCCTCTACCCGCCGCATCGGAAGGATTACGTGCGGGACCACCGGTGCGCGGGCCCACTCGTCAGTTTTGGTTGGTGCGGGACGGTGGGTGCACGGTCGGGGCTCCTCGGGTGGATGCACGGGTCACGTGGCGTCACGAGGCCCCCTGAACCGCCTCTCCCTCCTTCCTGATCCCAGCAGGTCCGTGGCTCGTGGCGCGCACGTGCTCACGCGGCGGGAGGACGGTACGGGTGGTTTCCGGCTCGGACGCGAGTCGATCCTAGCCGAGATACGCGAGCGAGCCGAGCAGAGCTGGTTCAAGCCCGAGTTTGAGGGCCTAGCTCGAGCTCGATATAAATTCACCCAAAGCCTAAGAAGATCCCGCTTGTTTCAGTTTTTTTTCAGTTTCAGCTTCTAGGTTCAGCTTTTTTTTTCACTATTTAGTAATTCATCTCTTTTTGAATTTTTTTAGATTTTTTGGGCTTTTTTGCATTTTTATTTTTTTCCTGTATTCCTTTGCATTATCCGTGATGTGTTAACATATTTTTTTCTATTTTTACATTTTTTAAAATTTAATTATGCCCAAAAAGCCAAATCATTCTGATAAAAAAAGCCACTATAGTAAAATTTCACAAAAATCGAAGTCATCGCTAAAACGA
The DNA here is from genome assembly GCA_036346265.1 of Melocanna baccifera. Classification (NCBI taxonomy): domain Eukaryota; kingdom Viridiplantae; phylum Streptophyta; class Magnoliopsida; order Poales; family Poaceae; genus Melocanna; species Melocanna baccifera. Next base: position 6,262,232 of record CM070677.1, on the reverse strand, counting down.
TCACCCCTAAGTAGGTTGAGTTTAATTTAGCGTGAACAAGCCATATATATATATATATATATATATATATATATATATATATATATATATATATATATATATATATATATATATATATATATATATATATATATATATGGCTTGACACGCTATTCAACAAACAAAATTAATAACCATAATAGTTTTGAAATGAAAGCATGGTTTAATACATATGTGAATGTTCAAAGAAGGAAAAAAAGATATGACAACAAGTACCTTACAACTATACTACCAAAGTTTCAACGACTCGCCAATAAAAAAGTTCAATCACACACCCTAAAGAGACCTTGTAAGATAAAAATATATAAATTAGTGCATCATATAACATTACTAGCCGAATAACTTTGCTACGGATAAAAAACTATATTACATGTTTTGAATCCAAGAATTTATAAGATTATAGAAAAAAATGCAGATTTAGCAGGTAGTCCCATAAAAATCTCCTTACAAGGCCTAAAATTAAATTAAATTTGTGTTTGTATGTAACCATAGGTGTGTGGAACATCAAATTGCTTCTTACATAACCACTATCTCTAAATAATTGCATTAACCAAATTCTAGGTTTTACACCAGACTTGGCATAGCTAGACTTGATTGGCTTGTCAGGGTGAGCCAGCTCCAACATAAATTTCTCATCGCATTGAATTTTAAAGTAAAATAGAATGGGTTGCTTGGGCGCTATAAGGTCAGGCATAACTATTTTTAATGCATTCCAACTAAAATATGCGTTGGTTTGTGTTTTGCTCAAGTCCAAGTGAGGTCTGCCTTATGCATGAGGCTTGTTTCAAAATACTAAGCATGGTTTACATTGTAGGATTATTATAGATACAAAGACTTGCTTAGTTCCTCAAAGATACATTCCCCGCGCATGGATTTCAATTGAGTGAAATATCTTACTCAATCTACCTATATTATATACAATGCAATTCATAACGGGTAAGCACCGATGCGTCTCCCGCACATGCATAGGACTTGATCTCGCTGCTTGCACTTTCAATTTTGGCCATATGTAATTTTAAGCTACGCAGCATGCCTTCTCTAAGCTTTATGTGTCCAAATTTTCTTTGCAGAAACGAAAACCCCACATTGATAGGGGTGAAAAGTGGATACAAATTATCCATATTATTCGGTTACCGTATTTAATAGTATACAAATGGTATAGATTTTTTCATCCAATTAACAATTTCTATCCTATTTACATAAAACCATCTAAAATGTTATTTTATCCAAACTATATGTGTATGTATTCGTATTTGACGAAGTAATATGTATATTTTATTATAATAAAAATAATTAGTTAGATAAATTTTTTAATTGAACATGAATTCATATTTCTTTAGGTGAACTAGATGAATTAGAATGATTAAGCATGAATGTATGATAATAAAATATTATTAATGTCTTTATATACTACGTTATGAGGATATCTGGATCCAACAGAGTTGAATGGATATTCAATTCGAATTTGTATATAATATTTGTATGGTCCATATTTATATTTGATGTTTATTCGATTCGTATTCAAATTTGAGAAAAATGTAGATGCGAATATAATTGAAGTATTATCCATCCGTTTTTACCCTTACGCATAGATTAGACTCAGCCGACTAAACCGCCCGCAAAGCGAGCCGGTCTCTGCCGCGGCTCGGCTCGGCTCGGGATCCCCGGTAGAAAAGGGAAGGCACCCTCCTCGTTTTCTCTCTCATTCCCACCCCAGGTCGCCTCCCCCGAAATCCCCTCGCGCCACCACCGTCGAATCCCTTCCTCCCTCCCCCTACGCGCACGCCGCGCCGCGCCCGCGCTGCCTCCTCTCCCCCACCCCGGCCAATTGGCGACCACTCCCTCTCCTCCACGAGGAGAGGCCGCCCCCTGGAGCTCGGACCCGCGCGTGGAGAGAGATCCGGGCCTCGGATTCGGCGGCAGAGATCGGGTCTTTGGAGGGTCGGGCGTGCTGGATTTCGCGTCGCCGGCGCGGATTCGGGCTCGGGAGCCCCAGCCCGGTGAGATTCCTGGCCTCCTCTGCTTGTCCTGTTTCCAAATTACCTCAGTACAGTACTTCTTTTACCACTTACCTTTTGTGTCCGTCATGAAATGGAGTGGTTTTAATTCGTGGGTGGTCGTGTTTGGTAGATGAGCTGATTCACGTGGAATGGTGATTTGTGTGCGGTAGAGGGGGTGTATTAATTGTTTGTTTAGGCTGGAATCTGATTGCTGCGATCGATACGAGTACATGACTATGTATTTACTTGAGTGCTTGGCCTGGAGATACGCTGTCCAGAGCTTGTTGTTGGGTCAGATTTGGATTAGAATTCAATTACGTGCACTCCATGCTTTGTTTTACCGGCAACGCAGATTCTGAGATTTAGTAGGAATGGTGTCACATAAAATGTGAAGATAGTTAAAATAAATGCATGTTGTGCTGGCAGACGATTTGTGATCTTTGGGCGGATTATCACATGATTCCATTTCGCCGTCGTGTCCATGGCTATACTCTGTATTGACACACTGCCAGTTTCCCTTTACTGCCCTAGTTTCCCTATTGCTGTAGTGTCCTAGGATAGCAAAGTTTTATTTTTTTACTTCAGTCTTCTGAGTTTCATTAAAGTGATGGATTGGAAGGGTGTCAACTACCAAGTGTGTGCGCGATATTTTGCTTCACATTTGGGATGCATTTTAGTGTCTTTTTAGCTGGATGGTCATTGAGAGTTTTATTCTGTGTTGTTTTAAGTTTTTCCAGGTATTTATAAGTGCAATGTAATTTTACTGCTTATGTTTGTCTGAAACTGCAGTTTTGGTGTTCAGCTAGCCGGTTGTTGCAATAATTATTTATATCTTCTGTGCCTTTTGGCCTGATCTATACTATTTTGAGTAGGTACTATGGTGATGAAGATGGAGATTCAGGAGGACAGTGCCAATGGAGCAACTGGTGGCACATGGACTGAGGAGGACCGAGCCCTCAGCGCCAGTGTGCTTGGAACAGATGCCTTTGCATACTTGACAAAAGGAGGTGGTGCCATATCTGAGGGTCTTGTTGCTGCGTCTTTGCCTGTAGACTTGCAAAATAAACTCCAGGAGCTTGTCGAATCAGAGCGGCCTGGTGCTGGTTGGAACTATGCCATCTTCTGGCAGCTCTCACGCACCAAGTCTGGTGATCTCGTCCTTGGATGGGGGGATGGCTCTTGCCGTGAGCCCCGTGATGTTGAGGTGGGAGCTGCTGGTTCTGCAGGCAATGATGATGCCAAGCAGCGGATGCGGAAGCATGTGCTGCAGCGGTTGCACACAGCATTTGGGGGTGCTGATGAGGAGGATTATGCCCCAGGTATTGACCAGGTGACAGATACGGAGATGTTCTTCCTAGCATCTATGTACTTTGCATTTCCACGTCGTGCCGGTGGCCCTGGTAAAGTATTTGCAGCAGGTGTACCCCTCTGGATTCCCAATACTGAGCGCAATGCAATCCCAGCCAATTACTGTTACCGGGGGTACCTTGCAAGCGCGGCAGGATTTAGGACTATTGTGTTAGTGCCATTTGAGACTGGAGTGCTTGAGCTGGGTTCTATGCAGCAGGTGGTGGAGAGTTCTGACACACTCCAGACCATAAAGTCTGTGTTTGCAGGGGCAAGTGGTAATAAGGCTGCAGTTCAGAGACATGAGGGAAATGGTCCTGTTGAGAGGTCACCAGGTTTGGCAAAGATTTTCGGGAAGGATTTGAACCTTGGCAGGCCTTCAGCAGGGCCAGTGGTTGGCGTATCAAAGGCAGATCAAAGGTCATGGGAACAGAGGACTGCTGCTGGTGGCAGTCCATTGCTTCCCAATGTCCAGAAAGAACTGCAGAATTTCACTTGGAGTCAGGCTCGGGGCCTGAATTCTCATCAGCAGAAGTTTGGCAATGGTATACTGATTGTGAGTAATGAAGCCACACACCGTAACAATGGAGCTGTGGACAGCCCTACTGCAACGCAGTTTCAGCTTCAGAAAGCACCACAGCTCCAGAAACTACCACAGATTCAGAAGCCACCGCAGCTAGTCAATCAGCAACAGCTGCAGCCACAGGCGCCTAGGCAAATAGATTTTAGTGCAGGTACCAGTTCCAAGTCTGGTGTCTTGATTGCAAGAACAGCTGTTAATGATGGAGAGTGTGCAGAGGTGGATGGCCTATGTAAAGAGGAAGGCCCACCCCCTGTGGTAGAGGATCGACGACCAAGGAAGAGGGGAAGAAAACCTGCGAATGGGAGGGAGGAGCCACTTAATCATGTTGAGGCTGAGCGCCAGAGGAGGGAGAAGCTCAACCAGCGGTTCTACGCGCTGAGAGCCGTTGTGCCCAACATATCAAAAATGGACAAGGCCTCCCTGCTGGGTGATGCAATAACATACATCACTGACCTCCAGAAGAAGCTCAAAGAGATGGAGGCGGAGAGAGAAAGGTTTCTCGAGTCCGGTCTGGTGGATCCGAGGGAGAGAGCTCCTAGACCAGAGGTGGACATCCAGGTGGTGCAAGATGAGGTTCTTGTCCGAGTGATGTCTCCCATGGAGAACCATCCGGTCAAGAAGGTCTTCCAAGCTTTTGAAGAGGCAGAAGTTCGTGTAGGCGAGTCAAAGGTCACAGGCAACAATGAAACGGTAGTGCATTCCTTCATTATCAAATGCCCTGGATCTGAACAGCAAACGAGGGAGAAAGTGATTGCTGCGATGTCTCGCGCGATGAGCTCAGTGTAGAATCAGTTGAGGAGTTGGCGCCGTAGAGGTCAGTGTAGAATCAGTTGAGGAGTTGGTGCCGTAGAGGTGGTTTGCTGGTTGCAAACAAGCAGCAACCGCTTGACACCTTTCAGTGTTGATAGAGGTTGAAGGTCGAGAAAGCAAGCTCAGATTCTGACTTGGCAGTGCAAGAAAAACTCGAAGTGCCATTGTTGTATGGTTGGCTCTTGTGGGTCCGTCTAGTTTTGATGTTCTATTGGGAAGAATACCATGTTCTTTTACTGTATTGCTTAATGCAGAACCATAAACAGTACATCTCATCTCATGCATGAGTTGGAAATTTACTTGCTTTTCTGACAGTCTTATGTATTTCTGATAGTCTTATGTGTTAGTTCTCTCCTTAAGTGAGGCAGAGGTGGTTCTTGTTTTATGTGTAGACTTTGCATCACTGCTCTTTTGATGGAAAGGGGCGAAGAAAAAGACACGGTGATTGGCAAGGGAGAGAGAGAGAAAAAAAAGTAGAAATATGTGAAAGCATCTCACCGCTCAACGCCCTGTCTGGACCGCAAGGAGGAAAATACATGGAAAAGAGTGAGTTTAATTGTTTTGCTTTTCCTAAGTGTATGTACAACAGCATATCTCTTAAAGTCGTCTTTAGGTCGTTTATCTCATATAAAGATAACATTAGAGATATTATCTTTAACAGTTTATCTTTAAAATTAATTTCTCTAACTATTTTATATTTTTCTCTAATTATTTTATATTATTTTTATCACATTTATTCTTCACACTTTATTATCATTTGTGTTAGTTTATGTGCTTAGATTGTCTCTTGTTTAAGAGTAGCAGCTGCACGTAGGGGTGCTTATTTCGATTTCTAAAAGTTTCAGCTTCTAGTTTCAACTTTTTTTTCACTATTTACTACACTATTCACTAACTCAGCTACAGTAAAAACGATCACCCCCGTAGTAACGCAACTGCGGATGTCGTGTATTTTCATTTTACAGTCGGAAGAATGGATCGTATGCTTTAACCCCCAACAAATGCAGTTCATAAAAGAGCACGACTAGGAATTTGGCACATAAATGCCATGTCAAATAAGTTTTTTCTGATTCCTTTTTCCTTTTTTCCCCTTACAATACGGCGTCGTTTGGTATTACAATGGTTATTCAAAGACATTTATTTTCTACTTTTGAATATAAAAATTAGTTTTTTTTAAAGATATAACAGCATAATCTTACTATAATTAGTAAATATTTTGTAGCTAACTAGATTCCACGGGCAGCGCATCAACCGCGAACTAGCCCTCCATAGATTTTGGCTGGAGGTAGTATTTATATACGAATACCGGCTTGTAAGAGAGAGTAAACATCTATACCATGCACACAATGCGTAATTTTTTTTTTCTATTTTCGCATGATGCAACCCAACATATTTTGTTTTTAGTTTGCTCCTATTTATTTTGATTTTTATGGGATGATGATGTACCAGACTTTGCCTATTGGTGGCCAGCGATTTGTCTGGTGATCTACTTGTTAACGGAGCTAGATGGATTCCCCGCGCGTTGCTGCGGGAATGCATGGGTAAAAGGAGATCCATTAAGCAATACTTAAAATAGATAAACCATGTCAGTATAAATGCAACTCATAACAAAGCAATTATGTTGATGGATGCACATCATCATGCGAAGTTTACATGCACGCAATTCCATCATGCATGCCTAGAATGGACGCCCATAATTACAGCATGGTGATAGTTTTAGAGCAACTCCAACAATAGCCCTCAAAACAAGGCCTCTACTTTTCATTTAAGGCCTTAAGGGCTCCTCCTACTTTTGAGGACTCTGTTTTCTGGACTGCACACCAGCAGAAGCCCTCAAAACAGAGCCCCTACTTCTCAATTCTCTCTATTTCCTCACACACTATATGCATATATATGGGACAAAAGCACAATACACAATAAAATATTTATGATTTCACAATGAGGGATAATATGTAAATTTATGAATTCAAATACGAATATTCAAATTTAAATTTAAATTTATTCCGAATTTAAATTTATGAATTCAAATATGAATATTCAAATTTGTTCCGAATTTAAATTTATGAATTCAAATACGAATATTCAAATTTGTTCTGAATTTAAATTGAAAGCACAATGAGGGACGTTTAAATTTATGAATTCAAATACAAATATTCAAATTTAAATTCAAATTTGTTCCGAATGAGAGACGTATTTATTCAAATACGAATAAATCTGAGTTTGAGGGCTCAAGTAGAGGCCCCTTAGGAATGAGGGCTTGGATACCTCATTTGAGAGGCCTCTATTTTTGAGGGCTCAAGTAGGGGCCCTGCTGGAGTTCAGTTTTTTGTTCTGACTCTCAAATCTGAGTTTAGAGCCTCAAGTAGGGGCCCTGCTGGAGTTGCTTTTATGGTCTTCTTTTCAGTTTTTTAGCCGCCTTTTAGTTTTAATTTTTATTAGTTGATATTATATATTTACCAGTCGTAGCTAAAGTCTATCAGTTGCAGCAAAAAAAAAAAGGGCCTATGACGTTGGATAATACACTTTTCTGATCTTGTCGCTCATGGTTAAGATTGGGTTGTGCAAAAGCAGAAAACTCCTGGTGCAACAGTAATGATCCTACACCCATTTCGTATGAGAATGGTGATACTGCTTGTATGAATAACAATGATGCATGCCTTCTATAGTTGGAGAGTTGCATTTCACACCAAAATTGTAAATGCACCCAGAGTTTGTGCTAATAGAAATAATCATAGGAGGAAATAGCATATAGAAGGCCATTAGGATCAAGGAGCATCAACATAAGCGGGCAGTTGCATAAAAAGTCTCGCTTGTAGCATGTCACGGTAGCAACAATACTAGCTCACTACTAACAAACATTTTACCAGTTCTGAAAAGCAGAAACTTCATGGAAAAAAGGAACTGGAATATAGAAACTTAGAGTGATTAAAGTTAATTGACAATTAGAGCAGCGAGCTTGCATTGCAGAGTACAATTAGAGTGATTAAAGTTAATTGACATATGTCAAAGACCTTAAGTATTAAATTACATATACCAGTCAGTTCATCCAAAAACTTAAACTGATGAGAAAAGGTGGGTAATTTACTTATACTTTAACACTTACCATCACTTGTAGACTCTCTCAGATCTAAGACGTGGAATAAAAATGGACTGCAATTATTTTTTGTTTAATTGTGCTAACCGGGTTTTGAACTCAAGACATCCTAGCTCTGATACCATATTAAATTGCATACACCAGCCTAGTTTACCTAAAAGCTTAAACTGATAAGGAAATATAGGTAATTCACTTATACTTCAACATTAAATACGATTCAGCAAGATCATATAAATCTTTCGTAAAATGAAGTCATAAGCATTTATAAAAGAGCAGTGCTTCTATGCTCTCAAATCTTTTTATTTTTTTCAATTTTCTGAAAGTGATATACAGTAACTACTTTCAGTGAAGAAACCTGTGTCAGTGTAAACCAACAAATGATTGACAAAATACAACATCGAAGGGAATGACGTAAATAAAGCAATCATAAATCCTTCAAAGGCGAAGGAAAGGAGGCCTCTAGAGCGATCGACGGCCTCCGCATCCAGTAGGCCCGAGAAGCGTGCGCTGGCCCTCGCTCGCGCCGTGCGGCCCTTGTGCGATCTGCTTGCACCGGCTCCACCGTCTGCTCAGCTCCTGTAGCCATACCCCGAGCTCGCTCCCGCGCTCTCCGACTCCCAGATCTTTGTGCAGCCATGCCCGTCCTGCGCTGCGGTCTGCTTAGGTGCCCAACTGCTCCTGCGCTCGCCCTCTCCGTCCGCCCCCTTTCTCCGTTTGCTCTCCCTCTCGATTTGCCCCTTTTCCTTATTCCCCGTACCTTCGGCGATTTCTCGTCGTCACCGGCGCTGTCGTCCTGCCGGTTGCCTTCTTCGTTGCTGATCCGCTCGTAGACCGGTCTCCCCTGTGCGTCTTGCTCCGCGAAGCGCTATGGGCCGTCCGTGCCTCGTTTGGCCTTCCCTTGCCAACGGCGTGGTTCTTTCCGTCGATTGTCGCCGCCGTCGAGACCACGGCCCGGGCTTTATTCATTCCATCCTCCGCGCTGCCCCGCCGAGGTGCCGTGCCCTACATTTGGGCTATTCTTTTTGGTGTTTGGCCGATCCATTGCTTACCAGTTCTCCTCTTTCCCTTTCCTCACTGAAGAACTGGAGCCGCCTCCTTCACTCCGTGCATTTCTGCGGCTGGCCTCGCCTCGGCGCATGGCTCCTCCGTTGCTGTGCACCACGGTGCCTTCACCTTTTCAGCGTCGAGTCGTTTCCATGCCGCGTGTGCGTACGCCCGCTCCCCAACCGCGTTCCCCCTTCTCCTTCCCGCCCTAGGCGCCGCCGCTGCAGTGCTCGTGGCGGCGTTGAACGTGCTGGCGCCCGGGCAGCTCGCGTTCGTGTACAGCGAGGTGCAAACGAGCCGCCTCAGCCACGCGCTGCCCCTCCCCTTCGCCCTCCACTCCCATTTTACGCTCGCCGACGGGTCCGCCAGCTCCGCTGCGGGGCAATCCTAGTGAGTAATGCCTTGCCGACTGCTTCTCTGCATTCGAGTTATGCTTGTATGGTTTTGGTTTGGATGGATTGGACCTAAGGTTTGGGGGTTTCGGTCTTTTGCAGATGAAATTGCGAAGCGACTCCCCAACCTTCAAGGATAAGCGGGGGTGGATAGCAGGTTCTAAAATTCTTGTATTCTAAAATTAGTTATTACAGAAGATAGCTAAGCATGATTTTAATACAACTTTAAAGCCACATGATTTTAGAAAGATAAGCATCACAAGCAATAATTTCTACAAATATATTTTGTAGAAAAATAAATATGACAATCTTAGCAATTACACGGCTATAAATATAAATGCATAAAATAGAGAGAAATAAGTAACCAAATTATATATGATGTTTTATCGTGGTGTTCGAAAACTTATCAGTTTCTCCTAATTCACGTTGAGGAAAGCCTCTCAGACTTAGACTAGCTCCACAAATTAAAACTCAATTCCTTAATTCACTAGTGGTTGTCATTCCTCTACTTTAGAGATAGTAGACACCAAATCACTTACAAATTAGTGTCAGATCTCTTGACAATCTTCTTGAATAGATCACCTCGCAATCTTTCGCTAAGTGATCTAGACGTCGGTAAACACCAAGAGTAATAGATTAAATCTTTACTTAACGGCAATCAAGTGTGAAAGATCAATCTAAGATGAATGCATTTGATGTTGGCTCAACTACCTCAAATGAGTTTACAATTAAAAAAGAGGTGTGTAAGATGTGTTATATTTCTCAATGATGTTCAATGGGGTGTTATATATCTTTCTTGGGCTGGTGAGAAAATATGTATACCCTCACCAACTAAAACTAGTTATTGCATAAAAAAATCCTAAGAATATTTATCAATCGCACCAACCGAGCGTACTCCTTGAATCAAAGTAAATTCTGAGATGAAATTGCAGATATATGAATACAGCCGAAGGTAACTTTATTCTGTCCCAAGAGCAAAATTGCTAATGCGATCTCTCTTCTCTCTCTCTCCTAATAAAAAAACTCTTCTCATCTCATGTTAGTTTAAAAATTGCATTAGCAATCTTCAAAGGGTAAGATTCCACGAACACACGAGGAAAAAAAACAAAAATCAATTTTCGCAGAAATTGGCTACAAATGGGATTGTGGTTCCAGCTAAAATATATACTAGAGTTGAAAAAAAGATACATACTTCCATGCTTACATATTCGAGATATACCTGAAGTTGGGGTCATCCTTGTAGCTGACAATTGCAGGCTCAGATCCCTCTCCTGAAGGAGGAGCAGGGACTGCCCCCGCTGCTCCCTCCTGCTCCTTGGTAACTACACTACTACAGAAGAGGACTTAGAGAAGCAAACCACAGCTGAAGAACTGCAGACAAGATTGCCCCTGGCTGATGCATGCTTCTTGCACAGCAGAGGAGATGCAGAAGAGGAGTAGCTGCCGGAGAGGAAGAGGGGGTTGTGGAGAGAGGGAGGAGGGGAAGGGAGCTGCAGCCAGAGGGAGGTTGCCATTATTGGCGGCTGCGCTTGTGCAGGCGCTGCCTGTGCTGTGCTTTGCTTCCCTGAACAGAGAAAGAAATGGAGCCAGCTAGCCAGGGGAAGGACAAGAAATGGAGGATGAGCTGGGAGCCACGTGGCCAGGCCACCCTAATGCTTGGCGGATGTTTCTCCTTGGATTTTTTTATCGGTTCTCTTTTCTCCTCAACTGGGTTATTTTTCTTTTCATTTCATTTTTGATTTGCTGATGGGCTTAAAAAAAGACAGATCAGCTCAAAAAAAACCCTATGTTACTATCATGAAAAGTCAGTCATGTAAGGGATCGTCCATGAGGAAACAAAGAGCAATGAAAAAGATAAAAATGAGGTTCCACCGAGATTTGAACTCGGGTTACTGGATTCAGAGTCCAATGTCCTAACCGCTAGACCATGGAACCGCTTGCTTCGATAGAACCTATACAGATCTTGTAACATAAGCATGTTTTAGGCTAAGGGACCAAATCTAACTACATATAAGCACTATTTCCATATATAGGTGGCCAAACAGATCATGCCTGTGAGGCCAGCCCAAAGCATGCTACTGCAGATCAGGTCTAGGCACAATATGGCCAATCACCAAATCGGCCACCACCTCGACCCAACATGTCGTCCTGGTATGGCTCGAATAGTGCCAGGCCCGACCTAGGCATGATCTAGCCTGACATGGGCGTTAGGGTTGTTTATTTTTTAATATTTATATAATTTTATTATATTTTTGTATAGTTAACTTTATAAGTATAAATATTTTTTGTATTTTTTTACATTTTTATATATTTTCTTATATTTTTAAAATAAAATCCATGACAAATGGGCTAGATGGGCTTCCTTGGTCTGTTGGGATAGGATACGAATATAATATAGATTTTTCTATCCATATTATTCGGTTATCGTATTCGATAGGATATGAATATGATATCGATTTTCTTGTCCAATTAACAATTTCTCTCCTATTCCTATTCGTATTCGCATAAGAAATATGGATGTGAATATTGTATAGACTTTTACCATCTGAAATGTTATTTTATCCAAATTATTCTATTCGATGAAACAATATACATTTTATTATAATATGACTAATTAGTTGAACAAAATTTTTAATCGAATGTAAATTCATGTTTCTTTATGTGAAGTAAATGAATTAGAATGATTAAGAGTGAATGTACGGGGATAAAATGTCATTAATATCTTTCTACTGCATAAGTTATAGGATATCCGGATCCGATCGAATTGAGTAGACATTCGATTCAAATGCATATCTGTATTCATACTTATTTATAAAATACAAATACTAATACGATAAAATCACTATTTAATTTGTATCCAATCCATATTTACCCCTAGCTGTAAGCTGTTGCCGACTCTAAACGATCTCTCAAGTATTTCGAGACCGCGCCCTTGGTGATTACAAAGCCTAGCTGGAGGAGGACCCTATTGGCCACAGGCATCTTTATTCTTTCGTCCATTATGACGAATTTTGGACGTTTATAGCATTATATATTCTAAAAATTCCAAATGTAGCTTCTTACGTACAAAAATTCCATTTCTAACCCCCTATAAACGTGTCGCCTCCCCAGAGTCCCGCGGTCGTTAAGGGGGCTAGAAATAGAATTTTTGTACGTAGGAAACTATATTTGAAAATTTTAAGGTATACAATGCTATAAACGTCCAAAATTCCATTATGACACTCTCCTGGAGCAGAATCTCTGCAGATTGACTGAGCCCTAGTCGAGGGTGGAGATTGCGCGTATCGCGCAGATGATTGGACTGCCAGTTGATCATGTTGAGAGAAGAAGCTGTCACAGGTGATCCTCGACAAGAAATTTGCTGGGACTCTGGATCAAGGTGCTGGTTGCCTCGATATCTTTTGAGGATCCCAAGACCGAGGCTGTCTTCCCCGCTACACTTGAAACTATTTCAGACTTTTGGAATGGTTGTCGACAGCCTTTTACATGAGGTCGACCAAGATCATGGCTTGAACGCTGCTACACTGCTACCGATGTGCCAGCTTACCTTTAGCTATGGTCCTGATTGTTTTGACTTTTTTCGGCTTTAACTTCTAGCTTCAACTTTTTTTTTACTATTCACTACACTATCCACTAACTCAACATGAACCATCTACGATGTTTTTTCAGCCAAAAGCCATCGCTATTCCGATCACCCCCATATATATAGTTTCATCTCGCTTCTGTCGTGAATTTAGTTTCAATTTCTGACTTTCGATTTCTAGCTTTTACTTTTTTAATTTTGTCTTTTTTCTCTAACTTTTAGCTGTTTAAAGCTTTTTCTTTTTTTCGTATTCCTTTGTATTGTTTATGATGGGATAATATATTTTTTATTTTTAAATTTTTAAATTTAATTATGTGAAACAGTTATAATACAAAATAAACAAGTTACAATACTAAACTGTGAAAAAAAAAGTCAAAATGAGAAATAGATGCCAGTCGTTACTGTGTTAAGCGATTTCTTCATGTCATCTGTCGCCTTGTCGGCAGTGATTTTTGTCTAGCGATCCTGCTGTGGTGAGAATTGAGAGTCGTGGCAGGTCACGTGAATTCATCCGGCATAAGCGAGTACCTGACAGCGTTTGTAGATGGAAAATTTTGATCGAAATCAATTTTTTTATTTTTGGCTGATGTGTGAATAGAGTTTTAGGCTGCGCTCAAATGAGCTTCTCTTGCAACGTTCGCTTTTGGCTTTTGTGATAGAAATATTGTAGCAAATTTGTTTGTTTGCTTTTTTGTTTTTTCAATTTTTGTGTTTTATTTTTTTCTTGTATTTCTTTGTATCGTCCGCTCGAGATTAGCGTGCAACTTTTATTTTTACATTTTTTAAATTTAATTATGCTCAATAAGCCAACTCAGTTACAGTAAAAAAAGTCAACTATAGTGAAATTTTAGTCAGAAAACAGAAGCTATCGCTATTCCGAATACCCCCTAAGGCTGCTATCTAGCACACAAGCTAGTGGGTATGTCTAATGTTCTAAACACATGTTATCCATAGTACCATACTACCCGGTGGTCTAGACGACCGCGGGCGCGGTTCTTGAGGCAGGTGTTCTTGCATGTGCACGGCAAGCAATACATTCACTGTGGTGTCCGCCGGCGACCTCGGCCTGTAGCGGCTCGTAGTCCTTGCGTTGGGATACAGGGTAACATTAGTGTAAATTAAAGTTTTTATCACATAAATCAGAAATTTATATGAGTAAAAGATCATGGATCATTACCACTAGACGTGTAGTGCAGTGAAAGAATAGTTGAAGTAGTCCAGTTCAACATAGCGCGCATCGATATAGTAAAAATAATCCATCATACATGAGTAGTAGTCAATCTTCATAAGCCAAACGTCTCCTCGTGAACGTCTCGATCAATTCCACAATTGTAGCAGCGTCTCTACCGAAATTCACATATCCGGGATAGAACATCGTGTGCTGGTATGCTAGCACCAGTGCGCACATCAAGAATTTTGAGAGGTGATGGCTAGTGGTTTGAATGAGTGTATCTTGGGATTTTTTCTGATCCTCAGTTTTCAGTACCATCCTTAGCCCCATGCTTCTCTCAATATATAGTTTTCTATCGAACTCTTATTTGATACGATTAGAGATCATATCCAACTCGGAGAGCCTCCGATCGAATCCTAATCTAATATACGTAGAGATCGTATCCTACTTAGAGTTTATCCTTTGAGTCCTTATTGTTCTAACCTATTAAGTGTGTGACTTTATAGGTTCATGTATAGTTAGTTATAACTCAAAAACACCTTTCCAATCATTGGCGGTAGTGGTCTCTAGCAGAACATATCGACCTCTAAATATATACACAAAGATAAATTTAGACGAACCTTATGCAATATGATCTATAATCATGTCTTAGTCACTCATGATCAGTTCATAACTCCTTACAACCATATCATATATGGTCATGACCAATTTGTATCCCCGTACGACTAGTTTGCAGACCAGTTTGTGATATGTTCAACCAGATCACAACCAGTCAGTATACTTATACTACCAGTTCGTATCTGGTTGGACCTATCAATCTGTTTATGTATTCTCCTTTTGCCTTGTGATATCCGATCGAACTCTAGATGAAAACATGTCATCCATGAACTATTTAACTACTTTTATAACTTCCTAGTTACGGAATAGTGCTTGGCAACCTCTAAATATACTATTACACATATAGAAAATTATGGTGATATCAGGTATAATGATTATACATCATCATTGTTTAAAACCAACTATGACATATAAAAACATAACAATATCAACAATGTCTCAAGGTGAGTCAATCCAACACTATATTCCCTAACATGTGTCCACACTATTGATTTGATATTTCTATATCTATGACTTATGAAACACGGTCATCAATCAATACATATGTTGATCTATAAGTAACTATTATCCCAATTGGTGATCTTTTAGAATGACGATGTACAACAAATAAAGAGCTTCACTAATAAATCACATACTTGCTAACCTTCATAAATGATAACTCATTTGAGAAACATAATAACATTTATTTAAAAAATTATAAATATAAAAGTGATACAATTATCTCTATAATAACCTTTAAAGTATATCACTAACACCTTGGGCATGAGCTGCAACACGAAGGCGCCGTCGTCAGGGCACTCACGCTAGCATTATAGGCTCATGTACAACGTGAGCTCCTCCTAGATGTTGCGGCAGACGAAGCCGAGGCCCTGGTACAGCTCGCCAGTGCCGAAATAGACGGAGAAGCCGAGGGGCAGCCGATGCGGCTCGACGGCCAGCTTGAGCTCGTCGGCGAGCACCTCGGGCCATCCGTTAAAGGGGGTGATCGGAATAGCGATGGCTTTTGGCTTTGGTGAAAACTTTTAAGCGAGTATTTTTTAAAATGGAGTCATCAAGTTAATTGTAGCAGTGGATAGTGTAGTGAATAGTGAAAAAAAAATCGCAGTAGAAGTCTCTTCGCAATCAAAACGATCACCCCCAAAGTCATGGGTGTTTGGATTGGGTCGTTAAAGTTTGCCACAAATTCTTTGTGAAAGTTGTATAAGTTTAGGTCATTTAGATTCGAGCCACACTTTGGCTAGCAAGAGGAGACCTTACCGTACTTTTTCCCAGGTGACAGGAAATGAATTTTGCCACAGGTATGGCTACGAACAAAATAGATGTCTAATTCAGCCAAACTAACTAACTTAAAGTACAGCAAAATATGGTAAAACGTAGCTACGGACCTAACGGACCCTAAAGCGAGTCATCAGCGAAGTCACGAAGGTCACCGTGCCGTGTTCGCCGGGCTGGCTCTCGATGCCCACCGGCATAAAAGGAAAAGGTCAAGGGCCCATGCCAAAGGAAGGAGACGGCAGCATAGCTGTAGCCGTAGCTTTCCTCCTCACCTAATTCAGACGGAGAGAGGGAGCTCGTGCCGCTTTGCCGCCCCGCGCTTTTTTTAGACCGCCCCCGGAATCCGCGGCGCGAGCCCCGCCGCCCTGCACAGCCCCGCGCCACAACAACAAAGCGCCGGAGCCCACGCCACCCGGTCCCCTCCTCCATCCCCACCGGAGCCCGGAGCGCGCGCGCGACGTGACGCGGGTGTTCGTGGCGGGCGGAGGCGGGCGCCCGCGCGCCATGGATGTGGACAGCGTCGAGTGCCTCTCGCTACCCGACGCCTCCATGGACGCGGACGGCGTCGGCCTCGCCCTCCACGCGCGCGGCGCGCGCCTCGCCGCCGCTGCCCTGGCCGCCTACCCCAAGGGCGGCGCGCCGGCGAGCAGCGTGCACGAGCTGCTCGAGTGCCCCGTCTGCACCAACTCCATGTACCCGCCGATCCACCAGGTTGGGGGCAGTTCTTGATACGGCGCGCTGTGTATGGGTGTGTCTGGAGTTTGGGACTGGGGAGATTCTTGGGTTTGGAATGGCGATCTGGGCTTGCGATTGGGAACTTCAGGGGTGGGTTAAAGGCTGGATTCTTATGATGCTACAGCGTCTATGCGATTCCTTTCTGCTCTTGAAATGTTTCGTGGATAAATTCTAATCACGTAAAGGGCATTTGACTTCTCTTCGTTTAGAATTTTTGGGGATCTTGGTGTTGCCGTTGTGGATTGACTCCCTTTCTCGTAATTTCAGTGACTTGTTCTTCCGTCCTCCGACGTCAAATTTGTTGAGTTAGCTTAGCAATTAACCGATAGCTGTCCATTCCTGCTTGTATTGTTGTTCTTGTTTGTAATTTGTAGTGTTCTTTCCTTCTGTGTAGTCTAGGCTTAAGAACAAGTGGAAAATAGGGCCTTGCAAATGATCATTCTGTTATATGGCTTCGGTTAGATTAGCTTGTGATGACTAAACTGTTAGCTTGCTTGAATGAGCTACCAAAACAATCCTGCCTATAATCCTGTGCTACTGCTACCCATGGTATTTTGCTGTTTGTTTATGTAGTCTGCCCAGTGGAAGTTGCATTGGTTCATAATTCGTTGTTATTTTCTAACTCCATTTTCCTTCCTTTACCTGATTGTGGATCTATGAACCGTCCCTGAGAGGAGTACGCAGAGTAGAGTAGAGGCCAATCAACTTATCTTTTGCAAAAGTCATTAGTAAAAATAGCATCTTAACATTTAGGCATGGGGAGTTGTCTTGCTTGGATTGCAAAGCATGGAAGAGATATTGAAGGGAAGATCAGTGATTCATATGAAATATAAGTTAAGTAGAAGGAACTTAATTAATCTAAAAGGGAATATTTGAATGCTAATATTGATATCTTGGTCCTTAGGCAAGATCAAGACTGGATATCAATAAGCAATTTTTTGTGGACCATATACTTGGTTGTCCAAATATATGTTGAGAAATTACTAGCCAATATATTTTTGTGTTGGATTGATCTAGTGGTTTGCAATAGAAGAATCACATGCATTACGTACTGCTGATTTTTGGATATGGTTCTCATCTCTTTGACTGTATTTACAGTGCCAAAATGGACATACCTTGTGTTCCACATGCAAATCTAGGGTACACAATCGTTGCCCTACGTGCAGACAAGAGCTTGGTGATATCAGGTGTTTGGCACTGGAGAAAGTAGCCGAATCACTTGAGCTTCCTTGTAAGTACTGCTCTGTGGGGTGCCCAGAAATCTTCCCATACTACAGCAAGATAAAGCATGAAGCGCAATGTGGCTTTAGACCATATAATTGTCCCTATGCTGGTTCTGAGTGTGCTGTGGCTGGTGATATCCCTTATCTTGTTACCCATTTGAGGGATGATCACAAAGTTGATATGCATAGCGGCTGCACGTTCAACCATAGATACGTCAAATCCAACCCACGAGAGGTTGAAAATGCGACCTGGATGCTTACGGTAAGTATTTATAATAGGAATGTTTTCTCTTGCCCCTCATTAGGGAATTAGCTGGATATAAGATTTTCCCCCACAAGACATAGTAGTTGTAACCCTGTAAATTACGTTTCCATCCACTAATTTTGATACATCGATTTGGTGTCTCTTGAGTAGGTGTTTCACTGTTTCGGGCAGTACTTCTGCCTGCACTTTGAGGCCTTCCAGCTCGGGATGGCACCAGTCTATATGGCCTTCCTCCGTTTCATGGGGGACGAGAATGAGGCGAGGAACTACAGCTACAGCCTTGAGGTCGGGGCCAATGGCAGGAAGATGGTATGGGAGGGCACCCCTAGAAGTGTCCGGGACAGCCACCGGAAGGTGCGGGACAGCCACGATGGCCTCATCATCCAGAGGAACATGGCGCTGTTCTTCTCGGGGGGCGACCTGAAGGAGCTGAAGCTGAGGATCACCGGCCGGATCTGGAAGGAGCTGCAGACCCCGGAGGGTGCCTGCATACCAAATCTCTGTAGCTAAGCATTGAAAATCTTCGGAAAAGAAAAGGACTATTATTTGGCCGGATATCGTCTATCCCGTTGCCATGTCTTACCGTTTTTGTATGGTCCGAGGCAACTTTTCATGTTGTGTCTTTGTTAAGCAAATGCTAGGAGGGTAGGATGCTCTTGTAAAGTAAATTGTGTATATATGGCATCCCACATCTTATTACAGGTTGGCTTATCAAGCTCTCTAATTTCTTCAGTTATGTTTCAGGAGGAAACTGCATTCTTGGGTCACGTTATTCAGTACTGAATTCCATTAGTCTTACAGCTTCAGAGGGAAACTGGAGCTAACTAGTTCTTTTTCATCAGCAAATTTAAGCGTCCTCAACCATGGTGTGATACAAGATGCTAGCAATGAAGGATTTGCAAAAAATGAAAGATAGCTATTTGTTCTTGTAGCTCCTTTTCCTTATGAACTTGTGATAGCTCTCTTTTAACATTGAGAGCAGAAAGTTGAATATGCTATTCTTTTTCCTGCATGGAAAATGAGAAGTCATGAGATGGAGAGGTGACTCTGGCTTTGTTTGCTCTGAAGCGATGGCTCTGGTTATTCTGATGGAGCCATATTATGATGACAGGGAAACACGGTTTAGACTTCGCACTGGGGCCTACGATAATATGAACAATTTGGAGTAGTCTTGCAGTTGGAGATTTAAGGATGACGTACATGACATTTGACCGCTTGACTTGGGGCACTTTGCACATTGTAAATTCATGTCAAATTAGAGACGGCATAATCTGCCGGTGAACATGGCTGCATAATAAATTGCAACTGAAAGTTATCACATTTAGTGTAATCCATTCCTGTGAAACTTAACCATTTTCAAAGGGCAACTTAACCTCTCTCTCTCTCGCACACACACATTTGAGATCTTTCAGGGTGTTCTTATATGCGAGCGCAAATCTCGACCATCGAAACAACTTGATCGGACGATTGCTGCAGAGTTATACCAATTCGGACGCAAATGAGGTTGCACTTTTATCCATAATTCTGGAAAAGTTTTATGCTCCTCTTAAACGAACGTTAAGAAAACATAGTAGAGTTTTATGTTGAAGAAGACGAAAGAAGATCATGTTTTCTCTCATGATTTTGGACGGTCCGTAGGCTCACTAGGAGCGTAAGACTGTCCACAGTTAAAGAAGAAATTGAGAATGGGTTCATTTCTATTTATGGTTCCCATTTATTTTACATAATTCTAAAAACCAATTTCATTTTTGTCTCCTGCCGGATGAGAAGTGGCACAAAAAATATATGTAATAGTGCATAAAAACACATGAACATGTACCATAATCACTCCTTTGAAAAAGCAATTTAAAAAACTGATAGCACAAAGATATTGTAAACAAGATAATAATAATGAGACATTTTTCTCTCGTGATCCACCATGGTTCATATCTCTACTACTTAAAAAAGAAGTTGGTGATGGTTCATTTGCCATCTCATCACCACTCTCTTCTCACAGGCAACAAATGCCGACAAGTGGGCCCAACTTATCTACCTATAGCCAATTAGCTCGCGCGTTTCCTCCAAGCCCCCCTCCCTTGCTAGATCCCCACCTCCCTTAGTCCCTTCTACGCTGCCCAAGCTGGAGCCTTGCGTCTTCCAACCTCGGGGAGGTGTGTCAGGACCTGCAAGTGGTATGCCTGAATTTGGGAATTTCAGAACGCAACTTGAGTAAATTGGAGCAGAAATCAGCAAGGGAAAGCAAAGCAGAGAACAAAAGGTAAAGTAGGCAATCTAGGGTTTCATTTCTTAGATAAGATACGAAATTACAATGGGGTTTGCTTATATGGAGTTTGCAATCCCTCACAGGCGGTAAGTAGTCGGCGATGACAAAAATAACAGTCATAGCTGGACGGTCAACAGTAACAGTGGGGATTGATAGCCATCTGATTCCACTTAATGAAAGGGTATGCGTTGATCTGGCCCGTCCATCCCCTAGCGATACAAGCCCAGATACTGAACTTCAAGTCTGAATTTGGACTCAGATTGCACAGACCTGACAATACCCCCTCCCTAAATCCCTTGTCCTCAAGGGTTAAAGTCTGGAAAAATGCTAGCGATGAAATTAGCATCTTCCCAAGTCGCAGATTCCTTGGGTAAATTCACCCAGTGTACCAACCACTGCACCACCGGCTCCTTGTTCCATGGAATCACCCTCCTACTTATGACTGCAAGTGGCTCATCAGGTATATTTCCTTCACCATCAATCAAGGGTAATTCTAAACAAGGAACTACTCTTGGTCCCAGATGTTTCTTCAATTGGCTCATGAAACACAGGGGGTTGAAGAGAGCACTGGCTCTCATTGTAATGGATAGTTATTGTGCATTTAATGCACTTAAACTAGTTGTTACAATTGAGTCTGGTAGCACCACCCTTACATGGTCTGGTAGCATCTATTTCAGCTGGAACAAGAATGGCCAGAAGCACTTGTTCTGTTAAAAGACTACCGTCAACAAGGCAGCGGTATGACCGGAGATCTAGTAGCACTGGCAATACACAACAGTAGCACCGGGCTTCATGAACAATGATGGTAGCACTGGGATTCACAGTAGCATCGGCCTCAGGATGGCATTAGCACCGCACGCCAGAATTGGCCAAGTGTCCAAAAAGCAGTTGTTCTAGAAAAAGAGTACCGCTAACAAGTATGCGGTTGCATTGGGAACCGGTAGCACCGAGAGTTCAATGGCGGTAGCATCGACGTTCAAATAGATAGAACACTACCAAAAAACACTTGTTCTGGAATTTGAGTACTAGCTACCAAAGAGCGGTAGTACCGACCACCGCTACTACCGTTATATCAATGACGGAGTACCAGCTGAGAATTTTCTGAACTTCACGAATAGAAAATGCAAATCCAAATGCTAGCATGCACAAAGATTGAGCTTTGTGACACCAAAGCATTGTCAAGCTACTACCCAAAGATCCCTCTGCATAGTATGATGCCTATTCTAGCAATCCAATCTATCTCCAAACACCAAGATTGGCAAAAGCTATGAAAAGATCCTTGAACATTTATACCTTTGCCTTGTGCTAGGGTCATCCATATCCACCTTATGCATGCTTTCATATCCTATTCTCGACAACCGAGACTAAACATTTCTCATCATATTAGAAATCAAGTTAGTCCCTTAAGCACAATTGTCATTAATTACCAAAACACAAACTAGGGATCTAGATGCTTCAATCTCTCCTTTTTGGTAATTAATGACAATCTCAACAAATATGAGTGAATAATATTGTTTTGAGTGCACATCAAGCCAAGAAACAAGTTGTACACTCTAGGATTTGTTTTTGATAGCATTTAACTCTTTTGAGTGGAAACAAATGATTATTTGAATTAAATGATAGCAAAGCCTCACTTTATAGACAAGCCCCCCTAGAGATGCGCATAAGAGATTTAGAGATGAAATCATGAACATTTGTGAATTTTAGAAAATTCTAGCGGTCATGCATAAGAGTATATTGGATCCATGGAGGCGTGATGATATATCAATATGTGACATGAAAGTAATTATGCATACAACTACACGAAGATCCATACAAGCACATATTTAGGACAAAGAGGCAAATAAGATGCATAGAGTCCACATAAACCACCAACATAAGATCCAAGGTTGTCCAAAATACATCCAAGTCCATGCAACCACATGAATAGAGGAGAGGTTCAATAAGCTTACAATACAATATTAAAAGAATAATAGAATCTTATCGGTCATTTTTTTGGGGCTTTTGGTGTTTGTCTTCTGAGAAAGTCAAAACAGATAGGATCAGATTCTCTAAATGGTTTCTTGAGCTCAAAACCATGTGTGTCATCCGCGTCGGCGTCTCCTCCATCTGCTACCGTCTCAAAAAGCACAGCGCAAAAGCCATCAACCATAGCCCAAAATAACATGGTCGCCTCTAACCCATAGTAGCATAATAGACCTAGTAGCATTACTTCCCCCCCTTTGGCTTCAAGTACCAAAAAAGAAGATGCAAACTCATCTAAGATGAGGATGTCGAGCGAGGATCACTGAACCACTCAGTAGAGAAAGGACAAGCACTAGATGACGATGAGCCACAATAGAAAGGACAAGCACTAGATGACGATGAGCCACAATGACTGTGACCATGACCTCGACAGCATTGATATGCAATTAGTGCTTGTTTCCGCTCTACAAGGTACATCTGAGTGTTAAGATTTCTCACTTGATCCTCCACAACTCCAAACCTTGATTCCATTCTTGATTGAGAGTCTCTTGCTTTAGTTTGCATGGCATTCGATTCATCTTTCCTTGTGCAAATCTTGGTTAACCTCAATTCAATGCGACCTAGGCTTATTAATTGCATGAGTGCACCTATGGCAGAAGCGAAGATGACATTAGTGTCACACTTTGTTGCATAATTCCCAAAAAACTTCTATCCTACCATGGTGAAAGAAGAAGATGGCAGGTCATGTTTTTGCTGTATGCTTCTAAAAACGAAATTACCAATAGATAAGCAAAACTTTATATAAAGAATAGCACAACAATAGTGTCACATTTTACTACATGACCCAGGTTCATCATACAATGGGCTCACATTTTTTGTTACATAATTCAAGAAAACTTTCATCTTCCTTTGTAAACAAACAAAAAATAGATAAACACAAAATGTTTTATAAAGAACACAATACAACAATGAAGTCACATTTTCCTCACCTCATCACACAATAGGATCACATTTTTTTT
This sequence comes from Melocanna baccifera, assembly GCA_036346265.1. NCBI lineage: Eukaryota > Viridiplantae > Streptophyta > Magnoliopsida > Poales > Poaceae > Melocanna > Melocanna baccifera. The sequence goes on along the minus strand of CM070677.1, from coordinate 6,238,809 downwards.
TATACACACACTTCCAAAAAAAAAACTTTCATCCCCCATCTAAACAAACAGAAAGATAGATGAGCACAAAAACTTTTGTAAAGAACAACACAACAACATAGTTACATTTTCCTCCACAACCCAACCTCATCACAGCATGGTCATATTCTTTTTTGTATAATTCCAAAAAAACCTTTATCCTCCTCTACAAGCAATCAAAAGTATAATGCACATGGGACCTTTTATAAAGAACAACAAAACAACATAGTCCCATATCCCTCCATAATCCAACCTCATCACACACTTAATTACAAAAAGCATTCATCTTCCTCTATAAACAAACACAAAATAGATGAAACGCATAACATTTTATAAAGAACAACACAATAATGGAGTCACATTTTCCTCTACATAATCCAACCTCACAGAAAAGAGTTTTGTACATGCATAATTCCAAAAAAGATTCATCTTTGTGTGTAAGAAGACTAGAGAATGATAAAAAGAGACTTATATAAAGAATAAAATGCCATGGAATCAAATTTCTCTCCATAGTTCAGGTTTCATCAAACAACAAGGTCGCATGTTTTTGTTTTTTTTTTGTTGCATATTGCCAAACCATTTTTATACCATGTAAACAAAAAACACAAAACCTTTTATAAATACACAAGGTAACAATGGATTCACATTTATTAGTAACCATGCTCATTGCACACAACAATCACTTTTTTGTTGCATGCTTCTAGGAAAGATTCAAGTTCTTGTGTAACAAAACAAGAAGGAAGTTAAGCGAGAGACCTTTATAAAGAACAAAATGCCATAGATCAAATTTTCTCTCCATAGTTTAGGCCCATCAAACAACAGTGTTACTTTTTTTTTGTTGTATGCTGCCAAAAAATCATCCTCTCATATAAGTAAAAATGCAAAACCTTTAATAAAGGACAAGATAGCAATGGAGTCACATTTTTGTAACATCCTGATTTTCAGAGCCTTTTTAGAATTTTTAAAAATAAAATAACCATTTGGATTTTTCTAGAATTAATTAAAGCTTAAAATGAATTTCCATTAATTAAAGATATTTAATATGACTAAAGTAAATATCAAATAAAACAAAAATAGTTTTTGTTAGGTTCCTTGTATTGTAAGGAGTTTTTCTGTATTTTTTGGATTTATTTGCTATTTTTTAGAGCTCTTTTAATTTTATCTAAATCTCTGAAAATATAAAAGCCCCCAAAATCCTAAGCAAGATAATGGGTCGAGCCCATTAGTGTTCAACCAGCTCATCCAATCTCAGCCTTCCGATCCTCCCTTTTGTCGCGTGTCAATCATCTGGCCCTAGTGATACGGGGTCGCCCGATCTTCTCGACGTAAGATGGATACTCGCAGGAGTCTTGATGAATCGCAATGATCCTCTAGTGCCAATGTAAGGGACGAACACTCTTTAATCCGCCAAAACACACTCGTGTTGATTTCGCCGACCACCAAGCGAAGATCTATCGTGCACCCAATTCCCAGCGGAAAGGCTGAACGATCTTGATTGAAGAACACTCCTAATTCCCTCACGGAATTTCAGCAGCAATGATAAATTCGAACAAACTTTAGTATATTGATTATTCTCAAAGGTGGTCTGAGCCCCAAGCCCGCTAATACATGGCTTATATAGCATCTTGGGACGTCTATAGAGTCCACAAACCTAGTACAACTCAACCCTATATGGTTTTAGATACGAACTCTCACAAAAAGGAAACTAGATTTTACAGCTATCATATTATTTCGGCCATACCTTTTGATCCGTGAAGAATTTGATGCTTGGACCAAATCCATTGCGTAGCCCTTGAAATTATCTTTCCAAGGAGTACAAGAACACCCAAATCGGACTCCGTTTGTGAAAGTTATGACCTTTTTAGTAATCGCTTGTCAGGTTGTCCCGAACCGAATCCGAATTGAATTCTGAGTTGAATCCGAGTTTGAATCCAATTGGCCTTGTGGGAGGTACGAATTGGGCTGGAAAATCTTATCCAAAACTTGTAATTTAAGTTCTTAGGCTTCTCCCTTTTACTCTCCCATTGCATTGACTTTCTTCCTTAATGTCTTTGGCACCTAATGTGGTTATCCTCTTTCTTTTGCCTCTCCATTGCTTTGCCATTGACAAACCTAAGAATGCACCATTTGATAACATGAGGTAGTATATTATTCTTATGAATAACAACATTATATTTAGTTTGGAATGAGTTCACCTGGCAATATTTCATGCGGCTCAATAATTCCTTCCAGTTGAATAATATATTTAACTGAAAAGTAAAAAACACGTGTGTATCCGCATCACCTAGGTTCCGCACCAACCACCAAATCTTGTCCATAGACATGTGTACAACATCTCAGCTAGGAGGTACTGTTCATCTATGCCATATTGCACCAGCTGTCCGATCTTTTGAGCTACCACGTGTCGCCTATCGGCACTACGTGCTACTATTCATCATCTCCCTCACGATCTCTCTGTTGTCGTGCTCCGCTTGGACTCTGCTGACACCGTAGTCACCTGGACTCGGCGTCTGTGCCCCCGCCGCCTTGGACTCTTAGCGTCCGTACTATAAATAGCCGCACCGCCCTTCGTGTTTTGCACCCCATCACTGAGACACCGTCATGTGCCGCTACCGAGTTCATCGCCGCTCTCGCCGCCATCTTTAATTCTGACCACCGTTTTCTATCCCCATCGGTGTGCCGTCTGCCGCAACTCGCCGAACCACCCTCGCCACTGTTGAGTCCACTGCTGAATCCCATCCTACCTCGCCTGTCTCATGCCGCCGTCCGGCCTCATTGGCTAAGCTGTCATCCTGCCCATCCCTCGGTTCACATGCCAGAGTGCCACAACCGTTCGCCCATCGAAGAGTTGCTGACGCTTCGCCACCATCCACCAACCACAGAGCGCCATGCGTCATCCCCTCGGTCAGTCGGAACATCTTTAACCGGTTTGATCATCCTTGGCCGTTCAATCGTCGTTGAACCGTTCGATCGTCATCACTCCTCAGTCGTCCGATCATCGTTGGACCATCCAATTATCGTCATTGTTCGAACAGTCCGATCATCGTCACTCCTCAGCCATATGATTGTGGATTCGTTCGACCGTCCGAACATCCTTATTCCCCTGGACCATTCGATCATCTTTGGACCATCTGATCGTCATTAGCCCTAGCTGAGTCACCCGCCACCTCAACAAGCCATGCAAGCCCTAGATGCCATGTGCCATCATGTGTCTGTCCACGTGTGTACCATGTCAACTGTCACATGTCAGCCATGTCACCATACCACATCATCGTCACGTCAACCCTAACACACACGTGTCAGTGCCACATCAGCCCTAATGGTCTAGTTATCCACCACGCCAGCAAGCCTAGCCGTCATGCAGTGTTCCATGAGGTGTAAGAGGGGGCAATTATCGAATAGGTGGTTAATCTACTCGATGGTGAAACCTTAGTGGGTGAAATTGAGTTATGATTAGTATTGTAAAGGTCTTATTGTGATTTTCTTTAACGCGAGAGTGATCACACCGTGTAGATACAGTTGTATAATCTCTGCAGAGTGTAAAATTATTTAAATAGCTGTGTCTCCGGTTATAGATAATGCTCGGTGATTTCACATGAAGGATAGATGTTTCATAAAACTTAGTTAGGATAACTTTGGAAAGTAAATGATTAGTTTATTGGTGGTTTATTACGTGAATGGTTACTTCACATGTGGTTCATTGTGTGGACGATTATTTCACTTGTGGTTCTTTCAATTCTTTTAATTAGTTACTTATTATCATTTTATTTAAAGTTTGCTTTCAATCTATTTATTGTATTTACTTTAAATTATTGCTTTCTGCAAAATAACCTTTCAGACGTCCATTGGTAAGCCTTGTATATTATATTACATGTTTGTTACAAATGACTTGCTGAGTATCAATGTACTCATGTCTTTATACCTACTGTTGCTTAGTTGAAGAAGACGAACCATATCAACAGGAGGTACTTGAAGGAGGATACTTTAACGACTTCGTGGATTAGGACTTTGCTCCCTAGTCGATTGCCTGTGGGCATGTTGAATGACTATTATGCTTATTTCTATTTTTTCACTACTAGTTTCTTAGGCCCTTCAAGCTAATATTTGTAAGCTTGTCCATAAGGTCGTACCTTGATAATTATTAATATTTAAGTATTTTCCTTTATTAATCATGTATATGGTAAATATTTCATTTATATTTATACTGTGTGCACTAGTGTGATCCTGAACTAGTGCGGTATACACAGAGAGTCCAGATTTGCAAATTTGAGTCTCGACAATTTTCCTCTATAATTATCCTCATCACACAATAGGGTCACTCTTTTGCTACATGCTTCTAGAAAGATTTATTCTCCCATGCAAAAAAAAAAAGCGAGGACATGTAAGCAAGAAACTTTTGGAAAGAGCAAAATGCCATGGACTCGTATTTATCTCAATGGTTTAGGTTCTCTTGAAGCGTGAGCCAGCCCATGGTTTGCTACACACTACACTACAAAACAAACATGAAACTTTTATAAAGAACAAAATGCCAAAGAATAGTCTTTTCGTGTAAGAAAATGAGAAAATAGAAAACAAATAAGCATTATACTTTTGTAAAGAACAAAATGACATGCATTCACATTTCTCTATGTGGCTTAGGCTCCTTAAGTGTGATCTCCCTTACGATTTGATGCACATTGCATTGGAAAGGCTTGCTAAAGGCTATGGCGCAAGTCAACTTTAATCGAAAGCCTGTGGGGGCACACCAAGATAGAAGGAGAAAGAACACGTCACGCTAGCATTTTGTAGTGTAATCCTCACCCTCCAACTCAACCTTGCTCTGCGACAAAATAACCCCTCCCGTCCACCATTCCCACCCCACCCCCTCAACCTTGCTTTTATTTGCTAAAATGCGATGGACCAACCTTGTGATGTCCCCATGCTTGTTGCCTTTATTTGCTAAACTACCATTGGTCCTCTCTAGAACCTAGGGATCTTCTGCGACATGCACTTTTGAATATTTTCTTGTGTGATGTTGTTGTAGGTACAATATTGTTTGTTTCCAAGGGGGAAAACAACCTATTGAAGTGTGAGCATACACATGTAAAAAAGAATTGCGGAGAGAACAACATGATTTAGTACTAATGACATGCAAAACTAAGATATGACTAATGACATCAGTGTGAAGCTATATAAAGAGGGTGCCAGCCGATGGGCTGTTCTCATCGCGCTCTACTCCCAAAATCTCACTCCAATTTTACTAGTTCAGTTCTTACCATCTTCTATTTTTGAGAGGAAGGCTGGCATCTTCATCGGAATCTACAAATTACTGGCCCCATTCGGGTCCATCACTTTGGTGAGGATCAATTATGTGTTAGATTATTTCTGCCTTGTTTCTTCGTCTTTTTTTTGGAATTTTTGGTCTCCTAATATCCCTGAATTCGTGTATTTGTGAGGTTCTATTAGGAGTTTTGATGTGCATTTTGGTGCTTATTGTGGGGGATAAATCCAGAGCTAAGACTTTTTAGCATATTTTGTGCTCTAATATGGAGAAATATCAGTCATTTTGAATGTGCTTTGGGTTTTATGGGAGCTATTCTTTTGGATGTGCCTTTCCTAGAAGCGTTTCATTAGGATTTATAGCATTTTGTGTGGATTGGGGGTAAAAATCTGAATGAAATTTGTGGAATGATATGAGCATTGCTCCTCATTTGTGTATCAATTCTGAAAATTTTTTTACCTCAAATTGATGCATTTGCTTTCTTTCTCATCATAATGTCAAATTGGGAGAGGTATCTAGTGCACAACCACAATTCGGTTCACAAACTTTTGGTTTGAGCATCAAATTAGCATAAAAAAAGAAACACCAGACATAGCCTATCCTTTGTTGTATCTTCCTTTAAAATTTGAACTTGAAACTGAAAGTATGTTAGAAGAAACAAAAAGAGAGAGAAAAGTTTGTTGTGAATAGTAACATTTGTCTTTCTTTTTCCCTTTACATTTTGATTTACCATTGTCAGAATTTTCTCATCTTTTTTACTCTCAATGTGGAATGAATTTTGAACTTAAACTTTTATATATAAGTGAATAATTTTAGAAGGGCATCTACATTTTGTTTTCAAAAATTTCCATGTTGATTTGATATCAAAACTAAAAGTTTGTGCATTTGTACACCAAATTGTGCTTATGCACTAGATATCTCCCCGTCAAATTGTTGATCAAAGTGGGCATATTTTTTCAGCTTCTAAAAGTTATTTTTAGGCTTTTTTTAACAATAACTAGATTTCAAATGGAGTGTCTTTTCAAGGTGGAGTCTACAAGCTAATTGTAGTACACACTATAGCGACTTTTGTATCGGTCAAAACTGCACGTGAGTTTCTGTTACTTTGTACTCTCTCTCATGAACAACCCAAAAACTATAAACCGCAGTCCGCAAAAACTATAAGCCGAAGCCAAAAATAATAAGCCCACACATATTTGTTATTCCAGTTGCAAAGTTCATTGATAAGTTCGTATGACTAATTGCATCGTTTTACTGCTCAGGTAAAGCAATTCCCACCATCTGGGAGTTGTTCTTTGGAGATGGCTCTCAAGAGATTGTAGCAAAAACCTCAACTTTACACCATTCGTAGGTGTCATTAGGCGTCTTCGGTGGAGATTAGAGCAACTACTTCAGGGAAAAGCATGGCATCGACTGGTGTTGCTGTAAGCCCAAGCAGTAATGGCCTGGAGGCTGGACCTAGCTGCTGGCCGGTCGTCATATCCCGAACCAGAGGCCATGTTGATCTACCTCGCAGTGCCGGACTTACCCTTGGCCCCGATGCAAGTGCTTGAGTCTGACTCAATCGCATCGGTGAAGCTTCGGATACAGAAGAGCAAAGGCTTTGTGTTCAGGAACCGGAAGCTGGTGTTCGAAGGCCGAGAGCTTTCCCGCAACGACTGCCTCATCCGGGACTACGGTGTGGGCCACGGGGATGTTCTTCTGTTGGAAATCAGAGGAGCAACGCACACACTCCTAGTAGTGAACACACACTCATGGGAGAGAGAGAAAGATACAAAGTATTATTTTGGTGCTGCACAACCGTAGCTTTTCTTTTTTTCACTCTCGCTCTTTCTTCTCAAAATGCTAAGTACATGATTATATAGGCCAACTAGTAGCCCATGCATATACCCAAAACATAACTCCCATGACATAACTCTCATGCATAACTCCCATGACATAACTCCCATGCATAACTCCCATGACATAATTCCCATGTATAACTCCCATGACATAACTCTAAATACATGTAACACATAACTGATGACCTGACCATCCCGGCTACTCGCCATCGGTATTTCCTTTGGGATCAATCCGCTTCAAGTGGCTCCGCTACTCCGACTCTCCGGAGCAATCGTGGACAATTTCGCACCATACACACATGCAAATATACTAGAGCAAAAGACCAAGTCTAGATTATTTCCTAACATTCTCCCCTAATCTAGACTCAACTAAAGTAAAGTTGGTTCATCCTCCTGCACACACATGAGGTTCACCTGATCCCCACGGTCACGCTTTGGCTTGTGGCACTCGGATGCATAGTGCCCGTACCAAAGCACTTGATATGGCTCTTGTCGCGCCGCCTTGGAATCACGACCACCACCTTGTCACGATGATCGAGCTTCCCAGCCAGAAGGAGATGCTCCTCATCCCCATTGGCGATGATCAAAAGCTATGTTGTTGATGTCGCCAAAATACTCGATCGTCGTCGCAATATGGATGAACTTGAGACGGCTCGCAGGAAGATCTTCTCTCCAAGCCCGAGAACCACATCCAGCTAATCAGATTTTCAAATATGTGAGAACATGTGCATAATCCATACCTCCAAAGCGCTTGGCTGCAACTTGCATGAGCGTCACATCATCCATGGCCTTCTCTTCTTTCTTCTCACTTCCTCGTGGGCTCAATTGCTTCCCACACGCCTTGTGCCTTCATGAGTTTCATTCTCGTTGCCAATTTTAGTTCGTCTTGTTCAGTACAACGATCGACATCTTCTCAAGCCACAGTGCCCAAGAACTCAACCTCGGCTATACCAATTGTTGGAAATAGAGATCTGGTGAACACACACGCATATACAAAGTATTATTTTGGTGCTGCACAACCGCAGCTTTTTCTTTTTCACTCTCGCTCTCTTTTCTCAAAATGCTAAGTACATGATTATATAGGCCAACTAGTAGCCCATGCATATACCCAAAACATAACTCCCATAACATCTTCGTCTTGTGATCCGGTTATCTGACATCCGTCTAATTACTGTGAGGACTGTTTATGGGAGGAAGCTCAAGTTCCGAGTGGAGCGTGGACGAAATGTTGGGCGTATTTCAGCCATCTTGGGGATCAGAAGATTTTGCTTGATGAGGAAGAGCCCGAGAACCACAAGCTAATCACTGAAATATGTGAGAACAATAATGCTACTGTTCATCTACTTATCAACAAGTCAGCCAATTTTAGTACAAAGCCCATAGATAGAGATCTTGAGCTATCAGTTACTGCTTCTGATGTGGAAAAGAGGTTTCAAGCTGATGCTAGCAAGACAAAGGAGAGGAGTCCCCTGGTTGAACTAGTTGCTATCAATCCAAATATTGGGCTTTCTCCAACTATCATGGGTATGATCCAGGGTACGCTTGCCGGGCTTTCTCTAACTATCCACTCGTGATGTCTTGAGATGCAGCCGTGGAGCCTGCGTCATGCGTCGAGTTTGTTTAAGCCAGTTGATGAAGAGCCAACGGCAACAATCTCGATGGAGAGGGGTTGAAGAAAGGAACAAGGGTAGGGGGAGGTGCGTTTAGGGAGGTTGCAGCGTACATTCTTGACCATCCTACTACGGGGCATCACGTGGGATGGCCGGTTTGCGGCGTTCTCCAACTGTTTTGGGATGCTTGCGTTGAAGGCCGTGTGGAGAAGGAACTCAAAGCGATGTTCGTGAAGAATTCTGGGAGCTGTGAGGATATGGGTCCTTGAGCTTTCCCTGTGCAGGAGGTCCACAAGATAGCTGTTTTGGATATGAGACTGGCTAACGCAGATCGCCATGCTGGAAACATACTGATTCACAGAGATGGGAATGGGCAGACCGTGCTGATACCAATCGATCATGGATACTGCTTTCCTGAAACTGTGAGTGTTTTGTATGTCTATTTTAATTAAAGTGATATATTCTACTTTATCTTGTGCCCCTGTTCTTTTGCATGAATGGCAAGGTAAATATACCTGAAGATGTTCATAAAATGATGTTTAATGTAGGTGAATTAAGTCAATTAACTTCATACCAGAAACTGCCAACCTTTAGTCGCTATTTTTTTCTTTTTTTCGAGAACACAGAAAAGGCTTGTGTGTTTTTGCATTAAAGATAGAAGGAGAATAACAACCAACGGACAAATATTTTGCAACATATGTAGGAAAAATAAGGTACCCATCAAATGAAAAACAGGAAAAGAGAAAATATGAGAAATATTACAATTAGGTTCGGCTAATTAAGCCAGCTACGTAGGCTTGAGGCACCTAACAAACATCACAAAACACCCTCCTATTGAACGGTAACTAAAGTATCTTGTGTTGCAATTTCCACAAAAGTCGTGTGCATTCCTTTCCTTCAGATTAACCAAATGACTAGAATCACCAAGGTATCAAAGCCCCTCTTTAGGTCCTTTGGCACTGTACTTCTAGCTGAAGTCCACCATTCCACTACTTGAGAAGATACTTATGGCATGAGGGTTGCATGATCTATAGCAGACAAAACGTCATGCCAAATTTGCCTTGCGACCACACAATTAACCAATAGATGTTGTATTGTCTCCTGTTCTTGCTCGAACAAAACACAACTTTCAAGGTAAAGTAATCCTCTCTTCTGCAATCGATCAGCTGTCCAACAATGCCTCTGAACAACCAACCACACAAAAAAACTTGCATCTCAGTGGTGCCTTGGATTTCCAAATATGCTTGCAGAAATCAAACCTGACTACTCCATGAAAGAATGCTTTGTAAGCCAATCTTGTTGTGTACAGAGACGAAGAAGACCATTTCCAAATTATGTTGTCTTGTATCCCTTCCTGCAGATGGACTTGTGTCAACTGATTCCAAATCATCAAGTACTCATTCAGAGCCGTCACTAACAAACTACCCTGAATATCGCTGATCCATGCTCCATCAGTTAAAGCCTCCTTCACCAGTCGTCGCTGCCTTGACTTCTTGCCCACCATTTGCCACAAGGTGGGCGCAATAGACTTGATAGAATCACCACCCAACCATCTATCAGTCCAGAACAGAGCCGACCTCCCATCTCTCATTTCTCTTTAAAGAAACATCAAACACTGCTTGGATTGCCTTCTCCTGATGGTACTGTTAGTTCTCTTGAGCCATAACCATTTCATTTTTTAGTGCATAACTCATAATTTGGAGATCTTGGATGCACAGCCCCCCATACTCAACTGGACGACACGCTTCATTCCACCCCACCAAGAACTTGCCTGCCTTAATCGATTCCTCACCCGACCACAGAAAACCTCTCCTCCTTTTATCTATTGCCTTCAACACCCATTTAGGCAAATCTAAAGCAAACATTTGATAAACTGGTATAGTTGATAACACAGACTTTACCACCACCATTCTACCCCCTGAAGAAAGTAAATATCCTTTCCATTTCGGCAACTTTAGCACCATCTTGTCGACAAATGGTTGGTGAGCTTTTCTTAAATGCTTAGTAGATAAAAAACAGCCCCAAATACGAACAAGGGAATTCGGTCAATTGACAATTGAAGTTTTCAGCCGCCACCTTCAGATCTTCCTCTCTACAACAAATTGGTGTAGCTGAGCACTTTTCCAAGTTCAGTCGCTATTTACCAGATAGAGCTAACTTCGCTAGCTTATAATTGTGGACGAGTGGGGTGGTTTTAGATTCATTCAAGGATCACCTGTTCTTAACAAACTGTGTGTCGAGAAAGTGGAATAACGTGTGCCACTTTCAGATATCCATTTTAAAATTATCTAACCATTAATTTTCCTATTAATAACTATTCACTACTATAAAAATCATCATCACAGATGGTTCAAAAACGTCATCACAAACGGTTTTTTGAACTGTTTGAATTTATGGGTCAGTAATAATCGAAGGTTATCACAGACGGTTTGTGAGTCGTCTGATGATAAATACAATACAGACGGTTTGTAACTAGAAACGTCTGTGAAAAACACTATCACAGACAGTTCTATTTACGAACCGTCTGTGATACTTTTCCATCACAGACGGTTCATAAATAGAACCGTTTATGATATGTGAGTATCACAAACAGTTTTTGTTTCGAGCCGTCTGTGATATTATTCTTCAGACGGTTTATACTATAAAACCATCTGTGATAGTTTATTCTATACCTAAATTTTTTTTATTTTTTAGTTAGCCTCAAGAAATGTTTTTTATGCCTTTTGAAAACAAGCAAATACAATAGCAAATATAGCAGAGAACAATATATTTTCATTATAATCCACCATTACAATATCACAAGAAAACATAACAGAGAACATTCTATTTCCATTACACGGCACATGAAGTACTCATATAGCGCGGTTTGGCAGCTCGAGTATACCTTCTTGGCGGCCGCCTCACTATAAGCTCCAACCCTTAACCCTACAAAGTTACAGAATCAAATACTAGAAGAAACAATGGAGGCAGGAGGAAGCTTAAGACACATTTGATCAAACACAAAGAGGTGTTGGCTAGCTGACTTGGTATGTGACTTTCAAATCGTCTGCACTAAGAGGTCGAGGAGGAGGACAATGAGAGAATCTAGAGAAATTTTGAGCGTATAAAGGGTAGGGGATGCAGAGTTCAAATGAGTATTTATAGAGGATGGAGAGGTTGATCCGTGGGGTGTGGGTTAGTCGGTTCCTATTGGCTAGAATTGGGTTAGAGAGAATTGACTGACCCAGCGGTCAGAGATCAAATTATCATAGACGGTTTGAGGTTTAAATCGTCTATAATTATTACAGATGGTTTGAACCACGAACCGTCTGTGATAAAGACTATTTATATACCGATACAATATAAACAACTAGTCTCAAAATATGAAATAACGAAGTTCTATATGTCTTATATATACTCATTTGAAAGGTTTCGATGAGATCTACAACTTTGTAGTTGAGATGACCCCCAAATTTCAAAGAGAAGATCAAAAAATTTGGCAAAAATAGAAAGAAAAAACTTACGATGCAAATTTGAGGCTAAAGATGGCCGATTTTGGGGTCTTAGAGGGCGACTAGCACAAGCAGGTTATTTTTTTGGATCACTCTCGTCGTTAGCTTTCTAACAAGTACAAGAACGTCAAAAACGGACACCGTATACAAAAATTATGCCTGTTTTACTAAAGGTGTGTTGGACCGGAATTCTTCTCAAACTCATACGAGAGATTATAAAATTTTAAGGAATTACAAGATGGGAAACATATCATAGATGATTTGTACCGTCTGTGAAGTATCATAGACGGTTCTTACGAAGAATTGTCTGTGATATGTGGTAAGAACCGTCTGTGATACTTGGCAAATATTACAGACGGTAATATCACAGATAATTCTTAGTAAGAATCGTCTGTGATGGCATAGTATCACAGAAGATTTTTATCATAAACCGTCTGTGATGGCATGTAACACTAACGGTTTTTGTGAACTGTCTGTAATGAGACGTCTAATATAAGTTTTTTTGTAGTAGTGAATGTTGTCTTATGTTCCATACATGTAGTTTGAATTGATTCAGTTTTAGTAACTAATTTTGATTTTCTTGTTGAATGATAGTTTGAGGACTGCACATTTGAGTGCCTTTACTGGCCCCAAGCTCGTGAACCTTTTAGTGTTGAAACTCTTAGGTACATAAAGTCGCTTGATGCCGAAGAGGATATCAAGCTACTCAAGTTCCATGGTTGGGAATTGCCATTGAAGTGTGCTCGTGTTATTTGCATAAGCACCATGCTTCTGAAGAAAGGTGCTGATAGAGGTCTAACTCCTTTTGACATCGGCAGGATGTTGTGTAGGGAAAACATCAAGAACAAATCCATGATCGAAGATATTGTTGAAGAGGCAGAGGATGTTGTCCTTCCTGGGACAAATGAAGTGGCATTCATGGAAGCCATCTCAGATATCATGGATCGCCATCTTGATGAACTCTTCAACTGAAAACATTGGTAGGTGGGTTCTAGTATATGGTCTAGTGTGTGTTTGACAAGGCAGTTGTAAGTTGAGTAAGTCCTTGCTTTGTGAATATTCTGCTCCCATGTATGTATGAACCGGGAGAAATCCTCAGGCCCTAGACTTTCCCTAGATAATGTAAATTAAAGGGTGTGAACTGTGTATAATCTGTAATTAAAGGGTGTGAACTATGTAGAATCTTCAGGCCTTGTACTTTGCCTTGATGCTTAAGTAAACTAAAGGGTGTGAACTGGAAAGAATAATGGGAAAATTACAATGTAGCTCTTTGAACTTGTAAGATTGTGTCATTTTACTCTCTAAATTTGTATTTTACTTTCTCAACCACTAAATTTGTAAGTTTGTGCCATTTTACCCTATGAACTTACATTTTATTTTATCAGCACCCTAAATTTATAGGGCTATGCCACTTTACCCATTTGAACTTGCATTTTACTTTCTCAACCCTTTGAACTTATGTCTGTTTGCACCATAGGTCTATTGGCCCATTTGTTAATGAAAAACGTTGAGCTGACATAGCATATAGGTGATATCGTAGGGTCAAACTCAATCCCGTGGGCACAATGTCAAGTTAGCACGGTGCTCTCTTCTCTCTTGCTACGCGGCAGAGCAAGGGATGGAGGGCACAGGGCGACAATAGGTATGGCGGCGGGGAGGAGCACGACAATGGCACTCTACGGCGAGAGGAGCGTTTGAAGGAAATGAGTTTCGACTTCAGTGTAATGCGGTACACTTGTGACATGGATGACCTAGTGCGAGGATAATAGGGACAGCGGTTCCCTAGAAGGCAAGAGGGGTGGGCGATGCAGCTCAACATAGTAGCCCATCCAACGAACTTCGGCGACGGGAGTAACACTAATAAGACAACAATGAGGTAAGGAAGGTAGCGACATGATCACTTTTGGAAGATGAGCTGAATTAACAGTGAATTTGAGAGGTTTACCGTCATAGTTTAGAGCAGTGTCGGCTATTTGTTGGATTGGGGACGAGGAAGGGGGTATAGCGGCATTGTGGCGGGATGAAAAAGGTAGAAGAGTGGCAAATGGATTAGGATGGTGTGCTTGGATGTTAATTTATTGTCTTCCTCGTCACCGTTGACCTCATCGATATCATCCCGTCGTCCCCATGGAGCCTCCTCGAGCTGCTCCTCCTTCTTTCATGCACGGCTTTGCAAGCCCTGAGAATACACCATGCGCATGACATCATCGGAACCCTACCATGACAACCTACTATTGCCTCGCGCTCTCCATCCCCCTGCTCTACCACGCTACAATGGAGAAGAGTGTACTATGTCTACTCAACACTATGCTCACGTGATCGAACCCGACTCTACGGCATCAGTCATGTGCTATGTTAGCTCAACGTTTTCTTTAGCAAACGGTTTAATGGATCTGCGGTGCAAACAGACGTAATTTCAGAGGGTTGAGAAAGTAAAATATAAGTTCAAAGGGTAAAGTGGTATAGCTCTACAAGTTCAAGAGGTTGAGAAAATAAAATACAAGTTTAGAAAGCTGAGAAAGTAAAATGCAAGTTCAGAAAGTAAAGTGTTGTATCAACAGAATTTCATAAACCAATCAGCTATAACCTAAAAGAACAACGGAATTTCGAAAAAACAATTTAGTTTTTGCTCGAACCTAGAAAAATACTCGTGCTACAACTAGGGCCAAAACAATTGCTTTTACGCAGCGCAAAATGGTCGAGCTAGCCCTTGTTAGCCTACACACATTTTTAGGTGCTCTGTTCATGTGAATAGTACCCCCTTCGGCACTATTAATATGAATAGTGCCCTTTAAGTATACACGTGCACGTGGGTGCGTTTAATGATCAAAGCGTGTGCCCATACTCCCAGAGATCTCGGCTCTTCATCTATTCTCATACATGTGCATTTGATATACCTACCTATATATGTGTAAATGTGTATGATTGTATACATCAGTACATATTTATTGTACTTATGATCTAAAAAAATGAATCACACAGGCTGGTCGCCCACGAGCCCGGCTGGACCCAGCACGGTACGAGTCCGACCGGTGCGTTCCAGCCATCACGGACTGACTCGCTCTGGGTCTCTCCGTCCCAACAAAAAGCGCTACGCTTCGCTGGTGTTTCTCCTGTTCCCACTCCGCCGTCGCTTCTCTCACGCGAACCGAAGCGAAGCCGCCGCAGCGACACGACGCGAGGCGAGCGCGAGATGGTAAGCCACGATCCCCAGCCCCCACGCCTCCAACCATCGCCGATCCACCAGAGCCAGCAGTTGCTCGTACTAGATCTGCTCCTGGATGCAAGAGCCCCGCCGCGCCGCTGTTGTTGGTCGGATCGTGAGAGATTCGAGGTCGATCCGCGGAGCTGCTGGGGTTTCGCCGTGGGTACGGCGTTGGCTCCTTGTGTGATTTAGCAGATCCGATTGGGGGTGGGGGTGGTTGCAGCAGGTACCTCGGTCCTTAGGAGGGAGGTTTGTGGTTTTGTGCGCCATTTTCGGTGCTCCTTTGCCGTTGCATTGCCACATCGGTCATGGTATGCGAATGGCTGCGCAAATTTAGCTGGGCAGCCCACTAAACCAAATTATTCTGGTTTCTTGTTGTGATATGAGTTGGCATGCATAGGTTGGTCGCCTGAATTTTATTTGTGTATGTGGTTCACTCGTATCCATGCGGCGGTTAATCAATACCATTGGATACTGATTGCTGCAAAGTGCTCTAATAATTCATCTTGATGTGGATTTATCTGATGCAGAGGTTGTTATTAGATCATGACCGTAGTATCTGAAAGTTGTTATATTCACATGAGTTGTTTGGGCTACATGTATTTTATGACGAATTCGATCAATATGGAGTGTTGGAGATGCAATTTCTGACACCATTCTGTAAACAAGTCTAGTTGACCGCATACAAGGAATGGGTACCCTCCCTATTCTAGTATAATTGGCCAGTCAGGACGTATAACCACTGTTAACCTAGGTGGTGTGACTGAATGAGTACCGGTTACCTTTTGTTGGAACAATGATTTCTGATGTAGAACTATTATTGACTGAACAATGATTTCCAGTGTGACTGATCTTGTTGCTGGTTGCATTGCATTAGTCTTATGCAGCCCTTGTCAATTGATAGTTGCTTGACGTTCTTCTAGCCAATCACAAGAATAACATGGATGCATTTATATTTTTCTTTATTTAATCTAAGGCTACTGGTTTTAATTTGTCATAGAACTAACATGTGCAGGATAGATGGAGAATGTTGTTTTGTTTGAAGAATAGAAATCTCCTTACAAGGTTCTCCTGGTCCTGGGGCTTGTGTCCTGTTGTCTCATATATTTTGCCTCTGAAGTTGTGATGGTTGCTAAAAAATAGGCTGTTTACTAGTTTAAAAATGAGATAAATCATTATAAGTTGCTGTTTTATTTTTGAGAGAATTTATAAGTTGCTGTTAACTCTTATTATTTACACTTGAAATTCAATTTAACGTAAATTAGATTTGTCCATTGGACATTTAAATTTGGAATTCATTGTGGTGGAGTGAACAATAATTTCTTCAGCTAACGTTTGTTTGATGCTGAGACATGTCTGAAGTACCTTTCCATGCAGGTGGCACATTCAGATTACCTATGCTAGTTTGCTCCTTGTTATATTTGCAAAATGGTGAAGCTGACAATGATAGCACGTGTCACTGATGGCCTTCCATTGGTGGAGGGCTTAGATGATGGTCGGGATCAGAAGGATGCTGACTTCTACAAGCAGCAAGCAAAACTGTTGTTCAAGAACTTGTCAAAAGGGCAGCATGAAGCATCAAGGATGTCAATTGAGACTGGGCCATACTTTTTCCAGTATCCTTAATCCTTATGTTACTTGCAGCACCTTTTCTCTTTTGGCAAAAGGTTTTTACTTCATGATCTTTGATGAGAGTCTTGTCTGAATGGGGAAAAAATGATGGAAGTCTAAGTAGCGTAACTAGATAAGTAGCTTGAACTTCCTGAGTCTTCATGCATATATTGATGTGATAATATAAGATTCTTTGTAGATTGCTTCATTACTTGTTCAATTTTCTTCTGCAAATTCATGTATTTATAGAAGACAAAGAAAAGTCATCATGTGTAAAAGGGGTGTATGTACTGCATAAAAAAACTACAAAGAACATATATTCAAGCAATAGCTTATGGTGACGATGGTTTCCTATAAATGATTTTGCAATAGCTTTAATGTCAACTGTGCAAACATGAGTTCTTTTACGATTATAGGCTGCAAATTTAAATGAGGCAGTGGTGAAGAGAACGATTAGTTATTTATCTCCAAGTAGAATAGTAGATATAGGCCCTAATACACACTCCTTTTGGTTTTTTTCCTCTTTATATTGAGTTTTATCGACCTGCTCATTCAGGTCTGCCTTTTCATTCCAAAGACAGCATACTGCTGCTGCTTTTCTGGGGAGCAAATTGATGAGTTGATAATGATTGACTATATTATGCAAAACAGTTTACTTGCACTTCCTTTTTGCATTAGTAACAGCTTCCATATTCTATATGCCTAACCAGTATCGACTGTCTTAATGAGAAATTTGTGCATAAATGACACCAAAGAACCAGTATTTCTAATGATGTATATTGAGAAGTTAATTCTTTTCTGTAGTTTCTAGCCTGTTTGCCTAGTAAATTTCTTGTGGTACCATTGTTGCACCTTAATTCAACAAAACAGTTACATCATCGAGGGTCGTGTGTGCTATTTGACAATGTGCGACCGTTCCTATCCAAAAAAACTTGCATTCCAGTATCTAGAAGATCTCAAAAATGAGTTCGAGAGAGTCAATGGCAGCCAAATTGAAACTGCTGCAAGGCCATATGCTTTTATTAAATTTGGTATATTTCTCAGATTTGTGTACTTTCTTTATACTCATTCTCCTAATATCAACTAGCTGATAGCTTATAACGTCTCTGTTTAGACACATTCATACAGAAGACCAAGAAACTGTATTTGGATACCAGAACCCAAAGGAACCTTGCCAAGTTGAGTGATGAGCTCTACGAAGTGCACCAGATCATGACTCGCAATGTTCAGGAAGTTCTTGGTGTTGGTGAAAAACTTGATCGTGAGTTTTGCCACTGATCTGCATTATGTTTATTACATTTTCTGGCATCATGAACCTGTGGATGATTTCTGTGCATATACAGAGTTAACTAGTGTCTATCTGCTAAGTGTTTACCTAAAAAGACATCAGGGAGTAGGCTGGCTGTTGGGTTCACGAATCAATTTGAATTCAACAAACTCTGCTGGTACATGAATTTTCCGTCGGGTTATAGGTTTTTTGTTCTATGCCTTCCTTCAACAGGCCCTTCTTGCTATTCCGGACTTATTCATATTTCTTACAAACATGCTTCTTGTACCTAGCCTCTCCTTATATTGAAGTATCCCTGACTGCCTTAATGTTATTTTTCCTTGACACTCGAATAATGCTGCATTTTCAACTGGGTTGCCACAGTGCTTCCTTTTCAAAAAGACTTTTTGGCTGTGGCAGTCGCCCTCATATGTTATTGCATGATTATAACCCTCAGGCATGTCAATCAAAATTCAAAACAGTTGGTCGTCAAAAGGTTTTTCTTTTGCAGAGGTGAGCGAAATGTCCAGTAGGTTGACCTCTGACACTAGAATTTATGCAGAGAAGGCGAAGGATCTCAATCGCCAGGTATGGTCCCCTTGATTGCATTTGCTATTTCAGTATATGCATCCAGGCAGTTAAGCTGAATCGAGTAATCTCCAGCAAATGAATTATGCCTTATTCGTGGAAGTTTTGTCACTTTTGGCTTTTCATTTACCTTCTGAAAGGAAAGGAGTCTTGAGGTAGATCTACCAGTGCTTGTTTGGTTTGTAGCATCGTTGGGAGCCTTACTTTTTCTCTAATTTCTTGATTTCCCCCCCTCAAATTCCTTATGAAATTCAAGATACTATAGTTGATTTTAGCTTTCTATTTTCATTTCTGAGACATAGGTTCTTCCTTGGCTGCTGCTTCCATCCTAATTTTTGCTTTCTGTTTTCATTTCTGAGACATACGTTCTTCTGACTTTCAGGCCTTGATTCGGAAGTATGCCCCTGTTGCTATTGTGATTGGGATAGTACTGATGCTCTTTTGGGTCAAGAACAAGATATGGTGAGTGAAGCTCGGACCTCCTCTGTTACAGTGCTGGAACTTCCTGAGTTCTCTGGGCGCACCATACGTTGATTCTGGCTCAACAGATGCTTCGATGGCTTATCCCGCATCTGCCTATTCAAGCGAGTACTTTAGCTGCCTATTACCCCCAAACAAGAGTCCCAAAAGTAAACCCATTGTAGTATATACCCTGGTTATGGACCTGATCCTGATGGATGGGTCCATGAATTCTTGGAGCGGCATATTCCTACTAATAGCTGTGTAGAGTTTGCTTTTCGATCTCCGAAATAGTATATGTTTTTTGCGAGCTCACCATTTAAGAATTAAGATTTTCAGACCATTCCGCATGCAAGAACTGTATGGCATGTTTTGCGACGTTTTGGCCGCGGTTAAATATGTTCAACGCTCCTTCGCGATGGAAATGCCCTCGCCTACTTGAGTAAACTATGGACCTCAACGGAAGGTAATGCAGATTTTCTACTACATTTTCCTCCTCGTTTATCAATCACCAATCAAGACAAACTGGGCTGCTGCTGGAGACATCAGACAGGTCACTTCCGATTCCAGACACCCAATTTGTTTAGTTGAATGTTTTGACATGCAATTGAAAAGAGTCCCTGGTATACGAAATAAGTTGAGATGGTTTTAATGTAGAGCAATGTAGTATCAAGGGCCTATTTAGCTTGAGCCAAAATGCCAAATTCTCGGATATACATAAAGCAAGCCAAGAATGTGCTTCTCAGCAACTGCCATTTCACCGACTAAATCCCGGTTGGTTCACGTAGTCCTTGATCTGTGTAGGAATTGCATTGTTTTTCTTGTAAGATTCCGCACGTTATCTGGCATTTCCATCGAAAACCACCTGAGAACCACAAACAATTCAGCACCGGAAACCGAGCACCTTGCCGTCCACCGGCGAGACGCCGACGCGGCACACCTTGGCCGCTTCCACACGGTGCGTCAGCACCCGCAGCACCGTCACCCTCCCCTTGACCACGAGCAACGAGTCGACCTCCATCACCGCGGCGGCCGCCGGCTGCTGCTGCGCCGCCGAGGCGGTGATCTCTGGTGGCGGCGGGATGACCGCGGCGAAGGACGGGACGGCGAATCTGGCGGACATGTCTTTGGTGTGGCCGCCGTCGATGAGACCGGCGGGTATGTAGACGGATCCGAGCTCCCGCCGCCGTAGGCGACGCGGAGGGAGCTGTCGAAGTGCGCGAGCGGCGCGCGGTTGGGGTTGCGCACGGAGGCCGTCTGCTCGAAGGTGAAGGCGACGGTGCCGTTGGCCGCGGCAAAGGTCGGCAGCCGCACTGCCGCGACGGCGATGTCCGGCGGGCGTGGGCGAAAGAGGAGGAACAGCGCCGCGGCGGCCCCGCCGATGGCCAGTAGGAGGAAAACCGCCGCCACGAGGCAGGACGACAAGGCCGACGAGTAGGACGAGGGGGACCGCACGTACACGGGGCGCTCCTCCGCCGCGTAGTACGGCCCCAGCCCCGGCCCGGCCATGGCGGCACCGGCAGCCTCGCGAGTTCTTGGCGCTTGCATGTGCGGAAGCGGAAGTGGGAAGTGGATGCTTGTGCGCGCGCGGCGCTTGGCCTTGTTTGCTTGTGCCGCTCCCGCTTTTATGACGGAATAACGTGGCATGTGCAGTGAAGTGGGCTTTTGGATTCTTGGAGACTTCTCTTGATCAGTCGATCTGCTGCCGTTGCTGTACATGCATGTGATGTAACGTGTGCTCCTTGGGACGATACGGCCACCAAAGTCGAATCGAGTGCGAGGATAAAGGGATACCCACGGCTCATGGCTTTTACCTCTGTTTTTTTTAAGATAATAATGAATGACAGAGCTATAAATATGGATAGCAATGAACAATGAATGTATAAATATAGATGTTAAAAATCTATTTTAAGAAACTATTTTATTTGTTTTAATTTTTAATAAGCTAAAAATTAAAATCCAAAGAACAAGAGTTCAAAAGAACATGTCCGCACTCAGAGGCACCACCAAACACTACTAGCCTACTTACATGCACGGGAAGCTGAAACGAAGGCGAGTTCTGCTGCCGCTGCCGCACCGGTGACTCGGTGAGTGACTAACCAACCGGCCAGTAAGTTTGAGTTTCTTTTTGTAGCTGCTCCTCCCAACCTTAAAGTAGTAGATAAATAAACTCTGATGTCGCATTTCTTTTTTCTTTTGGGGGCGTAAAGCTGGTTCTTAGTCTTTAAGCAACGTCCCGCGTTGATAGCGCTTTTGTTTCGCTGGGCCAAAGGCCGGCGTAACCGGCGTCTTTCGTTGCTTTGGCTCAGCAGCGCGCAGGCAGGATTGCTCGCCAACGGTGCCATGGCAAAAGCTTTTACCAAAGATGATACACCCTCTTCCTTTTGACGGCTCTTCCCATGGCAAGAGGGCGTTCAGAACAACGATGGTTTAGAACTTTTTTTCTGTAACGGTTTATTTTTTTACTGTAGCTAAGTTAGTTTATTTAGAATAATTAAATCTAAAAAAATTTAAAAATAGATAAACATATTAGCCCATCACAGATAATACAAAGGAATACAAGAAAAAATAAAAGCCAAAAAATAAAAAAGAAGGAAGGTGGCTTGCAGGGCCAGCCACCTTCCATGCCCCCCAAGCGCAGGGAGCACCTTATGCACCCCAGAGTGCGTGATGTTCTACCCTGCTGTGGGCCCTGCATCAAGTGATTCCGTGCCCCCAACCGCATGATGTGAGTGGGACCAGGCATTGTGTATTTTTGGCTGTGCCCCCGTATCGCATGAGGTGACCTGACCCCACTTTTGATGAGGATATCACACTTGTGGATACAAATAAGACTTCTTGACTTGAAGCAATACAAGGGCCAATTACAAAGAGCATGTGCACGACAACTAAATTATCAGGTCAATTCTTTCCTAGAAATGCATAACTGTTTAATGGAGAAGAGATTGCTACCTGATGCACGTAATGTTCTTTTACTCAGGAACTTAGGAGCTGATCAAGCACAAGGAGTACAAAATAGAGAGAAGCATGTGCAAGCAAAGTACAAGAGTCACCACATCACTTTGGTGCCAGCTCAAGGAACAACTCTAGTGGGACACAACTTGGAATCCAATTCGGCCTCCAGGTCAATTCGGAGTCAGCCTAATAAGTCCGACTTCAAATGGGCATAACTTTTGCATACAAAATCCAATTGAGGTGTGCAAGTACAGCATAGAAAGAAGAATTCGTCCACTTTCCAATGGATCTGGCCCAACTACGAAATTCCTTCTGTGCGCACCACAATCATCAAAACAAGGCGACGCTGACTCAGCCTGACAGGTCCAACTTTAAATGCTCATAGATTTCGCATGAAGAGTCCAAATAGAATGTGTGAGTACAGCATGGAAAGCTTATTCCGTCCTCTTTCCAACGGATCTGGCCCTATCCCAAAATTCCTTTTGTGCGCAACGTAATCAACAAAACAATCTTCGGTTTTGGAAACAGAGATAGAGTTTGCTATTATTTGATTACTTTCCATGTGTTAAGAACATTCCATAAGCAAGAGCCTATGTGCCCCTATAAATAGAGGCTCATTTGGACATGTAACTCAGGCTTATTTAGATTAGTTTTCCACCGTGAAACTTCATCGTGTGTTCTTGTGTCAACTAGACCAACAACTGCAATTGCAGGCCTCAACCCCTTTGTGTTTCTCAGTCATATTCGCAATAAGATTTCTCTTTCACTTGTTCTTGCTTGTTCTTCGATTGCTTGCAGGAATTGAACCACGTGTTCAGGTCAACCGCGTTCTAGGCACGGTTGATAGCGATTAGGGTGTGGTGTAGCGATTGCAGGACAGACTTGGTCGTCTCGGTCAAATAGCCTCTTCGTCAACGTCATATCAAATCGAACTTATCCTTCTCATTGGAAGATCGGGCCACCCCCTCATCAACTTTTTTGGCTAGCTCTCCCACGCGTCGTGTCAGGCATCTATGCGGCCACCGCCCTCTGGCCCAAGCATGCCCTGGCCCCGCTTGCGGTGTGTAGCTGCGCAATAAAATGGTGTCAGTCACCTCTCTCGTCTCTAGATAAGCTAGTGTGGTTGTAGATCACCTAACAACATCACCCGAGTACCCCTGGTCAAAGGACTACTGTTCATTCACCCAACCAGCCACTTCTCAAAGGTTCTATAGCTCGATATGTGGGTTTGTCTTTAGGCAACCCCTCGTGCGGTGAAATAGAGCATGTTTGCCTCTATCTCCTCTAATCATACCACGATTTGGCCCTATGCCTCTAATAACAATCATTTAACGGTTATCTCTAC
This sequence comes from Melocanna baccifera, assembly GCA_036346265.1. Classification (NCBI taxonomy): domain Eukaryota; kingdom Viridiplantae; phylum Streptophyta; class Magnoliopsida; order Poales; family Poaceae; genus Melocanna; species Melocanna baccifera. The sequence continues at coordinate 6,215,159 of CM070677.1, read as the reverse complement.
ACTTTCTCCCATTGATAATAAATGATCAAGTTATTGTTATCTCTCTCTCTCTTCTGACAACAACCGATTCCTTGATCGAACGTAAGGAATTGACAAGGCGCATGTTCCAGTGGACAACCGACACCCCTTCGATGCTATTTAAGCCTTACGGGAGAAGACAAAGGAAGCATATATCTCCCGATCAAACAGTAGATAATAGAGGCAAGAAATAGCAAAGCTAGGGCTAGCAACAACCCCTTTGTAATCGCTCATCAAGAGTAGGTTGTAATCCAGATAGAGCAATAAATATAGTCCCCTTTTTTCTATGTAATTCTTCTGTGAGGCTTGGATTTCCTTACATTTCGTAAGATCGATGATTTGATTGTTGATAGCTAGTGTTTTCCGTGGGAAAGAAGCGCCAAGCCCCTCAAGATTGTCATCAACATCGTCGTTCTCTCATGTTTCTGTCAACATCGTCTATGCGATCATGATGGGAACTTAGGATGGAGAGAATTAGTTCAGTTTGGCATACTACACCAACCTTGACATAGATGCATGTATCTGCGCTATAGAACATGATGCCTCCCCGTCATTGTCCTCCATCCCAGGCTCACCAATCATTAGCGCCCAGTGAGGTTGGCCGAATGAAAGAAGACATGCCGCTTCTATCATCAACACTTCCCAGGGATTCAAACGTCCCAACCTTGTCGAAGTGCCTCGGCATTATGACAAGTCTGGCAAACTTGATCGAAAAATGTGGCTCCAAGAGCGTGTTGCCGCAATCTAGTGGTCAAAGTACTCTCAATTCGACCATGGGCGATCGCTATTCGTCAATAGCGCCTATGCATTGCAGAAGCCAATCGACACCTAGTCACAATGTTGATGAAATTATCTCCAGTGGAAAGCCAAGTGAAACCAATATCACTTACCATCTAATTGGTAGTTCATTAAATCAGATTGAGTCCACCACATAGTTGATAGTCCCTCGGAAACTATGGTCTCCAATCGTTCTACATTGTAGAAGCTTCTAGCCGAAGTAATGGAAGACGTTCCCTCGCTTTCGATGGGAGTTCCTCAAGAGATTCCTACTGGAAGCACAAGATCAACACAATTGGTGATACCACTATAAATACCGTGCACGATCCTCCATAACAAGTCCTCCCATGAACCATTGGTCGGATGGTTCGAACTCTAAACCATCACGAGAGGAGTGGGAAACAATGAAACTGGTGGACATGAACAACCTAATTTGCTTGTTTCTCCCCCTCCATGTTTGCTAAGTTGCGTGGAGTAGAAAACTTGAGGTGAAAATCAGGTCATCATACTCCTTTCGCTAAGAGGAACACCCTAAGACCTTCGGTAATTTTTCAAAAATTGGAACATATCCTTGACATTCTTTATAACACGGACTCTACTCTAGCAAAAATCTTGAAATATGTCCAAGTTACAGGTTTGATATTAGAGATCCTCCTACAAATCATGCAGGGCACCGAAATGTATCAGGAGCAAAGACAGTCACAGAGCCAAACCTTAACTCCTTTGTGCATTCCTAACACAGTAGAAGCCAATGAGGTCGGACTATCAATCATCCGTTAGTAGGTGTAAGACCCACTCAAAGGTTCCGGTAGGGAAGCCATGAGAGAAGAAAGCTCTTTGATAATGAAGCAACTCCTCCCCCTAAGTACGAGGGATGAAATCAAGGTCACAATCCAGGTTATCTATGACAACACTTGAATCGAACATATGGCTCAAGACATCGTGTGAGTGTCCATGATCGGATTGGGGCACCAGCTCCCCATTATGACTACCGGAGAAATGTATCTCCGACAGACTACAATTCGACTCCTTTTCAAGGAAGACGCCATGATTCGATCACATGTTGTTGAGCATTTTTGGCAGGCCTCCTAGTGGTACACTGGTTGGATAGGTTTGACCGGTTAATCTTGAGAAGCTTGATGGGAGGCGAAACCCATTGGAATTCTTACAGATTTATACAACTGCAATTAGGACTGCGGAATGTGATAACAACATAATGGCAAATTATTTGCTAACTATTCTCGAAGGTTCAACCCGGTCGTGGTTACTTAACCAATCAACTAGAGCAATCCACACTTGGGAACAGTCCTATGATCTACTGATTACCAACTTCTAAGGCACATATGATCGACACGCCAAGGAAGACAACCTTCACCGGATTTGGCAAGAACCCAATGAAACTCTACAGCAGTATATCAAGAGGTTCAGTCAGGTTTCTAACTCTTTCCCTTTGGCTGATTCTTTTGTTGTCCAGGCGTTCAAGACCGAATAAAGGAATAAGTGATTTACAAAGGGTGTCGTTATGAATCCTCCATGAACAATCATCAAGCTGTTTGACTTGGCTGACAAATACGCCGCCACTAGCGAGGCGGTCAAGTGGAATAAAGCCATTGATCGAATAGAAAAAATTTCTCAACCGGGTCTAAAGAAAAAGAAAAAGAAAGTTAAGAAGCCGCAGAAAGAGTAAGAAAAATCACAAACCTAACATCAACCGATAAACCATTTCGAAAAAATTCCTTTTCGGCAGCCGGTCGATAACTTTTAAATCTAGCGTAAGCATTTATTCAAACAAACTTAACAAACTAAATACCGATAAACCATTTCAAAAAAACTATCCGATAAACTGTTTAAAAAAAAAAACCATTCCGTTTATTTATTCGGATGAAGTCATAAGTCATAAACCAAAATAAAGGAACATAAAAGCTACATTACAAACACAGGTCGCGAATGACCACACCTTCCAAAGTACTAGTGTACTACTAACTCGCAAAGAACTACAAACTCGCAAGAGATTCAGTCCATCCAGACTTCGTACCATGATAAAGGCAGCAAAGAATCCAACCACTGCCCAAAACCAACGTGTTGAGTTAAATTTCAACAGGAATCCAGAACATCCCACATATTAAAATATAAACACGAAGTAATTCCCAGATTACCAGAACGGCATAAATTTTGACAGACAGGGATAAAAGGTGCAATCTGTTCAGTCAAAAAGGGTGAAACAAATAGAACACGAATGTCTCACCAAGGTCACTACTTAGCAGACTAACGATAAAAAGGCAAAATAACCAAACAAAAACCACGACAGCTCATAAAGGATGTCTCAACAGGGAGGAAACGAAGTATTAAGTTGGTTTCCTCATGTTGCGGCCTGCCCTGATAACTTCATCCACAAGCAATAACTGCGAGGCAATAATGGGTCTGCAACGAAGGAAAGTCGTTAAGTAGCACATTAACAATATTTTTTTGGAGAATAGGCCAATAAGAATAAGTCCAAAACTGATAGCTGCATCGCGTACCCAGAATTGATGATTTGACGTTTCACAGAGTAGTTGTCAAAGATGCCTTCCATCTGGGGATCAATTGGTTCCCCAGAGTCATGGTTCAATCCCACGACTAATCCCCGATCATGCTCGTTCTTTAGATAACATAAAAAATAGTTAAAAACCTCCAGGTCTACAAACTTAGGCAAAGAGACACATAAAAATAGATGTGTATATACCTGGAGAGAGACGATAACATCCTGGGTATCTAGACCTGAATTTTCTGCCAGGGTCTTGGGAATAACAAGAAGAGCTTCAGCAAATGCCTCCACCCCAAGTTGTGTTCGCTGTTGCCAAGATTCTAGAGTTAGTACCACAGTGATGTTGCTACAGTAAAAAGTAAAGCATATAAATGTTTACACGCACTTACTCCTTTGACAGTTTTCTTCACGTTGTCAATAAGATGTTTCTTTGCAGCAACCTCAAAAGCTCCGGCACCCTACACTTTGACAAATGAGAAAGAAGATTAGAATAAAAATGGATTCTCAAAAAAAAATGATTGTTTACCCTATGGACCTCATTGTCAATAATTATTAGCTCCATATGGTCTATTCCATTCATGATCTCAACAATACATGGAATCTGGTAAAAGTTCACTGCACTACGAAAATTGTGGAGTTTACACAAGGTGCATATGTAATCAAACTTACTGTGACCTTTAGTTAGAACTAAGGAATACTTGTCAGGGTAAACCACCCTTGAAAAAAATCCCAAACCCACATCTCTTTCACTTAATCCTGGCTACCCTGTACTGTTAAATGATATTCTAATGTGGAACTCAACCAAACATTTATTTTGATGCTGTCTTGGGGAAATTTACAAATCTTACCAGCACGACTGCTTCATCCTCGACTGTATTCTTAACAGATCTTAGACCATCGCGAACAGCATCCTTAATTTGAGCAATGGTATGGTCATTAGGTCCTGCATATGTTAGATTTACAGCAAGTTCATAAGCCAATGTGAATATCAGAAAAGATCCAATTATTTCTCAATAATAAAATAACCAACCTTTGATCAGTATAGTACAAGAGCGAGGGTTTTTTACATTCTCCACAAACGTGTATTTTTCTTCTCCAAGAGTATGCTCATAGACAAGCCCAGCCCAGCCAAGACAATCTTCAGTCATATCATCAACTGAATTGACAGCTTCACCCCCGCATGCTAGCACAAGCCTCTCCATGTTCCTCCTCTTTGCTCTTCGAAGAGCAATAATCTGTAGCATAAAAAATTATGTTAAAGAACATGCTCAAGACAGTAAAATATATTTAACTACAAAAAATAAGTGGTTCTCGGAAAAAAAAGACTGTTAAGAAGCTTCCATCCAAAGATATTTGTTATTGAAATGTAAAACTAAAAATCAATGTGCATATACTTTTAAAGTGCATTTTCTTCACTTGAATCTTAGTTGAAATCACTTTCAAGCAATCTCATTTACACCAAATATGCATGCCTTAAGTATTAGCCCCCAAAATTGGTTGCTGAAATTGCACTTGTACATGGGTTTGTCTTGACCTTAGCTAATCATTTTGTAGCTTATAAAGCAGCATATTCATAATGCCAATAAACTTCAAGTTCAATTGGTAACTTCATGAGACCCACAATCTTCTATACTAGGAACCTGGAACAGTTCAAGGTTGAAGGTTAACATAGAACCATCCAGCAAATGTATGAGTTGATTACCCCTGCTCTAGCTAGGAGATCCAGGGATGGAGGGTCAATGCCCTTTTGATTGATAACCACAAAATTTTTGTCACTTCCCGAGCAAACCTGCATGCCAAGGAAACAATGTGAAGGATTATTTCCAACAAGTACAGGAAAAAGATGAACTCAGGGTGCACTAAGCAAATTACCTTGTTTTTTAAATCAATAATCTTCTTGACACGTTCATCAACTTGGCGTCTCTCCACAGCAACCATCTTTTCTCTTTGTTCTGCGTTCGAGTAGAAAAATCCTGCATTTATTTCACTGACAAACTTACATGTCAGTTACATAGTTCCCTTCAATGGTGCATGAAAGATGGGAAAACAATATAATTAGCTTCTAAACCAACCTTTGGACAACATGGTTGGTTCACAACATAGAAGAGATTGACAGGAGTTAAATAAAGTAGTGAAATATAAAGAACAGCATCTTTTAAGTGCATTACTTTAATAGCCCATTCTAACAAAATATAGCTAGCAACGATCATGACAATATATGGGCAGATATACAAGTCACACAAAAAATTCTACTTAAAAGTGTGCACCTCTTCTCATATTTCGTGCAGCTAAATTCAAAATAAATGGAACTACAATGAAACCAAAGTATCTAACAAAGCATATCTCTGTAAAAGTATGCACCTTTTCTCATATTCCAGCGAGACATTGCAGGTCAAGATATAACAGTTCTCTGCCCTGCGTTTCATGTCAGGGTGCCGAGAACCATGGTCCAGGACAAGACCCTCAACCTATACAATAACAAAGCAGCAAGGTAAGAATTCAGGCATTACATCCTATCCAATATCCAGTTACATTATTATGTTAAACCCAGGTTCAAGTCTTTGTGTGACAAAGCAAACAGAGATGCATATTATGGAAAAGTTGAATAAGCAGATAGCTGAGATCACAAGCTCATGTCTAAACAAGATGGGTTAACTTCTTTTTTTCAAAGGGAACATGAAATTTGGCAAGATGCTATATCGAGCAGAGAAAATAAATGAATACAGACCAGACGTGTGTCGACATCAAATTTGTGGCGCATGTGCATTATTTCCACCATAAAAAGATCAATTGGTTCATCAGGTTTGCGGATGCATAGAACCTAGAGCAGAGATTGCACAGAAAATTCGAATATGTTTAGAAATGGAGTGTCGTAAAGCTTCAAAAAAAGCACCACAAGAGAAATCAAACATACCGCATTTACAACAATATCAGTCAACTGATCAGCCAATCCTTCGTACAACTGCAAAATAGTGAATTCTGTGTAAAACTTGGAAGAGTATAGTACATACATAAATTTTCTTATAAAGAAAAGGATGAAACAGATTATAACTACCTTTGTCCTAAGTGTTGTTCTTGCTATCATTTTCAAGATCTCTCTGTCGGGTTCATCACCCATAACAACTGGTGTCTTGAATTTCTCTAGAAACTCAAGGGTTGCTCTCTTGGCAACATCAAAACCATCAACCAAAAACCGTGGATGAGTACCTACGAGAATAATAATTGGTTACTATAAAATTACAATAAGTATCCAATTGTAAAGATAAAGACTCACCCATTAAGAACAGCTTTACAATTGTAAGATAATATTCTGATGTGAGCTTAGAGCAGAAGGTTCTTTATTTTTTAAGATTATCTTTTTGGCTAATTTGTGTAATGAAAATCCAAATAAACCTTGTAAATGCCTGTTAAGAGCATATTAACGTCCACAAAACAAAATGAGCCATGCTAGAACTTCTCAGCGTAATCTCTTCTCAAATTTAACAGAAAAGAGAACACAATGCTTAATCAAGACTCTGTGTTACATTGTGTTGCTCTCTATCCTTCAGCTTGGATATCAACTCTAGCCACTAATTTTGCTACAACCAAACAATTATTAGGGATGGCTAGTTTAGCCACTGAGTCCTGCTACGATCAAACAATTATTAGTGAGCGCTAATGCAACATCACATTCAAATATCTCAATAACAGTGATATGCTAAACCATTAGCAGTTGGCTAATGGTACAGCTAGACAACTCTTTAGCTTCACCATAACATACAGGCGCTTCTATTTACAAGTGAAAAACTAAAAGATGTATAACTATGTCACATGCTCATTCTTAGCCTTATGCCAATGAAGAGATGCATTAACCCAGGAAGACCAGCCCACAGCCCACAGCAATACAATATTGTTCGGAACGATTAACACCAAACTCAAAAGTTGTACCAGCAAATTGGTGTTACATATTTGACAAAAAGGGTGCCCTGTAAACAAAGATAATCACCTTCTTTTGTATAAACATGCATTGCTCCTAGATGCCTAACGGATATTTCAGATGCAATCAACAAATTTCATACAATAGCAGTCGTATTGATACATCAAAACAGAGAAGTGGCGATAGGATCCCGTAACCAGACCTTCATCGATACATCGCTCAGACTGCTTCATAAGCTCCCCAATGAAAAGCACGGTGGAGGTCGTGCCATCGCCGCTGGTGTCATCCTGTGCCACCGCTGTCCTCGCGATCATGATGGCTGTTGGGTTCTGGATTTGCTGCAAATAGCGACACGAGGCCTCAAAAACCATGCCACCAGGGCACATCTAACATCAGAGAGCCTCACAAACTTTGCTGTGAAGCGTAAAGGTATACCATTTCCTTCAAGAGGGTGTTCCCATCCTTGGTCAGCTTGATGTCACCAGCTCCACCCACAAGCCTGGGCAGCACAAAGCAAAGATATTCAGATAAAAGAACTATTACTGCAGCACTGCCATTAAAAGGGGTCGCTGCGCTATCGCAAATCTATCAAACAACAGTTCAAAATGTTAATCGCAACTAGCTAATTTAATTTACCGACTCCTCCAAACACCATTTCAAATCCATGCACCAGATCAAACGGTGCACGGTATACCACACCTCACAAATCTAGAAATGAGCAAGCAACTATACCTCGGCTCGAGGCATAGAACCGCACCCACAGCCCCGCAAAAAAAAAAAGAGAAAAAAGCCCTAGAACTCACAAATCTATCAACTAAGTGCGCGTGATCTAGCGACCGCACCGCACGTCCCTCGTCTAGCGACACCACCTAAACAGCGGAAGGGGAGAGCGGGTGTCGGCGGCGGTGATGAACGAGATCATTACATCTTGATGGTGCCCTTGGCCCCGAGGTTGGTCTTGAGCACGTCCTGGAGGCCCTTGGCAGCGTTGATGTTCATATGCAGCGCCGCCGACTTGTTGAGCACCTCCGCGTTCGGGTTCAGCACGCGGAGCGACATGGCTGGGCACGGATGATCTCGCTCGCCCGCCCGCCCGCCGGAGCCCTCGCCTGGGTTGGTGGCGGAAGGAGAGCACGCGGCGGCGAGGCGGGGGTATTAGAGGAAGCGAGCGAGGTAGGGAGGCGGGAGCAGGTAGGGTTTCTAGAGGGCTGGTTTTGGGAGGTGACGGCGCGACGCGATCAGGATTTTTGGTGGTGCGCGTGTGTGCGTCTGGAGGGCTCCAGGCATGGCAATGAGCTGTATTAGCTTGGGCTTTTGGGGCTGGGCTCGGGCCCTTTGAAATGGTCCATAGGTTGGGTTGTAGTTTGGAATGGGTTTGACTCGGGTGGTAAGAGACAGGAAAAGGGCTTCAGCACGAAATGACAAGGCCCATGGGAAAAGAAATGGTGCAACCATCATCCGCGCCTTCTCTTCTCACCGACTTGAATTACCATTTTCTCCGGCTCCTCTTCGTGTAAGGCCTTCTTCTTACTCCTCACTGCCACCGTCTTATTTCCCCCGCCTTCTTCTTTCCCCCAAGCGGACTCCGCATGCCTCTACTATATCGCCGCCCCAACTCTATCCAACTTAATATTTGATGTTTTCTCGTGTGGTGCTACATGTCACCACCCACTGCGAGCCACACGTCTCCCTCCCTCCCTCTACAATGGGGTCGATGAACCCCTCTCTAACCCCATGAACCCTAATCCTAGTACTTAAATATTTAGATTAGATATATGAAAAATCATATGTATAGTTTTGTTCCAAAAAGTACTGTCATAATATTATAATTTTATTGGGTTTTATAAATATATTACAGTAGTGATTAGTGGTCAAAGTTTATTTTAAGAACCGTGTTGATGTCTAAAATAACTTGTTTTTGTGAACTAATGAAGTATTATTAAATGTGGACAAATTCTTTATAATATAGATATTTAGCTATCATCTTATATGGAAGGGATTGGGATCGTCAAAGAAGCACAGTATTGTGACTTTGAGTGAATCTCGACCGTCCGATTTGAGATGGATGGGTCAAATCAAGTGCTATAGTGCAAAACGATACCTTTTCTTTTGCTATAGTGCTACATGCTGCTGTAGAAGGATATAATAGCTAGAATAGTTAATGAATGTATTGCTTAAGCCTCGAAGGACATATATAGAGTACAATGTAACTTGAATATCAAGTCAATCTGATACAAATATAGATATAGAAAGAACCATATCGGATACAATCCTAACTAATTCTATTCTATCTCTAATAATCTTGCTATACAAGTCATATACTCTAACATCCCTGCGAGGAGCATCGCGGCTCAGGCTGAGAAGAAGTCGACGAGGAGTGCCATATGAAGAGTCGGTAGTGGAGTTATCTACCGTAGAGGTAGTCATCAAATTAGGATTGTTGATGATGAAGAGTGGCGCTATTGATGAAGAAGTCATAAAAGGTTACCGTAGACGAAGAAGACATCAATGTAGTAAGAAATCGATGTCGAGGTTGTCACAATCAAGGAAGATTGCCATAGTTGAGGCAGCACAAATTGGCCAACAGTGTTGAGGGAGAAGCAGACAACAATAGTGGGAGTACTAAGCAGTAGTGGCAGTGCACAAAATGACGCAAGGTAGAGGGTCGTGCAACATGGTGGTTACACAAGTAGATGATGGTGCGCACATGCAACCAAAAAAAGCAGATGGACACTTGAGGCAAATATGTGTTGGCCATTGAGAACAACAGGGGATGGCGGCAAAATAAGATTTGCCACAGTAGACATAGAAGCTGTGGTGCAGCTGTCGAAGAAGCCGATGACAGGAGTAGCAATCAATCATGGTGATAGCTGCTAGGCATAGTCGGCGGCAGAGAAGAAGCTAAACAAATGCAAACAATCTACTGATAGGAAGAAATAACCCATCTATTGATCGGCAAAAAAGAAAAGAATCTATTTGATGGAGAGGAAGAAGATGGTCATCTATCTATAATGTTTTTGCGTAGCCCAAAGGAGATTAAATCATCTCTCCCGGGGGTGGTGTGAAGCGAAATTCGGTGGTGGCTATGAATAAGCCTAGATGTGAACCCACTCCGATACCATGTAGCAGGATAAAATCGTCGAAATAGTTTATGGATGTATTGCTTGAGCCTTGGAGTGCATATATAGAGTACAATATGACTTGAAGATCAAGTCAATCTAATGCAGATATGGAGAGTTACTAGAGATATAAAAGGAAACATGTCTTATATAAATCCTAACTTATTCTATTCTATCTCTAATAATCTTGCTATATAAGGTGTATACTCTAAGGCCCTGTTCTTTTGCGGCTTCTAAAAGCCGCTTTTGGCTTTTGCTACAGTAACTAACTTTTAAACGGAGTATTTTTTAAGATATGGTCTACAAGTTAATTGTAGTACATGTTAAAAAACTAATATCTGTACCATCAAAAATCGCAAGCGGGTATCTCTCTTTCCGCAATCTCTGTCGCAAACAGTCAAAAAGCCATCAGCCGTAGCCAAAAAGAACAGGCCCAACTCTTGTTAGAAATTAGACACATGAGTATGAGGCCTATTTTTTATAATTCTAAAGTATACATAATTTAGTATCATATTGATTAGCTAAGTAGAGAGAAGATAATTTATAAGGTGGTATCCTTGTAACTTGCGTATTCATTTATTTTTGTATGGAAAATCGTATGACTTGTTACTTGCGATGTGCGACTACACCGTGATGTGGAGCGTCACTTGACTGACAAATCTACCTTTACTTTTACGAACCATACATTTCTATCTTCATTTGAACTATCCATGAGCTGATACACTACATAAATATCATTAGTTGGTTTAATGAGGCAATTACCAGTATTTTAATTCTATTTAATGACGGTAGTTACTAGTGAGTGATTGCAGTATTCTTAAAAAGGTCTGGAGACGTCCAGTAGAACACATAGAATTCCTTTTCCATTCTTCCACCCCCTCTCTAGATGGTTGTGATGTAGTATCAAATTGCTTAACATGCTGACTTTTCTTCTCGACGTGCACCGTGAAGAGAGGAGAGCGGGATCTCCAAACCATTACCGCAGAGAGAACCTGCACGGGGCGGTAATAAAGTTTCTGGACAGCGCACACCTGTGCGACCGCTCACTTCATTGCTATGTCTACGTTCTGTATTGATCGAGTCTGTGCTTCTTTCTGTTCATTATCAGACCCTACTGTAAATCGTTCGAATAACTGACCGACTAAACAATTCTGTTATTATGTATATTTGAAGTACAATATGATTTACTTGCTATTGTTAGTTATGAGCTTTGTATCACTAGTATTTTTGTGATATTTGCCTTTAAGTAAAATCTAAAATTAAAATACTACCCAGTAAACAAACAACCCATGCTACAGCACCTAACAGTACGCTACAGTGCTTCTTCGATTCTCCTCTCGTTGTTTTCCACTATTCACTAGTGACTTAGCGACGCTAAGCCGGATGATCCGGTTCCATATGGAAGCACTGCTCGAAAAGGGAAAGAAAAGGTGTCTAGATGCTCTTACTGTCAACATGATACTACAAAGTTATGGTTGAGTTTTTTTAGCTTATAACTTATGATTTGTAATTTATGATTTTTTTCTCAAATAAACAAATGAGACGGTTTCTCCATCGTCGTTTTGAAGTGGTTCATCGGGATAATATTTTTAAGCGATTCATCATATTATCGGCATTTGGTTTATTCATACAAACACTCGTTTTAAAGTTAAAAACTATAAGCCGTAGCTGAAAAGAATCAACCCTATATACATAGTTGTTTGAAAGTATGTGCGTAAACACTATGGGGTGAAAGAATCAACCCTATATACATAGTTGTTTGAAAGTATATGCGTAAACACTATAAATCATAGTTGAAAAGAACCAACCCTATACACATAGTTGATTGCAAGTATGCGCGTAAACACTGATCTGAATTTTGAGATTTTCTTGGGACCAGAAGTGTTGTATACATCCGTGAATTGATTTTATGTTCTTTCTTTTTTGAGAAAGAAAAATAAAACTAACACAAACAACTGGTTGGTTAACTACAAGATCATCCAAAGGAATCAAGCTTAACTTTTCAGGTTCTCAGCTTTGAGCTCAAGACTCTTCGATCTACTATACTTTTGCTTTGGCAAAAGAAGCTACACCTTTCGTTATGTTAGTTGAGACAAAAAGGCGTCTTTATTCACTCGCTTGCCTGCTTTCGAAAGGAACAATACAGTTAAACCCCATGGGAGTATGGGACCAAGGACCATGCAATGCGTGTATCTGATTATGCATTTACCCTATCGTGTGGCAAAAAAATACTTCCTGGTATAGATCGTTTGCTTTCATCTCTCATCATTAGTTGTTAGAGGTTAATACATATTTGCTAAGGTACAGTATGTGTATCTGTAAATAAGTTCTCTGTTCTCCGAAGTCACTAACCACAATCATCAGTCAAGTCGAGCAAGCGATATATAACTATCGCTTATTACCATCATATGATATTCCTCTTTTTATGCTTTAATTTTCAGAGTTCTTTTGATCTTTTTCTGACGATGACCCCAGACCACTGCTTTTCCAGGGTAGCTATAGCTATAACTATTTTCTGAAAATCCAACACAAAGACAAAGCATACATTCTCTGCTAGTGCGATCGATCAGCCTATTTGACGATCTAAAGGAGCTTTTCGGTTGGCATCTTTAGTTTCACAAAGCATTTGCACCTGCACCGTTAGGGCTACAGATTATGTGTGTACAATTACAGGCACAATGTCATTAGCCCCATCATCAGTTTTTTTTTATACTAAAAGAAAGGGTATTCTCTTCAGAAGAAGAAGCAGAAGATCGAAGAAGAAGAAAGGTCTTACTGAGTACTGACTGATCAGCTAGCTTTAACTTATGCAAATCATTATAACATCGATCTGTCACTTGCACCTAATCCTAAAGAAGTACAATGCTGCAAAAGTATCGCACCAACTTCAGCTACCATGAGTGGATTCACAGTAAACCACTGTAAGAAATAGAGGAACGTCTGTATGCATCTGTCGAATGATTTTGAGCTCACAAATCAGTTATTTTTTTACTGTCTGATGAAATCCAACTATCCAGATCCACTGCCCTCTCCCTATATACATTCCCAAACTCCCCAACGCTGCAACCCTAACACCACCGCCACCGAGTGCCCCACTGCCCTACCGCTTTGCTGGCATCGCCTTCAATGCCAGTGAGTCCATCCCCCGCCACTGCCGCCTCCCGCACCATCTCCCCCGCCTCCTCCTCCTCTCCATATCTTCAACTCCCACCGCCGCCCTCCTTTCCCATCTTGGACGGTTACCATCATTGGATCCGCCACCACCGCCCTCCTCCCCATAACCTCTCTCTTCCTTGTCACCCCTATCACCATCCTCCAAGCTCGTGGCAGATGCAACGCCACCATCGCCTCATCGTTGCCGGGGCCCACAGTCAGGCCGTTGCTTCCTTGTGAAATCTAAGGTGGGAGTCTAGGTGAATCCTGATCCTAACCAGGGTGAACCCTGACCCCAAGGAAGCTCACTCGGAGTTAGAGACAAAGCGATGAAGCACGTCAGAGATGCAGCGGAAGGTGATCAGAGCATGAATCTCCACCTAGATCATAAGGTCAGAAAATCGATTGATTCCCCCTCCCCCAAAAAAATCATGCAACTGATGTTTAGCAATTCTGAAAATATATATATTGTCCTCACACAATCAAGCCGGTGACAAATGCGACCCCGGTGGGCGGCAGCCACAAGTACCCACCGATGAACCTCTCGATGGTGAACTCCATCGCCTCCTCCGGCAAATTGATGATGTGGTGGCCCGGCTAGGCCACATGCTTCCTAACCGTCGCACCGGCCCTGTAGTTTCGATACACGCCGTAGTACAGCGTGTCGGGGTCATGCCCAGACGTGTCCCATGTGAGCCATCCGGTGGCGTGCATGCGCTCCGCCATGTACGACATCATGTACACCACCTGCGTGTACGGCTTCCACGGCCAGCCGAGGTAGGTCGGGTAGGCGCGCCACACGGGGGTGAGCTCCGGTGTGGGGAACAGCCAGCATCCGTGCATGGATATGCACGTGCTCTGGTTCAAGTCCTGCCAGCCCTGCGCGGTCACTGTGTTCTTCTGTTGCGGCAGTGGTCACCGCGCCCACAACATGTAATTCTGCAGCACCACGCCCGCATTGCCGAACACGAAGTCCACCGTGCCAGCCACGTCGTAGTCATGGCAGAACTGCCGTTGTGCGCGCACGTACAGCGTGTCTTGGTACCCTAGGATGGAGCACCAGTACATCACCGTGTGGTTCGCGCTCACCAGAAGCATCACCGCTCGTGCTTCGCCGGTCCCGCCCTGTTCTCCACCATCATGTCCCATATGATGAACCCCGCTCCCACCACTGTGTTGGTTTCAAACCCTACCTTAGTCTCATCGGGGTCACTCTCTGGTCTCTAGGTTTTAAATGAGCTGTGTTTCTAAGTCTATGGGTTGTCCACAAGTAAGCTCATCAAGCAACAACTTTATAAGTAGTATTAGACATTCTCCTCCAAATGATAGTCTAATGAGTGAATATTTCCTCACACTTATAAATTATAATTTTTCTCTCTCTCTATATGAGACTATTTTTCCAACACACTAGCCAAGAGAAGCATAGAGATTATATGTACGTGAATCTGTACATGTACGAACATTGGTACGTACCTAACGTGGCGGTGTGGAAGGTGGTGTAGTTGTCGTGGGCGCTGCGATACCCGACGACGACGTTCTTGCCGACGCCGTCGCCGACGAGCATGAGGTTGGTCTTCTTGCTCCCGACTTGACGTTTTCGAAGTACACGCCGGCCTTGACGTATATCACGACGCGGCGGTGGCTGCGCTCCGGCGCCTCCTTGATAGCGTCGAGGAGCTTCCGGTGCGTCCCGCTGCCGTCCGTCGCGACCACCATGTCGGGCTCGATATCGGCGGGCGCAGCCTGGAGGAACCGGCGGTCGTTGTGTTTTACCCACATTGGGAAGCTGACGTCGTCGCCGCAGGGGTTGTCGTCGCTGCTTAGTAGACTTTAGTGGAGTTGGTTATGGACGGGGACGCCGGAGAGGTCGCCGTCCGGCCTTCCGAGCGCCGCGTAGATGGCGAGGCTGTTGCTGAGGTAGCCGAGCACCTGCGGCTTGATGCGGCCGTCCTCGTCATCGTCGGCGCTGACTTCTTGGAGGCTGTCGTAGCACGTGTCGTGGTTCGTGAGCGCCGCGCTGAGCCATGTCATGACGTCGTCGTCCTGGCCAGCCGTGTCGGCAGCAGCCGAGTCCATCGACGCCGGCGGTGGCGTGGCGACGACATCTATCGACCGCGCGAGGAGCTTGTTGGAATAAACCACGCAGAGGTCGTTGCGTGTGCGCGTGTGTTGCGTGGTCGCTGCGTGTGCGCGTGTGTTGCGCAATATGCGGCGTGCGTTGCGTCTACGCGTGTGTGGCATGAGTTTAAGTGGCTTGCGCAGTTAGTAGATCCATAAAAATAGAAAGTCTTAGCTCGTATGTGTGCGCGTATGGGCTATTTAAAGCCTCGTGTGTAATCAGATTAATTGAGAGTTAGAAAAAGAAAAAAAAACTTGGCGTTGCGTCGCCCGGGCGTTTCGTCGCCTGACAAAAATCCTCGCGTTCTAGTATTTGATCTTGGGCAAGTTCCTTCATTTGGTATCAGAGCCGGTGAAGTTCGACAAAGAAGTCGATGGCGGTGACGGCGTCGCCGCCATCGTCTCCGAAAGGCGTCGGTGACCCGAAGTCCGACGGTAGCAACACACGACGTGAGGTCATGGTGGAACGCGTCATCAAGGAATCCAGCGGGTCGGTGGAGTTCCCGGTGTTGACGCGGGCCAATTACCACGAGTGGGCGTTGGTGATAAAGGTGAACTTGGAGGCGCTCGGGCTCTGGCGTGCCGTGGAGACGAGCGACGTCGAGCGTCGCGAGGATCGGTGGCGTTGGCGCCATCTGCGCGCGGTGCCGACGGAGATGCGCTGGTCTCGCCGTGAAGAAAAGCGCCAAGGAGGCATGGGCGGCCGTGAAGACGATGCGGATGGGCGACAAGCGCGCGCGGGAGGCAAACGCGCGAAGCTCCTCAAGCAATTCGAGAATGTGGCATTCAACGGTGGTGAGTCCATCGACGACCCGCCATGCGTCTCGGCTCCTCGTTGCGAGCGCGAGGCGGGAGAACATCGAGGAGGTGCGCGTCGTCAAGAAACTACTTCGCATGGTGCCAGCGAAGTACAATCAAGTCGCCGTGTCCATCAAGATGCTCATGGACTTGAATACGATGTCGCTCAAGGAGTTGGTTGGATGACTCCGAGTGGCTGAAGATCGGTGCGGCGCCGAGGCGATTGCGGACGGCGTCGGGCAGTTGCTGCTCACTGAGGAGCAATGGGAAGCGTGCTGGCGTCAGGGCAATGGGAGGCAGCGAGCGCGCATGGACTTCGTCAAGAACAGCGGTCATGCAAAGGGCGGCAGCCGGAGCGACGACGACGACGACGCGAGCAGCATGAGCTCGGGGACAAGTAGACGTTCGCGCCACGCCAGGCGAGGAAGGTGCTACAACTGTGGCGTACGCGGCCACCTCGCCAGAGATTGCCGTGAGCCGAGGAAGGAGAAAGCACTGCTCGTCGAAGGCGACGACGAGCTAGCACTCATGTAGGTCGGGCGCATGAGGGTGTCGTGGTTTAGGGGGTGATTGTTGGAATAAACCACGCAGAGGTCGTTGCGTGTGCGCGTGTGTTGCGCAGTATGCGGCGTGCGTTGCGTGTGGAGTCGTTGCGTCTACGCGTGTGTGGCGTGAGTTTAAGTGGCTTGCGCAGTTAGTAGATCCATAAAAATAGGAAGTCTTAGCTCGTATGTGTGCGCGTATGGGTTATTTAAAGCCTCGTGTGTAATCAGATTAATTGAGAGTTAGAAAAAGAAAAAAAACTTAGCGTTGCGTCGCCCGGGCGTTTCGTCACCTGACAAAAATCCTCGCGTTCTAGTATTTGATCTTAGGCAAGTTCCTTCAGAGCTCGGCCGCCGCGTCCAGCAGCTCCACGCAGTCACCGTAGGCGGCGCTCGCCCTCGCGCTCGCGACCAGCGCGGCGGCGGCGCCGAGCCCCGTTGCGTTGTACAGCGCATCAACCATGCGACAGCGCGTCATGTTGAGCGACATGGGCACGAGCTCGGCGTCCCCGGCGCTCACCGCGCCGGGCAAGCCCATGAGCGCGCTGATGCACTCATGCACAACTCCGGGTACAGCGTCACCTCGCCCGTGCGCGTGATCGCCTCGGTCGGTGCGCGGCCCGTGGACGGCCGGCCACCGGACGTCTGTCTCGACCTTCCCACGATGGCAATCGCCACCGGCACGGCGAGGCCGACGACAAGCTCCACTCTGACGATCGACGTGACGACGAGCAGGCGGCGGCGGCGGCCGTCGGCGCATCCGAGTCGAGGCCGAGTCGACTCGGGCGAGCCGAGCTTGGCATGGGCCATGTAATATATGCTCTGTGAATGCTTACTGGTGGATTGGGAGTGGAGCAAAAGAGAGAATGGTGATTAAGCAGGGAACTTATAGAGAGAGGGGACATAATAAACTTACAAAGAGAGGTTGGTGAGGGGTCTCTAGCCTTTGCCAATGAGTTGGCCTCACATTGGCCTTTCTTTCTTTGCTCTCTTCGTGGACTCCACAAGAAAGATCATATCGTCAGGGAATAAGGCATAAGTACCACTGCACCACACCGGATGCTGTGCTTCATGCTTCATAAAAAGCGTGGTCTAGGACCGTAGGACGTGGGGATTTCGTAGGATTCCTACCGAAATTATATTGTTTCAGGTGAAGTGGCCACGATCCAAACTATGTGAAGAAGAAGAAGAAGAAGAAGAAGAAGAAGAAGAAGAAGAAGAAGAAGAAGAAGAAGAAGGAGACCTAATCCTGTGCACGCAGAATTCTAAACCACCGAGGAAACACACGCAATGTACAACATTGGAAAGTTGGGAAACTGCTCAAGTTTTTAGCCAGATGATCAGACAAGATCAAAAGGGTTACTACAACAACAAAGCAACAAAAGGCCCTGCGATGCGATGCGATGCTGATGTGTGTAAATGGTGATGTGGTATCGCATTATGTCGATGCAGTAGTGGCTCAGGGTATATATTGCCAAATCGGTGTCGCAAACGCTATTACTGCTCGCCGCATCACCGACACAGGGCTGCCCCAAATCCCCACTGGCAGCTTGCCATTCCCGGGAAAGTCACATGGCTCCGGCCCGGTTCGATCATCGCCTAAAATGACTACGCGGCATGGGAGAGAGGAGATTGATTGGAGTG
Source organism: Melocanna baccifera (assembly GCA_036346265.1). Classification (NCBI taxonomy): domain Eukaryota; kingdom Viridiplantae; phylum Streptophyta; class Magnoliopsida; order Poales; family Poaceae; genus Melocanna; species Melocanna baccifera. Next base: position 6,196,550 of record CM070677.1, on the reverse strand, counting down.
CGGTTGACGCAGATGGCTCGCGCTGACGGGCATGGCTGGGAGCGTGGATTCGGCGGGCAGGGCAGGCAGGCAACCAGACGGCGCTTACGCCGGGAGTCCCTGTCAGGTTGCTGCGGAGCCTACTACGTACTGGAATGAATACCTGAGTAGAGAGCGTTGGGTGGGGATCGTGATCATCTGCCTACCAGCAACAACATCAATGATACAATGAATAAGTCCATTTTACCCCTATGTGCTTTTGTAATAGTCTAAGTTCTAATCTCAGAGTGTAAAATCAGATGTATTACCCTTTAAGTATCAATATCATTTATTTTACTCCTAGAGCGATTGAAGATAGTTTTACTCCGATGTGATGCCAATCTGGCAAATTTTTTAGCACGCAAATTGGTTTTTAGTTTTGAATTTTGACATGTATGTAGTGTGGTTAGCAATGAGCAAATATTTTTGTAAAAAAAAGTGGGGCCTGCTCATCAGCCTTTGGCTTCTTCTATTTCTTTGTGTTCCCTCCCTTCTCTACTTCCTCTCTTGTCGTATGGCCATGGTTGTTGGCCACGACGGGGCAGAAACCTTAGAAAAAGTAGTGGCACATTACCTCTATGTGTTAGAGGTGACGACACAGTGCAACAGTTGGGTTCGGGGGCGACAACACACTGCTAGGCAGTGGCAGCCAAAACAAGGGAAAAGGGGAGCGCGGTGACGACAAACTATAGCTACAAAGGGGCCATGCCGGCGCACGCACGGCATGTTCCCAAAGAGGGCAAAGTAAAAGATGCTGGTTCTTGACTCTAAGGAGGTATGTGGTGGATGAATCGGAATGATGATGGTGGTGGCGGCTAAGAGGGGAGAACTCGCTGACGATGAGATGCAACGGCAATCCGATCGAATTGGATGGTGCTAGAGGAGGCGCTCTATGTGATTGTAACTGTAGTGGTGGATTGGCTCTGAACGGCCAGAGGCGGCCCGGTGGTGATGGAGGCCATGAAGATGTGGGAATCCTTGGTGGTGGCACTCTATGGCAGGGAGGGCAACCGGTGGAGGTGATGGCAGGGCTTAGGGTGACGATGGTGGTGCGGATGGCGGCTTTTGTGCGGTTTTGCGCACGTAGTGGTCTTGCAGTGAGGTGTCTCCCTTACTAGAACCGGTGAGAGCGTAGGAAGTGATGAGATTCGACGTGGTGGCGAGAGCTACGGGCAACATGTACAATGCTATGACATGGTGCAAGGACAAAAGCAGCTAGCAATGGCAAAGGCTGAGGAAGGCGAGGCAACGGTCCGAGATGGAAGGAGGTGGAGCTCACTTGAGGAAGAAGAGGATGAAGATAGGTTTGAGGATAACATATGGGCCAGGAAGTGATTAAGTGCTTATGTGTTATACACTTGTTCACATATGTGCCAAGTAGATGCTATATCAACTAAAACTGCATTCAATTAGTTTCAAAGGGTAAAATAAATAATATTAATATTTGATGAGATAAAACATCCCATTTTACAGTTAGAGGTTGAAAATTAGACCCCTAAGATTTTAGGGTAAAATAGACTTTTTCCATGGTACAAACGTCGTTGCGATCTGTACTTGCTCATCTTGATTCGGTCCTTGAACCGGCATGGTTGGTTTGCACACCCGGGAGTACAAGGCGAGCTTCCTTACCTACAAACCAAGAAGGGCCAAAAGCAGCTGAAGAGAGACTCCTTCCTTCCATTTGCAGCACTGTTATCAGTGCAGCACTTGCTGTCACCAAAACAGCATCCTAGATTCCTAGTTGCTAGACAAGAAGTGTGCCCACGTAAATGTGTACAAAATGTGGCCACTTCTAACCATCATAGTCAGCACGATGCAGTGGCTATCTTCTGCAAAGTTAGATCACAGTAGTAACTGACACCCAAAATGTTGCCAGTAGTAACTAGTAAACGAACTGCCGGTATATATCACCATTGTGCAGTCGCTACCTGCTGAAACGCTTGGCCACTTTTCTTCACACTTGACTCCATCTCCTCCATCTCCACGTCTAATCTTTTCAGAGCATCCTTCAGATTCGACAGCTTAGATTCAAGAGCCTTCATCTTCACCCCAGCACGAGCCCGCTCGAGTTTTATCTCTTTGAACATCTCGCACTCTGGTGGATCTCTTGATTGAGCAGGGAGGTCAAGAAGGCTGTTGACGCGTTTGAGCAAGAATGCAACATCCATGCCCAGCAGCTCAAAGGATTCCAAGGTCTTCTTCCAGATCAGGAAGTCCCCGCGAGAGGAAGCATGCGCTTTGCAGGCCCTGATACCCTCAGCGATGTTGATCGTCTCCATAATCACTCCTACAACAAGTGTTAGATTTAATTGTTTGAGCAGATGCTTGTGAAGGAACGAATTCTGGGCACAGCAGAGCTCGTAGTACGTCCTGCGTAGGTGATCAGGAAATTTGCAGTTGATAACCAAACTGTCTACGACGATGTTGAAGTTACTGAAACTTGTCACATCGCCAAAATTGACATCTGAATCTGAAAATGTGATGCCGTCAAGTGCTTCACTGACTAGATTTTTGCTATCATTGTGACCTACTTTGCTACTGACTCTGATAACCTTCGGATCCTCCTTAAACTTGTCACTGACTCTGATAACCTTCGGATCCTCCTTAAACTTGTCACTGACTCTGATAACCTTTGGTTCCTCCTTAGACTTAGCATCATCGGAACTTTTTGGTTCCTCCTTAGACTTGGCATCATCGGAACTTTCTTCTTCTGGGATGTGGAACATGGCACATGATTCAGGAGATTCAATGGTTAGCCCATTTCCATGTATAATAGATTCACAAGTGCAAAAGCAACGAGATAAACTTTGACTCACTCGATATTTTCCCTTTCTTGCACACTTCTGAACTCAGACCGAGTGCTCCATCAGTTGTAATGAAGTTATTTGCTCTTACTATATAGACCTGAATGGAAGGCATACAAAACCGAGATGAAATTGTATTATTGGATAAGTGAGGACTGCACCCACAAGGATTTGATAAATGGGCATCCTGTAAACAGTAATCGAAACATTGGGAAACACTTGCCTTAAATTTTGTTGATGTCACAAGTTGAAAAACCACAACATCGCCAACCTTAATACCATGCTTAATCGAGAAACCTCTCCACCCAGCACTGAGTCCCTGCTTGGTACCTAGATAATTTGTATCATAGCTGTGACCGTCCTCATCTTCTAGCACAATTCCAGCGTCATGCTTCGGGAGATGTTTGTTGCAAAAGTCAGATGGTAGACCCTGGGAGAGGAACACAAAAGTCAAATGCAAAGTAAAAAAGAAAAAAGGGATTGTTTTGAGGTGGCTTGTGCAAAACTTGTGGTGTCTTTCTCCTTAAGCACAAGCACTCTTTCAATGAAGTAGTAAAAGCTAAGACATTCAGGAAATGCCCATAGCTTGCATATACTTCATATGTGAGACTTGCTCTATGCTCTCCCTAAAACTACATTTCACGAATCTCAACATGCTTTTAAGTTTGTAGTTTCCACTATTGGGGAGAGCATTTGTTTGGTAATATGTTCTTCTAATAAAAAAGGTAATTTGAATGTTTCTTCAGGAGGTGTTTCCTCCCATTCTCTATTTGGGTCCACATGCTGTTCATAAGAAACAACTACCAAGTTCTTCAGCATTTGGCAAACATTAAAATGGCTAATCAATAGCAACTTACCAGCCAAAAACCCCGAACAACATGTGATCGTAGCATATACTTGACAAAGCTAGGATGTTTTGCTGGTAACTTCCCCTGTACCTCCTTAGCTCTCTCCATAGCAGATCCACAGTTGTCCTGAACACTATAATTTGTTTAAGAATGTAAGTGCATAACTGGACAAGCTTGAGAACTTTTAATGCAGTTTACTCATGAGAAACAAGTAAAGTTGAAGTACCTTGCACATATCTTTTGGCCATTAACAGCAGATACCTGTCAAGTCACAAGTTGTTCATAGTTAGTCCATTCATTCAGTCTTGAACTAATGGGAAGTCAAGAACAATGTAGCTTAAAAACACAACAATTTTATATAGACTTAGACTATAGAGCAATGAAAAAGGACATAGCAAAATCCATTGAAAATACATGTTTAGAAGCGCATCCACCTAAATTCCGAAAAGTACATTTTTGTACAAGTCAAAATATTTGGTCATTATTAGCTCATCAATGAAAATCGGAAGTTCTTTTTACTAATTCTAATTTTCCGTGATAAGAATTATTCATATTGCATGCACAAATACAAGGATGGATAGGGAGTGTATCTTACTTTAGTAGTTTTAGCCAGGCTGGCGCTAGTATTTTGGGCATTGTGTGTTTGAGGAATGTCAGGAAGCTTTATTTGCTCACTATCCACTCTGCTTGGCCTCACGATCTTCCATAATGAGGAAACCATATATCAGAACGGTAAGTTGTACACTTCATGAAAATTATGAGATGAAAAGGAAGACAACAAGGAGCTGTTGCGACAATGTGAAAATCTTGTTGCTATATATAGTGATCTGTTGGTCATGTAGTAATAGTAGTATCATTGGTAGTGATGCTCCGAATAGAGCCACTGATGCTTACGTATGATATATCTACATGAAATTTACACTCTAATGCATACAAAAGTACTAAAGCAACAGCGAACTTACTTTCAAAGGAACAACGTCCACTGTATCATCACAATCAATTGCTATAGACTGTTGAGCAATAACAGTAGCGAGCTTCTCATCCTGCAAGCACCAAATATTTTTTTGTCTCGTGAAAAGATCAAGTTTAACAGAAGAACAGATGGGAACATAAGTCTGATAACACGAGAGTGCATAAGGTCATTGCGCATTTAATGCACTGTAAAGTGCAGATGAGCATTAAAAGAAAAGCATAAGAAAATAATTTCTAGACTACATTTTAGTTTATCAGAGATAATTTCACATAATAAGCATGATAAATCTCAACAACCAAAAGAGAAAAAACTAAAGAAAAGGTTGACATAAAGACTACTGAAGTGACCTCATAACAATCTCAAGCCTGAGTATAAGCTGCCAGAGACTTGAAAACAGACAACACATGACTAAAATCTATCAGAACTCAGTAGCGATGAGTTCAAAGTTTCAATTTATGGGCTAACCAATATAAAGGGATTCCATGTCTCCTAGAACAGCAGCACACTCTACATTGTTGAAGTATGAAGAGGTGCTGGGCCTAGAGTGAGGGGAAGTGATGAAGTATCAGTATATTGTCCCTTCAGTACTACACTTATCAAACTAAGGATTTGGATTCGACATACATATTGGTCTGCTTACACCAAACTATGGTATCGTGTGTGTTTTTCAGTATGATATATGAACATGTGATAGTCCGAAGCTTCGAACAACAAACAATTTCTTAAATACAGCAATGTGAAATGATTCCATGCAGGTCCTCACCATCGGCACAAAATCATCATCGTCCTTGTCGCTCTTCCTGCTGGTGTTTGTGCTGGTGCTACTGCTGCCGCTGTCAAGCAAGGCGAGCCTTTGCTTCACCAATGCCATCTTCTGCTCCATCTTGTTCTTGGCGGACTGGGAACCTGCTGGGCTCCCTCTCTTCCTCTGAAGAGCAACCAACCAAAGCAGAGCAACGAAATCGATATATAATTATTTATGCAGTGAAAGATCAATACTTTCGTTATTGGAAAAAATCTCATCTGGCAATAAGTAGTACCAAATTGATCAAAGAGGAAGCAAAATCTTCATGGATCAAAAGATGAAGAAAGATAAATCGAGCAAAGAAACACCGAGTTGGACCAGGCAAAGAACGGAACGATCAAGAAACATCAAATACTACACTTAATTGATCAAGACGATGTAGAAAACAAAGAAATCAAGAAACTATAGCCCGGAACACAGGCACGAAGCGACCGATTCACCAAAATAAAAACAAATGTGAACGCATTGCAGAAGAAAACAGAGCTGAAAAGACGGGATAATTGGATAGTAAATAAACATATGCGCCAACCGGGTCATCGGGGGGAAATCATGCGGGTAAATTTCAAGAATCAAGCTTCTTCTTATTTTCAAGAATCGCTTCTTCTGAAACTAGCCTAAGAAGATTAGATAAAACAAAGATACTCTGGCAAAAAAAAGAAGGAATTAATAATCATTTGTCACTGTAAAAGATGTGATAATTCATGATTTGCCACTTATGTTTCACTGAGGTAAGACATAGAGTGGTAAATCTTAAAATACACATCTTTATAGTGACAAATACTGAAATATTCCAAAAAAATAGATAGAACAGATAAACTCAAGAAAGTGTAGTATAAAATCGGCCATTAATCGACATTCAAGAGAACTCCAGGAAAATAAAGAACCCTCGATAGCGAACGCGACGAATAAATGAACGAAAGGATGAACTAATGAAAGGGGAGTTGAGGGAGAGGAACGTGCTTTGAGGGGCTGATCGATCGTCATTGTCTCCGTGCTCCTGGAACCCTGGAGCTCGCTTCGTAATCTTGGGGGACCTCAGCTCAAAAGTCTGAAAATTGGGGTCGTTTGGAGGACGATGAGAAGGGCGGCAGTACTAGTACAGCAGTATACTGCTCCAGTAGAAATGGTGAAGTGGAAGGAAGAGCCGACCGTTCAGCTACAGTGATTGATTGACAGGACGGCGGCCATACCGTGGTGATTTCCATTTCTCTATGCAAGACGCGGCATTTTGGAAAGCTCCCCACGAGTCTTTTCCAAACCTTTTCGCTTGACTTTTCAAAGGGGTTAAGGCCTGCCACAAGCAGCTTCTGGTTTCTTCGGGCTTCAACCATTAATTTCTAATTTTAGTTTTTGTTTTATCTTTTTTTTAATTTTGTCTTTTTACATTATCTATATGGATATAATAGTATTTTTATTTTTTCTTTAATTGAATAACTTAAAATAAGTTAACAACCGTTACAATATAATTTCAGACAATAATCAAAAACTAATTAAAGTAACTCATTAAACTGTTTGAAACAACTCTTAAAGTAACTCATTAATCGGTTCGTCACAGGAAAAAAACTATATATTCAGTTCAAGAAAGCTTCATTTTGAAAAAGAAACTAATTAGACCATATTTTGAATGTATGAATACCATAGTGTAAACTTCATAGGAACAACCATTTCTTTTTTTTTTAAGTCTAGTAGCGTCGGCTTTTTCCCAGCGATCAGTGTCGGCTTTTAGCTTCATGAGGATGTAGCATTTTTTCTCGTAGTGATTTTTTTGTGTTTTGTTTTTTCTCGTATTCTTTTACATTGTCCGTGATAGATTAGCATGCTGTTTTTATTTTTATATTTTTTTAAATTTAATTATGCCCAATAAGCCAACTCAATTACAGTAAAAAAATCAGCCAACTAAGTAAAATTTCAACCAGAAGTCCAAAACCGCTATTTTGAATACCCCTTAGTCACACACATACTTAACGAACATCATCTATACACGCATATGCGCTGCCTTCACATGCTTGGATTTTATCAAATGCACCAAAGGACTCACGGAGTGTGAGCATGTGATTTTCTACTAGATACACATATGTATGCACTTATTAAGGTAGCATTCGGAATAACGATGGTTTTTGGTTTTTGCTGAAATTTTACTGTAGCTGGCTGATTTTTTTACTGTAGCTGAGTTGGCTTATTGGGCATAATTAAATCTAAAAAAATGTAAAAATAAAAGCGGCACGCTAATCTATCACAGACAATACAAAGGAATACGGAAAAAAATAAAACACAAAAATACTAAAAACAAAAAAAAATTGAACAAGGACAAAAGTGCTACAGTGTCTAGAATCGTTGCTACAGTGAATTTAACGCCCATCGCGGCGATTGGAAGCTGGAATGAGCGCTCCCTAAATCGGTGAATACCGGCATAAGTTTAAGACTTAAACCCAGTGGGTTGGATGCATACTTGCACACTTAGTTATCTGGCTAGAGGCTTCTACAAATAGCTAATTTCTCAAAAAGTTAGAAAAACTTTCATATTTTAAACAGGGCATTACAATTTTCTACGATTTTTTCATAAGTTAAAGTTCTATTTGAAATGAGGAATCACGTGGGAATTTTTATAGGATCTAGCATAGACATTAGTACAAATAGTAGAATACTCTAAAATTCTTTTGCAAATTCCGCGATCGAAATAGGCCACGGAGATTTCTCATATTTGCACAAAGACTTGTACTGCGCTTTTACAACTTGTGGAATTCGTGTGGTTCCAATTATGTCATGAAGTAGAGCATCTCTTACCCACTTCAATTAGCCCTGCCTACTTGTGGATGTTCCCTCCGGTATGGCTCCCAGGTAAAGATGGCAACGGGTAGATATCCGTCGGGTATAGCCAACCCATACACCCGTACCCGACAGACAATACCCGTACCCGCACACGGGTATAGAAACTTACCCATACCCGCACCCGCGTGGGTATTTGTACCCGACAGGTAACCCATACCCGATACCAGAGGAGGAGGCGAGGCCGCGAGGAGGAGGTGGAGTCGGACCGGAGGGCGGAGGAGGACTGGAGGAGGTGGAGCCGGAGGAGGAGGCGGAGCTGGCGGAGGCGAGGGCGGCGCCGAAGGCCGCGAGGAGGAGGCAGAGCCGGAGGAGGCGAGGACGGCGCCGAAGGCCGCGAGGAGGAGGCGGAGCCGGAGGAGGCGAGGGCGGAGCCAGAGGGCGGCGCGCTGGCGCCGGAGGCCGCGAGGAGATGGCAGAGCCAAAGAAGGCGTGGGCAGAGGAGGAGGCAGAGCCAGAGAGGCGAGGGCGACGCCGGAGGCCACGAGGTCGCGAGGAGGAGGAGGCGGAGCCAGAGAGGCGAGGGCGGCGCCGGAGGCCGCGAGGAGGAGGCCGGAGGCGGAGCCGCAGGAGGAGAGAGCGGGCGCTGGCACTAGAGCCGTGGGGTGCGACCGCGCAGTAGGCCGTGGGGTCAAAAATCATAAATGCTACGCTGATGTCAAAAATTCTTTTTTCTTTATGAAAATAAATCCAAAAATTATGATAAATTCCTCTTTCTCTTTTTCTTACTTTTAAAACTTCCAAGAGCTTGTTCTCCTCTGTCATAGCTCCAAATGAATCCATTCTTTTTTTAAATTCATCTAAAATCCTAATCTATCTATTTCTACCTTCCTTTCAATTTTAGAGTTTATTTGAATGTAATTTGTTTTGGTTGTTTTCACGTGTAATTGCGACGTTTCCGATGAGTATTACTTCGACGACTCTCACCAATCCGCAGAGCAAGGCAAAATACACATCTTGACTATGTTGATCCTAGTTTATAAATAAAATTATATTGTTTTAAAATATTCTCCATGCTTTTGTTTATTCAATGTATTTCAATTTCAGTTTTAAATACTTAGTTAATGCCTACTTGTTATGATCATATTTGATATTGAACACTTAATACTTTATCATCCTAAACTTTGGTTAGAATACTAGTATTAGTTGGAAAACTTTGCAGCAATGCTTAGTCATGCTTAGAGATAATTTTAGGCTTGAGCTAGCTTTTTCACATAAATGATATTATTAAAAATGTATTCTTGACTTTAGTGAGTCAAGAAGGTGTAAGAAATGTTTAAAATAAAATACAAAACACAATTTAGACTTAGGCAAATGGGTAGGTGGTGGCTGCTTGCTGGCACAATGTGGGTGCTTGGCATAAGAGGTATGTGGAACCGCTCTGTGAGCTACAATTATAAAGCCACATCGTACTACCATAAGTCTAGTATAGAAACAAACGTGACTGACTAATTTATAGGTCCCAATGTGAGTCTCACTATAAGTTAAATGTGGGCGTGGTGTAGGACACAAGAAATCCAATTTAGTAGGTTCTATGTTATAGTGAAACCTTAGTGGGACGTGACTAGGTTGACGACTTTGCATTGTAAAGGTGTTGTGATAATCACATAGTTGCACGCTGAAAGTAGCGTGTTATGCCTGACATTATAAGTTGATCATCTCTTGCATGTAAGAACTATCCCAAATAGCAGTGCACACGATAATAGGCATGTCGCGTAACATTTTTCATGCATTAGACTTTATTTTTGAAAAAAAATGGTTTAGATGGAAATGTTGGAATCTTTTTTTGAGAAAGATGATCCAGGTGGGATACCTGTAGTTAGGTTAGTGTTTGGTTGAATCTACACTAATGGTATTAATGTATTTAAATTATTGTTTTTACTTATTGTACTAAAATTTAGCAATTTACATTGATTTATTGTATTCTTTCAAACTTGCCTTTACTCTCAAATAACCCTATTATGCATTTACTTGTTGCCCTTACATTAATAATGCATTTGTTTCATGTAACTTGTGGAGTACATTTTTGTATTCAGCCTTGCTTAATTTTGTTGCTCAGAGAAGGATGACTTCGACTACAGTAAAGATCAGAACGAGTAGACCGTGTCTTGCTATCATTCATCCATGGGCAGGCTTGTTGGGCTTCTCCGCTTTATTTACTTTCTTTTGATGTTATTTACCTTTTTATTTGGCTGATAGGCTGTGGAAATGTAAAACATGGCCATAAGGCCCGTACTCTTTTAATTAATAAAGTTGGTTATTATGCATGATATGTATCTCTATTACCACTATATGCACTAGCTTTTTCTATGCTAGTGCAATTGACAAAAAGGATCCGAAGATGTTGTTTTTGGGTCCGCTAATTTTGGAGATCTTGTCTCATTTGATTCTACATATAACACTAACCATTACAACATGATCTTAACACCATCCACTGGAGTAAATCACCATAAGACATGTGCCTTGCTTGGGGCTATATTATTAAGCAATGAGAAGTTTAAGCCATATGAATGGTTGTTTTGTACATTCTTGAAGGCAATGGGAGGAGTTGCACTTAGGTTTATCATAACCGATGAAGATGCTAGCATGAAGACTGCAATTTTCAATGTCTTCCCTACTAGCATTCATAGGTTATGCATGTGGCAAATTTTGCAAAAGCTTCTAGTGAAGGTACCACCACATTTGAGGAGAAACCCGTTATTGTATCAATATTTTAACTCATATGTATGGGCCTCCAAAACTCCAGAGGAATTTGAGAGACAATTTTCTTCCATTGTATTTTATTTTCGATTGGAATCTAATGAGTGATTAGCTACTCGGTATCAAATCCGTGCATCATAGGTACTCGCTTACTTTAAAGATGTATTCTTGGCAGGAATCCTTAGAACCACTTTAAGGTTAGAGAGTTCAAACTTTTTCTTCAATCTGTTAATTGGATACAAAAATATTTTAGTAGAGTTTTGGATCAGATTTATTAATGCAATGAAAGAACAATGTGAGAATGAGTTGGAAACTGACAACGCCATGTTACATACAATGCCCATGCTGCAGACTATGTGGGCAATAGAGATGCATGGAAGTGAGGTCTTCACATTCATCTTATTCATCGAATTTCAGAAAGAAGTGCTTGCTGTTCGGGAGCATTGCAATATGAAGAACATGAAAATTGCAGGAGAGTCCAAACCTCAATAGTTAGCAATGACTCAAACAAAGTAAGAGAGGTACACTGCAACCTTACAACAAAAGATGCTAAATGCTCCTGCATGTTCTTTGAGCCATTGGAATTCCTTGTCGTCATATCATCCGTGAGTTGAAAAGTCCATCACTTAAGGAGCTACCAAGGCCATTTGTGTCAAAGAGATGGACCAAAATGGTAACTACGGATGATGTATTTGACGGAGAGGGCAATTTGTTGCAAGAAAAACTGAGGAGTGCATAGAAACAACTAAAGAAAAATTGGCGTTGAAAATACGAGCAAGATGGAAGAACTAATTCATCGTGCTGGAGGAACAGATGAAGGCTTACAATTTCTTTGGGATTGGTTTGTCACATTTGGAGATGAAGTGACTCCTTTGATTTATGATAATGTGATAAGTGGAGCTGAAGAAATTGAAGCATTTACAAGCTGTCCCGTCCCTAAGAAAGTTAATATAAAACCACCAAACGATGTTAACTGCAAAGGTAGGTGTAAAAGAATAAAACCAGGATAGACGGTAAGGACAGATGTGAAGAAAGACAAGAATGTGGAGAACAAAACAATGGTGGCATGCATGTGTAGGTCATGCAAAGAAATCATGTACCATGACAGCCGCAATTACCCTTTAAGGAGGATAGCACATTGACCAAGGTAATGATAACAACATTTGTTCTCAAAAATTTGCTAAATTATTTTTTATTAACTCTCTTGATTGTTTCAATGTCAGGAAGCGCAACAACAAGGAGGGTATCAATATGTGGGAATTTCAAGATACTATGCTCAAAAACCTTATGAATTTTCTTTTTCAGTGTAGAACCTTATGAATTTCTATGTTTTGTGATGTTCTATGTTTGGAAGCCTATAATGAGGTACAATCTGTTCTCATAATTGTATGACCTACTATGAATGAATGGAAATTGCTATGAATTGTTTTGGTTTTGAAAAATCCTATTTGTTGTTGCTGATTGTATGGACAATAGTTTATGGTTTTGAAAAGTCTTGTTTGCTGTCTGAAAAGCTTAGTTACATCTTGTACAAGCAGCCTAGGAACAACCAAATGAGCATTATAGTATTGTTAACTATGCATTTTAATAACAGCTTAAAAAAATTTACTATGCATTTTCTAGAAGTTGCCAGTCTCTATAAATTTATGGAAACAAATTTTTGCTTCAGGTTACAAGGCCACAAGTAGGTATTTTCCTGGAAACAAAAACTTGGCAGCAATCATTTCAACCTAACTGCAAATATATAGGCACACATGTACAAAAACTGGCAGCAAGCATTCCAACCGATCAAGCTTGGTGACAACCAAAACATTCTTACTTCCATACTACACCGACAACTAGAATGATTTCAAGCTTCGACAATCACTAATTCATTCAACACATGCACACATCAAATTTTACATGACATTGCCAAACTAGTAAATGTCATTGTCAGAAAGAAGTTACATCCATTGGGAAAAAAGAAAAAAAAGGAAAAATGCACTGAGGCATCCATTCTCAGTTACATCCATCCATTCATTGTTAGTTACATACAATTCTCAGTTACTCCTCGACATATTAATAATGGAATTTTGTGTGCTTCCTTCCTTCCAATCTACAACTTGAATAATCCTGGACCAAATCGGGCATAGAAAAACCTTCAAAATTTCCAATTCAACCACAAATCGACCTCACAATACCTCAAACACCACATTACTAAATTGGAGGTGATGCCCTTAGGGAGGATCAGGCATCGCGGCACTGATTTACTAGGTGACTAGAGGGGCGATAGAGCCATAGCTGGGCGATGGTGTCAAGGACTTGGGGTGAAGGGAGGTGGCACTATGTATGGGAACGGGGTGTAGAGGACAGAGGCTGAGGCCTGTGAGGAGGGAGGTGATCAAACCTAACCGTAGCCGGGGAGGAGGGCGTCGCCAATCGGGGAGAAGAGGGTCGACATCGAGGGGAGAGAAGGGAGGCATCAGAGCTGAGGATGGAGGGAGGTAGAAGAAGGAAGGCCCTGCAGTGGGGAAGGGAGGCGCCAATGCTAAGGATGGATTGAGGTGGCGACCTAGACCTAGGCGGCTAGGTGCGAATCCAATAGCATCTACGAGGGAGACTCAAGCGGCGAGGCAAGGGTAATTGTTAGACCCCGGAGCAACAACTCGTGAATTCTCTATGTAAATCGCACAAGTTCAAGATCAACTAGTGCACACAGTGGATAACGAAGGTAAATATCAACCATAATAATATTTATTCATTAACTAAATATGGGCATGAAGGCCAGAGTTTATATCCATGGCCCATAAGCCAAATTTTAAATAATAGCAGCAGAAGACATACCGAAGCGGAAGAAACCCACTGAGCCTACCCATAGGCAAACGATAGTAATATGTGGCCTATTCGTCCTGATGCTCACTGTAGTTGAAGTCATACTCTTCTGAGATGATAAATTAAGGGTGAGTACAAACTTGTACTCCGCAAGTCACCCGAAAAAATGCAATATAATGATAAAGGCAACAAAAGACGGCATATAGGGTTAGTTTTGAGCGTAAAGCAGTATTTAAAAAATACAGTAAATAGAATGGAAATTATTGAATTTCATATAGTAAATAAAATAGTATTGTGAATGAAATTAATATCGTTAGTGCAGATCCACCCTCCACACTAACCTAACCACGGGTATCCCATCTGGATAATATTATCCAAAAAAAACCGTATATGGATTCCATCCATCAATCTGCCTTTTAATTTCTTATGGATTTCATCTACCCAAAAGCCTATCAAGAAAATATTTTAAATATTGAACTCTAATCGGTGAAAAACTTTATTCAACTTGCCCATGACTATGAACACGGCTATCCAGCATACTTTATACACTCTACAGAGATTGTATAACTTTACCCATAAGACATGATCATCCCATATTGCCACTGGATAATCACACTTCCTTTGGTGTGTGGCGAGGAGATCATGATAAGGCATTTACAATGCTAACTCCACTAAGATTTCACCCCAATAAGGAACCCAACAAATCGGGACCCCCTCTTGTGCTGTGTAAGACTTCTCATGGCCTAGCCGTGCTCACATTCAACCTATACTGAGACTTAGATTAGGATCTACAAATTAGTCAGTCAGAACTGTCCTATACCAGCCTTGTGGTAGTATAATCGGACTTTGTAGCAATAGCACACAAACTGGTGCTTAATTGACTTAGGCACTGCCACAAACCCCCGGAGCCTGACAATCAACATTGTATTACCGAACAACAATGCATGCCAACAAGCACCCAATGCCTAACCATTTGCTTAGATCTAAACTAAGTTTTATATTTTATGTTGAAACATTTTATAGGCCTTCTTGACTCACCGAAGTCAACAATTCATAATAAAAGCTCATCATTTTATGTGAAAAGGTTATCCTAAACCTATAATTATATCTATCCAGGTCTAAGTATTTACTATAGAAATTCTCTAGTTATGCTAATGTAATAACCCGGGTTTTATTCTAGGATGACAAGGCATTGGAGAATCCATATCAATGGAGGTATTAACAATTGGGCATTAACTTAATTGAAATATGTTGAATAAAAATATACATGTAGAATAGTTTAAAACAACATAATTTTAGTGTGACTTGCCTTGCTCCGCGGATTGGGTTGAATCGTCGTCGAAGAATTTTTCTGAATCATCGAAGTCTATACGCGAAAATATCCAAGCAAACTCAAATAAAAGATAAATAAATTAAAATAACCTCCAAATAATAAAACAAGGGCAAAAATAGATAGAGGGGAAGTTTTGATGAATTTAGAAATTTAAACAGGCTCAATCGGAGCTAGGATAAAGAAAAACATCCTCCTAGAAGTTTGAATTTAGAGAAAAAGAATAAATCAGGATTTTTGAAAGTATTTTTCTAAAAAAGGCATTTATGACATCAGTAGAGGATTTTGGGAATTATATTTCTAAAGGAAAAATCAAAATTATGACGTCATGAAGGAATTTATTTTTTGGCTAAATTATTTTTCTATGGAAAATTGAATTATGACGTCATGCTGATGTCAGCCCTACTCGATCAAGAGGCTGACAAGTGGGTCCAAGCCAAATCCACAGACCAGAGGGAGGCCGAGGTGGCAAGGGAGTTTGCGTGGCGCTAACATGGCGGATGACTGGGTTGTTTTTACCGACGTGGCATGCTAGGTGGCGACACATGGCATTGATGTGGCTCAGGAGGGGCCATGTGCTGACATGGTAGCCCACGTGGCAGCTGACTTAGCATTTTTACTAATGCTGAGTAATTTCCTTTTATTTTTCATTCTAAATTTCTGTTAGTTATTGTTATTTTTATTCAATGTTGAATCTCAGTTTTTGGTTAAAATTCATATACAAATCCAACCACTGAATTTCATCAAATTTGTATTCCGAATTTTGGCTATATACATGTTTTAATTTGGAATTCATGTGAAAATCAAATGAGTAATTACCTTTTATTCTTATTTCAATTTTGTGTTATTTCTATTGTACTTGGCATGAACTCTTCCTTTCAATCTAAACTGTTATAACTCGGGTCCGCTAAATGGACGATTAGGTATTTTTCTTTAAATAATAGCATCAAATGGTTGCTATTATTTAACTTAGTTTAGTTCCACCAGATTAAAGACCAAATGTTTTGCTTTTTGTGAAAATTTGTAGCTTATTTCTCTTTTTTTTCTTAGCATCTTTAAAAGACATGTCATGACCTTTTAATATATAATAGATGGTCACGCTTCGCCTTGCAAACTACTCCCTTCAATTGCAAAAGAATATTATTTTAGATATCAATATGGCCCCTAAAACATAACTTTGATCATTGATTTATGTTGTCATATATTTATAAAACCTAATAAAATTAAACTTTTCTGAAACTTCTTTTCAAGATAAATCTATACATGTCATTTCATGTGTTAATCTAAATTTTAAAAAGATATCAATAGCCAAAGTCAAAAGTTTGAGTGTATGTACCTCAAAACGACATTTTTTTATCGGAGGAAATATATGTTAGGTAGATTTATGTGTAGATTCTTTCCAAATTCAACGATGCGATCTCCTAACTAATGAGCCTTACATATAAGTATGATATACCAGATGCACGCTTCCACGGTTTGAAAACATGCAACTAGCGATGATCTTTTAGGAATAATATTAGGGCACGTTTGAAACATAGAAATTTCACAAAGAAAAGGTCACTTCCATAGAAATCACAAAAATTAATATGTTCCAAAGAGAGTCCTAGGGTCTCTTTGATTCATAAGAATCTTAAAACACAATAATAGGAAAACGCAGGATTGAAATGTCATAGCTTGTTAAATCTTACATAAAACAAAACCACATGAATTGTTCAAAAATGTGTTTGGTTGCCTCATAGGAAAAATACAGGAATTTTGATATTAAATGTTAATTGATTAGAGAGAAGACGAACATAGGAAGAAAGAAGATGCATTGGAACTCTTAAAGGAATTGCTAACATAAGGTTAGACCTCATACTAGAATTCCTCCCAAATTTATAGGATTTTTCCCTATCATATGAAATTATTTTAAAGCAATTCTACGAATCAAACACCCCTTTTAGGAAATTTTCCTTTGATTGAATTCCTCCATTTGTCCTTTAAAATTCTTTTGAATCAAAGAGGCTCTAAGTTAGTTTTGCGATTAGATGATTTTACACTTTCTAAGGGCTGGTGTAACTTTGAAACATACCGCGCAATAAGTCATCTTTCAATCATACTTTCAAACTTACCAATTATCATGTAAGTTTTCTATCTGTGTAACCAATTAATTTCCCCTGTTGGATTATAAGACTAACTCATTGACATGCTCCCATGAACGCACTAGCTCTTGGCAGTCTGTTACAAGAACAACCATGCTGAAACCTTTCCTCCTCGCTAGTAGCATGCCATCGTGACATATTAGCGACTCAGGGTTCCACCACACCATTATGATACCATGTTATTTAGGGGGTCTTGACTTCGCTTCTCTAAAAATCAAAATAAATAGAACGATTTTTTTGAAGTAAAATTTTCAAACAGTTTTCTAAAATCAAAATCGTATGCACCGTCCCATCCCATTGATATCCATATATCTTTATCATTCATTATTATCTTAAAACATATGGGCTATAAGCCAAGGACGAAAGACCAGAAAAGAGAGCCAAAACACCAGGCAATTCCGACCTACTTGTACACTTGTAGCAGCTGCACGCATGCCAGATGCCTCTCGTGGTTGGTTCATTCAATACTACCTTGTTTAATTTTGAGTCCAAGGCCCCCACCTAACGTGTCAACTTGGCGTACGGAATGGCCTACGTCCATGCCAAGCAACGCCTTCGACCCTGCCACCCACCATACGTCGTATCTCTGCGCATTCGCTGGCCAAACTTACTTTGTGCCTCAGGGAATGCTGAGATAGTTCCTATAGATATCATTTACTGATCCTAGCTTTTTTGTCCTCTCAAATGGACTATATTTTATACGAGATATTGCTCTCCTTTATCTCTTCGTAGTTTCTCTCCATATTAGAATTACATGGAATTGGCATCCTATGAAAACTACTTAAGTCACTCCATCGCGAGTGCCCTCACACGCGCATGTTGCAGCCTCCTTTGGATAGGGGTGGGTGTGGATCGGCTTGATCCCATGGTTCACTGAATCGCCCATCAAAATCCAATAGTATGGGCTAGAGGGATGGCCCAACAAAAGAAACAGTTCAAGTGGATAAGAGCCTATTGGTTCATGAGAATCGAGCGGGTCGACTCTAACGCCGTCGTTCCAACGCATTGCCACCACTCGATCCACCACCTCCAACACGTCGTTGTCTTGATCCTCCACCTTGAACTGCCTCCTCCTCCATCGCATTCGATGGAGCATAGCCTCCATGGTTCACCGCTGATGTAGTCAAAGCAGCAGCAAGAGGAGATCAGCCATGAGATGGGGATCATTACGCGTCTGCCATGGTCGTCGCTGTGGCCTCCGGCGCTTAGCTGCTCGCCTATGATTGTTCCACATCGATGGCCACCACCATCATCGACAGGTGTGATGGGTTCCTCTTTCGCTAATAGGTGGGTTTGCACAGATCACCGATCTTTTCCTCATCCGCTTCCTTTCTCCAAGATCTTGCTCCTTTTTCTTGGCCTAGTTAGAGCAGGGGTAGCAATTATTCAATTATTTGATTTGGAGGAGGAATTTGGTCTTGAATCCTCTCCTCATCCTCCATTTGTCCCTCTATCCCTCTCCCTTGCGCTCCGTTTTTTAGACTTATTATTGTGCTATGTTGTTGTTGATGATGATCATGTTAGGGTGAATGAGTTATGAGTGAGTGAGACGATTCAATCTGTAAAACACATGATGTATGTACTTTGTGAGCCTTGATTCTTCATCTAATTCGTTAATAATGAAGCAAAGTGGGTCCACCTACAAGATCTAATGGATCATACTCATCATAAGGATCACCCTGCCCTCCTCATAACGGCCAACCCATGCACCTCAAAAAAACCTATGGTCTACTATGGTTTGGTTCGCATTGAACCACTCCAAACCATTCCTACTCCTACCTTTGGGCACGGCGGGGGCGCGCGCATGTTGGCACACGCCTACACACATCTCAAAATCGGCCTAGCGCACTAGGCGTCGCATGCATGTTCAATCATTGTGTAGTCTACGCATGAAGCGCCCCCCCTCGCATGGTATAAATAATCCATATGTCTGGCCCAAATAGTGAAAGTTTAATTATCATTTTCAAGCCTGGTAGGTTGTACTAGCTAGAGTTGAGTAGGATCGGGGCTAATCCTAGCTAACTTCGTCATATTGGACTAGTTCTTTTCAACCTATGACTTATAAGTTTTCTTGAATAAATAAACTGAACAACTTCTCTGCCGTCGTTTTAAGGCAATATATCGGGTAGTCTTTTCAAAACAGTTTATTGACTTATCGATATTCGGTTTATTTACATAAGTATTTGTGCTAGGACAAAAAAATATAAACTTCAATCATATTATATAAATCATAACTGAAAAGAATCTACTCGTTAATTATGTTAAACCGCATGAAGATTTTTCATACCATATAAGGGAAGATGAATAGTGGGTGGTTTTACGCTTCCCAAATCCCGATTCGGTGATGCACGATAAAAAGTTACATGACACGATTGCAGTAGTAGATGGTTGCAAATCAGGCACTCGATTTGCTGCTGATCTTTTCTTTTGGAAAAAGAAAGCACCCAACCACTTGTAATTTGTAAAACGAAGAAAAGATGAGAATCCTCGGGCGGCGGCAAAACAACACTCTGTCACATCACATACGCAACTCGCGTCATAAATTAGGAACACGCGTGGCCTCGTAATTAGGCTACACGCTAACTTCAATCAAACGGAAGGAAATGATACGATGCGATGCGGCGCCGGCGCGGACTACGGTGCGATGCAACGCGTTTGACATGAGCAGCGGTTTTTTAGGGTAGTTCGTTTTAGCGGTAATTTTTAACTAAAATTTTACTATAATTAATTTTTTTACTGTAGTTGATTTAGTTTTTTAGGTATAATTAAATTTTAAAAAATAGAAAAATAGAAAAATATGTTAGCTCATCACGGACAATGCAAAGCAACACAGGAAAAAATACAAAAAAGCTCAAAAAATCTAAAAAAATTCAGAAAAAATGAATTACTAAATAGTGAAAAAAAAACTGAAGCTACAAGCTGAATCTGAAAAAAAGCGGGCCTAAGACTACAAGCCTACACCGTAGATACAAACTCAACACACATCTAACATGTATACATATGTCTATGCGTCTATTATACATGTCTATAGATAACCGTGATCAAATACTATAGTCTCTCTGAAGTACAAACACATACTATCTCACTTAATTTATATGTGTGTATACCTATTTTATTTTAATGAACATGTGTGCTGAATCTAGAATTATAATACGGATAGACAAAACGCTCGATAGCAGCGCTGAGCTCAATCCTTCGTGAGCATAGATTTTGAGCGGTTTTGGCGGCATGAGACATGATAAGTTGAGCCGGGTAAAGCGTACTGTGCACTTAACTCTATTCTTTTAGATTATACCTTATAACTTATATCTATAACTTATTAATTTAATATATAGTGATTATAGAAGAGAAAAATAAAAAAAAGACAAAAGCCGTTGAAAAAGGAAAAAAAAAGAGCCTTAAGCTTTTCCTCCCTGCCACGCAAGGTGTCTCCAACTCTCCACTCCAACGCATCCGTCTGGTGTGACCCCCCGTGTTCCCCTCGTCGCGTTCCCCGCAATTCACACACACGCAGTGGAGGGACGGCGGCATCCGTCACTACCTCGCCTCTCGCGCTACCTGCCCACCTCCACCTTCTGCTACTACTAAAACCCTCCCCCAAAGTCAACACAATAATCCCAGGCACAACCGCACATTAGCGCGAGACCGAAGGTTCTGTGCTCTCCCAGCTCCCAAGACTCGTGGTTTTTCTTCTCCTCTGCATCTGTTCTGTTCTTCTTGATCGCGCTGGTTTCTTTCTTCTTTGGGAGGGGTTTCTTGACGATGTGACGTGATGCTTCTGCCTCGAAGGTCATTGGACGGTGGTGTGCTTGGGTTTCTTGCGCTATCTATCTACCTATCTGTCATCCTTTTGTTTTCTTTGTGCGGTTCTTGATGATGCGGTGGTGCTCCTGCTCCCGGATGGCGACGGCCGCCCCAGATTGATCTCTTTTCTCCCCGGGACTTGTGCTAGATAGCGTTCTTGCTTTCGTTCCTTTTTTTTGTCTGTTCTTGGGGTTAGTCGCCGAGAAGCGGGGCCGATCAACATGAGTTCTTGAAAAGAACCAAAGAAAAGAGGGTGAAAAGAATTCCTTGGCGCGTTGGGATTCTCCGAGAAGATCAATTCTTTTCCTCAAATAATAATGTTTCTGAGAACTGAGCGTAGCTGGCTACTACTGCCGTCGAGCCTCTGGTCCGCCCGCGTTCAGGTTGCGCGCGCGCTCAGCTTCACACGCGTGTGCTCTCGTTGGGAGAAAGCGTGCCCGCGCTCCTCCTAGACAAATCCAGGATTTATTCTAGACCTAGCATGTGTTTCAGTAGGATGCACAATTGCACATGCTTTCGTACGTGTGGTGTGGATGGTGGTGTGTCCTTCTTCATAATCTAAAAAAAAAATGTTTCTATTATTTTGTTTGAGTTACTCTTGCCGAGTAACGATTTCTCGTGAAGGTGCTGTTTATGCATCTGTAGTTCATGTGCCTGTGATCTTTAATTTTACTATTTGCGTAAATGTGTGATGTTTCAATGCTGTTTCGTGTTTGTCAGGCACTTATTGTGCGAAGTGGATTATAGGATGGTTCTAAAGAAGGTGCTTCAGCTGTTTGGAGTAGTCAAGAAGGATACCAAGAAGAAAGGTGCCGTACCTTCCCCTAGTTAACAGGATTTGTCAGCAGTAGTGCTTCACATCAGCTTTTGTTTAATCACTGGATACTTCCCTCTTCAAAAGAATAACCTGGCTTGTTCAATGGTGGTCTCATCTGATGGCCAGTTGGCAATTTGTGTTGTCACCCTATCTTCCATCAGCTCTGTGTTGCGGGGATGCTGCAAATCTAGTGGGGCAGTCGTAATGGATTGAAATCATTAGATAATTTGTCTGTTGTATATTATCTATGTCAATAATCAAGTGTGGTATGCTTGAACGGTTACATCTTTGCACTAATATGTCTTGCTTGTGTTAGAGCTACTGAACCTTACAGATTTACTTTTAGGAACCCAACAAGTGGAGATATACAGATATATAAAGCTTAAATACATTATCTTTTATGAATTAAGATAATGTGAGCATAGATTAGTGCACATATTTTACGGGATGCTTAGAGGCACACAACATATTGGTGTGGAAACTACAAATTCACAGGGAAAGTAAATTATGATATCTTTGATGGATTTTTTTAGGAACCGTCTTCGGTAGAATTAAAGCGCTACTAGAGTTTGGTAGTGTGTAGTGAAGGCTATCCTTATGAATCCATATCTCTATGTGATCAACCATGTTTTGAAGTTTGCTAAATTAAAGCCATTATTTATTAGATTTTTTTCCTACTCCTATATAAAGCTTAGGCAGAGGTCCTGCCATTCGTTTGAAAAAATATATAAGGCTTTTGTGCTTTTCCTGAATAATTTTCTAATAAATGAATAATCTGTTTATTCAGGCAAGTCCATTGATCCTCTTTGGCAAGGTAGCTTGTGACTCCTGATTAGTTATTTTTATTATAAACAACATCTGATATTATCTGAAAATGCTTATTACACTTTGTTTTTTTGGCAGTACTGAGGCAAGTAAGCCTCTGAAATTGATCTAGGAGTCTTGATTCTTGACTAATAAATACTTTCTTACTGCATGCAAAAAATATGCATGATGGAGCCATATATTTCAAATGTGGTATTCACTGCTGTTGGAAATTGTAACCTTTTTTAGTTAATGTTATACTAGTTATATGCAGCGTTGCAGATTTGCAGTGCGTCTCAGCAAGATGAGTGGTTTAGGCTGCATTAAATGGGATCCCATCCCGCATCTCTGTCCTAGATTCTTGAGTGCATATTGGTGATATCATAACTTTTTTGCATCAGCTAACAAGTCTCCTGGATTTCAGTTGCTGCTCCACACACCACTGTAAATGTCAATGCAAATAAGAGTCTTTTGGATCCCTGTTCAAGTGGGATTGGTACTGTACTACCACTGCAAAAACATGAGCCTGAATGTTCAAGTATTATCTCATTGATGACAAGGACAGAACATGGATCTGACACTGATGATTGCATGTCATTTAACCAATTTGATGTTGTTCAAGATTTCTCGGATCACCACTATGCAAAGCATTCACCAGGGAAGGTATGCTATGTCATTTCTTGAACTCTATTTGTATCATTAGATCCAACTGTAAGTTAACTTTCCACCTCCAAATATGTGACTAGACCACCAAAGATTGGGTGAAGACAATCCAAAATGAATGGAAGCTTCTACAGAAAGATTTACCTGGTCAGTGCATTTTGTATATGATAAATCAGTATGTTTATTTGCATGATTTCATCAAACTATCAGTACATTGATGGTGAATGGCGTTTAGTGGTCCTTTATTATTGTCACCAAACTGTTTATGCTGATTATATCTAGTAAATTTGCCCTGGCAAAAGAAAGTATATGAAATTTTTGTTAACTTCCAAGGTAGTGTCACAATACCCTATCTGGAATTGATTAGGATATACTCATTGATTCTTATAATTTGCTCGTATGGTTGGGAGTTTTGACATGGCTGGTCGGTCCCAAACTAGCTCACGAAATTATTCATGCTTGTTGGTGTACTAACGTGCCACAAAATGTAACTACAGAAACTTCAAAGGAGTCACTGTTGTGTCCATACTCCATACAGTCATCGCTCAGAAAATAATCATTTATATTTGGAAAAGAATGGGCAACTGTCAAATTATGTCACTACGGCAAAGCTAATGTGTCACATGTGTCATTTCATATGGTTGACAATTGCACCTCTGATATTTATGTTGTTAAGGATATAATAAGATTGTTATTTTGTTTCCTTATATGTCTCGGTTTTTTATCTGTATATAGTATATTTCTCTATATATTCCCTTGTACTCTATATATATTGCCCCTTGGACCTCATAAATAGATGCACAATATTCATAACATATGTTATCTTTATTTTAGAGGATTCGCACCTGCAATCAGTTGATTTCTTTTACTGTTGATAACTTGTATCTCGGTTTGGTTTCAATTATGCAGGATCTATATATGTTAGAGTTTATGAGGATAGGATTGATCTGCTTCGGGCTGTTATAGTTGGGCCTGATGGAACTCCATATCATGACGGCCTGTTCTTCTTTGACATTCGTTTTCCTGCTGAATACCCACGATGTCCACCGGTGGGTAACTACTTCACACACACACACCCGCCTTCCCCTTATTTTTCTATTGGCATCAGCATCACTGCAATCTCTTAACAAAAACCTATCCAATATGTGCAGAAAGTTCACTATCATTCGGGTGGGCTTCGGTTAAATCCAAACTTGTATGAGAGTGGAAAAGTTTGCCTTAGCCTTCTGAACACCTGGTGGGGTACTGGATGTGAGAAGTGGGGCAAGTCAAATTCCACCATACTGCAGGTGTTGGTCTCCATCCAGGGCCTTGTGTTGAACGATAAACCGTACTTTAATGAGCCAGGTAACAAAAATTCGGCTAATACAGCTGTTGGCGAAAAGAACTCCTTGGCATATAATCAGACTGCCTTTCTACTATCCTGCAATACAATGTTGTATTCACTTCGGCAGCCTCCAAAGGTAATTACAGAATCCCTCATCTCTTGTCAAGGTAAAACTGGCATCTTGGTTAGTCAAGGTAATTACAGAACCCCCAAAAAAAAAATCGTAGGATTCATCGCCTAACCCCACTAATCAGCATGCATTACTTATGTACAGCCCCCTCATCAAATTGCCTAACCTCACTAACAAAGTTTAGCCCACGATCGAACCCAGCAGACCAAGAGTCGGAGAGAGATAATTAGATCAACTAGCACCAGCTGCACAGGAACAGCTGAACAACCGCACACAACAACCGAGCAACTCCTCGTCCCTTGAGGACCACAAACATGCCGACCAATGCCTGCCGCCAACGGCCGATCGACCATCGTGCTGTGCCCCCGGCCGCCGTTGTTGCTACTCGCTAGTTGGCAGCTGTTACTCTCTACTTAGCCCTAGCCCCTAGCACTACAAATGGCAAAGAACTGTACAAAGGTACGTCTGTGTACACAGAAACTAGAATTTAGAAGTGATGATATGATCTGCTCGGTTGCTCTGTAGTCGTAGAGCTAAATTTAAATTAACAAAGATGTAACTTTCTTCTGTGTTCCAAACATAATTGTCATGTTTTGTTATCCATGCTATGTTGGAGTCTATATGTATTGGTATGATATTTCTTCGGTGATAGTTGTCTTCATGCCCCCACGCCCCCTCCCAAAAAAAAAAAATCCTGGCTCCGCCCCTTGGTGCTTTCTGAAAGGATTTTTTTTGTTGTGTCATGGAATTATCAATTTTAAATTTTGCGTGTTTTCTGAACGTTTTTAAGGAATAAAGACACCCATTATTTTTTTATCATGTTTCTTACATGAACCTAGTAATAATGTGCCTAAAGATTGGTGGTAAGCTACGGCAAATGAACGTTGAATAAAATATTAGGGAATTATTTATCATATACCCTCCACTTAGATGGAAATTGAGGATTTACCCTCCTGACCCACGTGTCAGTGACCTACGATAACCCCACATGTCATTGAGTGGGGAGGGTAAATTCTCAATTTCCCAACTATGAAGAGGGTATATGATCTAAACCCCCAAATATTAGTCTCTGAAATATCAACATCATGTACCCCCTAAGTCCTAGTGTTTAAGGGCAGCTGCAGCCCTTGTGGACCTGAATGCTAGTACATGGCAGAAATGCATCATTCAGTTTTGTACCTCTTGCACTGTTCTTTATACCATCGAACTCATTCTTACACGCCTTCCATTCGATGCAGCATTTTAAGACCCTTGTTGCGCGCCACTTCTGTGAGCGCGAGCGTGTCATTCTAGATGCATGCGGTGCATACATGTCTGGCACAGTTGTTGGATCATCTGTCGGGAATGGCACCAAGTATCCCTGTGACAAGTGCTTCGCTGACTTCAAAAGGTCACTGGAGCAGTACACTGAACATCTCACAAAGGAGTTAGCTGCAAACAGAACTCTCGTGGGAGGACGAATCAGCTGCAGATGAAATCGTGTCTACCAGCTAGATTTCTTTTGTCAAGACACCTGCTATTGCAATTCACCTGCCTAACTGGCAAGTTAAAATGTGTATAGATCATCGCACACGTTATATATACTCTGCGGATTTTGAAGGCAAGCACTGTAAGGATGGTTTAAGAGTCGGCTTTAGTTTAGTACTTGCCAGTCGTTAGCCATTTCTGATGATGGCACATCTATTTGATGATCAATATTTGGTCCCATTCGTTGTCAATCTACTATGTTCTTTTTATACATGTGCCTTGTGCATCCTTGCTGCATAACATGGTGATAGAACCTGCTGCACTAGCTTTGATGCCCTGCAGAGGCTTGATCTTGCTCACTTGAGAAGTTGTCAGCAAATCTACAATAAAGGAACATTTGCATCCGACAGCTCTACAAACGGGAGAGCTGCAAAACTTCCATAATTCATTAGCAACTGCTAGCAAACGGGTAATCGTGTTCTGCGTCTGTACAGGACATCTCAAGTATACCAGGATTCCTAGAATCATGCATGGTACAACAGTAAAAACGATCAGGATTCAGGATCAACGACAAGTGACAGCAATACAGAGATCATCTACGGTGTTCAGTCCTAGAAATACTCAAACTGACTGTGCTGTCCTAGAAATACTCGAAATCGGCAGATGAGTCGCTCGTGGCCGACTTGGCCGCTGCGGCACCTGCCGATAAGCTAGCCGGAGTAGTCGCCGTGCGCTCTCCGGTGCCTTCTTCTCCTTGGCTCCAAACCGCCTGAAGTCTACGGGGTCAGGAACAGGTGGTGGATGAGCCCAGTTCACGCCCTCAAAGAACGGGTGTTTGATCTCGGTGGTGCCCCTCTTGAACGCGATCCTCTTCTGGGGGTCCTTCACCAGTAGCCCACGGATGAGGTCCCGCGCGACGGCGCTCACCGGCGGGCCGTCGGGGAAGCGCAGCGGTTGCTCCACCACGTTGCAGAGCGTGGCGCGGTTGCCTGCCGCTCCCCTTGAACGGCGTCCTGCCGTGCAGCAGCTGGTACCGGAAGAAGGTCCACCAATCCACCGCGCTGCCCCCCCCCCCCCCACCCCCATCGGCTGATCTCCATGTTAAAGTTAATATAAATTTATACCGTGTTTATATAAAACACTTCATCGCTTTATGTTAAACGTGGCATAACATGTATATATACAGGTTGTATCAGACGTGATGTTAATCTGTAGCAACCGATTTTGATTCGATTTTCTCTTCATGTGAGACTTTTTTCTTTTGCTATATATATATATATATATACTAGTCATGTACCCGTACGTTACAACGGAATTCATTACATATATGAAGAATCATGTTATGGAAGAAGGTTACTCTGAACAAGAAATTAAAAAGATATGTGACACCATAGCAACACAAGTGGCAAACCTTATATAGAACTTCCTAGAGATATGTCATTTTGCATGGATCAGGTGAAAGATAAATAATTAACTGACAGACAAAAAAGAAGATGTATGCCATTGTATGAACCTCTAGAAGGTTCAAGTGGCACCTCAAGTGTATCCAGAACTAACCATAGTATCAGTGTTACATCTAAGCAAATAAGCAGGATTTGATACAGTATGGCTCAAAAGGTCATATAAAATTAGTGCCGCACTATACGTTCTGGCAGAGAGTTGGACAGATCTTGTGCTCACACATCAACAGTGCAAATAAAACTCCTGAATCAGCAATGTCCTACAAAACAATGCTTGCCACCTGCCTTGTCGATTGGGCAAGGGGAAGGCATGTGTATGCATGAAGATATGTATATTCCTATAGAACAGACTAATTGACATTTCAATTTAGCATTAAAAGTAAAAATGTATATGGCATAAGATGAATCACAAGCAAACAAAAAACACAACCGACCACCAATGCATGCATAAGAGATTGAAAATTGCATTCGTGCCACCAAGCGGTGCCATATCAAATTTTGGATTCTTCTCAAAGCACTGTTGACCGACTTTGTCGGAATAAGCAACATATGCAAATCCATGTTTTCAAAGAGATAAATCAGATACGAATGGAGGAATAAGTTTGTAGAAAACCTATCAAATTTAATTGTGTTAAGATTAATGCAAAGAAGGTGCACTCGCCATACATGAGCTCTAGTTGTCCCCTCAATCCTTCATTACAACTCTTGATGCAGCTTATACAAACTAAATATATTGGACCCTTGACGAGGAAAACTATGTGAAAGACAGTGTTAAATCAACTTAGTAGACTATATTTCATAGTTAGAAAGGTTTGCACATAAGATTTCAGTTAGCATTGTACCAAGTTATTCAAGCCTCAATGGAAGAAAGCATGCATCTTTCCTTCGAAATGAGATAAAGAACAGAGTAAATTTTTGGCAAGGAAGGCCACCTCACGATGTTTTCTTGCCCTCACAAATTTGATATGGTCGCCAATGGATGAAAGCAATAAAAGGTCACTAAAAGAAAAAATTAGACAGACCCACGAGAAAAAGAAAGTCGAGCCACAAAATCTAATCATTGTTATCACCAAAAGTGGAACTGTATCGTTGCACACTGTTCTCAATGAAGGAAATGATGGCTTGCAATGTAGCAGAAACCCAGCTAGCTTGTGCTCATCACCATACCAAAGTTTGACAGATGAAAAAATGCACAATCTTATATCTTTGCTTGAGAAAATGCACCATTCTTGGTCAACTCTTATCATGAATTCGTCTTGCATAAGTCATATCACCTAGAATATATTGGCTCGCGAATTACTCAAAATGAAGAAATGCTTTTTCCTTTTCCTCCAGGAAGCTGAAGTATCATCCTGAAATATCAAGGAGCGCATTCAGGGTGACACAAAACCATACCGCCTACACCCCTCCAGCAATAGCAGGTATGGTGCAAATCTTGAAAAATACGTAGAATACCAACAAGCTAGTACATGTAATTAAATACGCAGGATAAGAATGAACATAAATAGGCATCAGTACCAATGCTAGACGTGGAGCGCCGTCTCAAAAGTTAGTACTATATGTTAGTTGTGGTAACTATGGGTATCACACATTGAGCCAAATTACCGATGAGGAGTGGAATTGGCCAATTGGGGGGTGAAGAATTCATAGTAATGATGGGATTAGCTTAATCCACACCGCGCATAGTCATGTAAAATATGCAAAGCAATAAGCACAATCGTATCAAACGTGGTAAATTGATGGCATATGTGACCTCGTCGAGATGCCTCTTGTCACGCGCCTGATCCTCGCACGCCGTGGCGTGGCCTTCGGTTCGGGCTTGTCGATGCCGCTAGAGGCGAGGCTATCGCCACGCCGACGGCGTAGCGCTTCTTTGAAATGGGCGGGTGGGCCCGCGCGGCCCTTGTCCTCGTCGAGACCCTCCATCTCGTCCTTCCAGGCAGCGGTCGCGCAGCTGCTGCTCCCGCCTCTAGACGCGGCCGTGAGGTAGCCATCCTCGTCATCGTCGTCGTCCTTCGCATCGGCGTCTGCCTCCATATTGTCATCGAAGTCGGGGAGGTCAGCGCTACGGAGGGAGAGGGCGGTGAGCCTCTTCTCGGGGGCTTCCGGTTCGGGTTCGGCTTGGGCGTCGGTCGGGTTAGGGTTAGGGTTTGAATCCATGGCAGCGAGATCGGAGGTGAAGGAGATGATGTTGTGCTACCACTGGAGAAAGGGGACAACTCAAGTAGGAGAGGGGAGGAGGGCGGCGGAGGAGGAGGGAGAGGGATGGGGTAGGAGGCGGCGGTGCGGGGGCGGAGGAGGGAGGCGGCGGCGCGTGGGGTTGGGGAGGAGGAGGAGGCGCCGGGGCTGGAGGTGGGCGGCGCGCTTGGGAGGGAGGAGGAGGGAGGCGCCGCGCGGGTGGGAGGAAGGGGAGGAGGCGCGCGCGGTGGGGAGGAGGGGCGGGGCGGAGGAGGAGGAGGCGGCGGCGGCGCGGTGGGAGGGAAGGAGGCGGGCGGAGGAGAGCGAGGCGCGGGAGAGCGAGGGGAGGCGGGGCGGCGGCGGCGGCGCGGGGGGGGGGGAGGAGGCCGCGGGAGAGCGAGGGGAGGCGGGGGCGGGGGAAGAGTGAGGGTAGGCGTGGGGCGGAGGGTGATGTTGGGATTTTAGGGTTTAATCGGATCGTGTGGGTGAGAAGAGAGGAGAAAGATCGAATGGTTAAGAAGTGAGAGGGTGGACCGGCAACCACCAACTCCTTCTTTTAAATAGTCACACACCTCCATTAGTCCATAGAATGGTGTGTTCTATGGTAAACGCTCTATTGTAATTTCTTTTTATTGTCTTCGAGCGTCCATACTTTTTCCCGTAAGAGTTTTTCATATAAAAAATTTGTATCTTTCATCTCTATTTTTTATGTATTATTTACAATAAATAGTATCAGAGTACCAGATTTAAGATCAAACCCGCTACCCGGAGAAGGAGACTCCCGAGACGGCCATCGCACGGACAAACCGGTCCTGCACATCATCCGTACATCACCGCCGAGGTATCATCTACGGCTGCTAATTGCCTTCTCTGCATGCTCCGCCGCAAAACGCGATGGTGTCAAGCGTCTCAAGATGATGGACAAGCATATAGCTCAGGACTTGTCCAGCAGATCCGATCACTGCTGATTATATCGTATGATCCGATCAAAGGGTGGATTTCCCGCTGCAGCTTCTGGTTTTTTTGGGTGCTTGGAGTGAAGTTTACCGAGGGATTTTGGATCCGCTGGTAATAGAATCTCTGGCTTTTGGTGACGGCGTGGTTTTCGCCCGTCGTCGAGGTTGTGTCCAAGTGATCACGGAGATGGACTGCCAGGAATTGGTGCAGATGTGGGATAGGCAACCAAGAAAGCTCAGTTCTGGATTCCTTTCGTTTGTTGTCCAGTTTGCTCGGAGATCGGCTAATATTGCGGTTCACTGTCCTGCTAAGTATGCTTGCTTGCAAGAATGTCTTAGGCCTCGCTCAATATGGTTTATAAGCCGTGTTTTCTAGCTTTTTTTTGTATTATAGCGGCTGAAAATATATTATAGCGACTGTTAATTACATACTTACATTTCATTGTGCTCTACTATCACCATGGACAACACTGTTGGGGAATTGATCTAGGAAGAATCTGACAGAGGAAAAAGTCTAAGAAGGGTATAAATGAACACTGTGAAAACAACAATACGGAGAACATGGACTCCGGAAGAGGAAGAGGAGCAAGAAGTGTTGTTCTTTTCTTTCTTTCTCTTTCTTTCTTTCTTTGAGAGAGCAAGAGTAGGAAAAAGAAGAAGGATCGAAATGAACTATGTGAAAAGTAGAAACTTGAAAGAAGAACGCATCACTGGCTCTTATGAGTTAATTTACATATGACAAGTTGAAGCCAAAAGCACCAGAGCCACTATACCATTCCAAACATTTTACATTTTACCACAGCCAAATACTACCTAGTAGTGCTACTATACAACTACTTGAAACTACTTCTCATCTTCTCACAGAATGCGGCTCGCAGGCACGCTCAAAACAAAATCAGCACCACGAAATCCCCGTCGCATGATCATCAATAGGTTCCTGTAACGGCTGCTTCTAATGTGGTTCATGCTTGACAACATCACACACGCAAATAAGCAAATCTGTGTTTAGCAGTAGGGTTTGGTTCGAGACCGGGTCAATTGGGTCGGCATGGATCGGTGGATGGTGGTAATGGGCTGGGAATGATATTTCGGCCAATTGGGCTCTAGAATGGGCCGCATACTTGCGTGGAAGTTTCGGGCTGCCACTGCACCCAGTGAATTTGGGTTGAAAACATTAGAGGTCGGGGTCGACGTTCGGTTTATGCGGTTTGATTTATTCGATAAACAAATATTTTAATTTTTAAAAGTTGTTAATTGAATTAAGTAAATTAAAATAAAAAATCAAACCTAATTAACCAAATTATTTCAGTTTGGTTAATTCGGTTAACCGAAATATGCACAACACTTTAATATATAATAACATTATTTAGTTTAGTGTTATTATACCGGATTTATTTTTGAGCGAATGATATCTCTAGAAGCTACTAATGTTCTTCCTTTTGAGATGTTGAAAAATGCCTACAAAATTAAATGAGAATAGCCTTTGTTTACTACAAATTCACATAAGGGAAAAATAATATTTTAGTATTTTGGTTAATTCAGTTTTCTTGACTTAAAAACTGCACCAAAAACCAAAAACCAAATAGTATGAAATATAAACCGCACCAAATATCATACATCGAATAAACTGTAATTTTAAACTGCACCAAAACCAAAAACCAAATAGCATGAAAATATAAACCGCACCGAATATCATACATTGAATAAACCGTATTTTTGGTTTTTTTGTTTGATTTGGTTCGGTATTTTGCTTTGCGGTATAAAATGCACACCCCTAATTAGAGGGGTGTAAATGTTGAGTTGTTTAGCGCATATATACAATATATACGTAACATAGCTATCGTATATTTGTTTTTGAGCAACTAGGGAACGCTATACCATCGAAAGAGCTCCCATCGGTATAGCCTCTCCCTCCCTCCCCTCTCCTCCTCCACCGCTCTCCTTTCCTCCCTCTCTCTTCTTCGGTGTCGACGCAGTGTCCCTATCAGCGAGTTTTCCCTTCCCTCCCCCGCCGCTCCACCCCCTCCCTCTCTCTTCTTCAATGCCGGTGCAGTTCCACACCCCTTCTCCGCCTCCCCCTCCTCTACCATCGTCAGCGACCTCGCCGCCTCACTATGCCGCCGTTCCACTTCCCCGTCCAACTTAATATTCACTGTACCGTCTCTCCGTGCCTCTCTCCATTGCCTCCCAATGCCTTCTGCCATTGTCCACTACCTTCCCGGCCTCCTCTACATCTGGGAGGCATGGTGAATCCGTTGTCGGCGACGGCGGCCCCCTATCAGCACGTGAGCAAGGAAGAGAGAGCGTGATGGAACAATGGGTGTGAGATTGTAAAGATGCTATATGTTCGAATGGTATAATATTTTCTAATTTTTCTTTATTTTTACTAAAAAAATTTAGGAGCGCAACTGCACCCCACGCATCCTGTCAGATCCACCCTGGATAAGGGAAGCCTTGTAGACATATGAACTAATGAAGGTTAGTGGAAAGGTAGATGAGAATGTTGTCAAATTTAAAAAGATCGCATACCGAAGTGCCTTACGTTTTGAAATGGACAAAGTACAAGTTATGGAATGCCGTTTAATCTGTCTTAAGCAAACTCGAGCATTGGCTTTACTCCTACCATCAATCAATCTGCCTGCAGAAGTCAGGTCCAAACAATTTCATATTGGATTCTAAGTACAGCTGTTTAGATGTGTGCACAGCTACGTGTGATGCAATTAAACTCAACTCGAATTAATCGTAGGAAAACCATTTCAGCAAGAGATCGTTCGTGATTAGCAAATTAGGGTTAGCATCAACATAATCGTATCTTCTAGTTGATATGAAGCTATCAATTGGCCCTGAAGGTTCCAGAAAATCGCAGTGCGTGTTCACTATAAAATATGCCTTGGTAAGCTTTGAACATGCGTGATTGATTGGATTTGACTGTGATGGGTGCTTTATTAGTTAATTTATCCATTTTGCATTTTTTCATGGTCTGTGATGCACAATCATTGACTATGTATGCAATGTACATGACTAGGAGAGTATTGCGTGTACAGCTGTATAGATGCCTTCAAATACAATAGCTAGCTAGCTCACCTTAGCGGACATATATGTGTGTTGTGTCTGTGTGTGTTCAGAGGAAAAGACTGAGGCCACAGTTTAAGCAACAGATACCAATCCTAATGTTTTGTAAAGAACGTGAAAAAAATGATTTAGAGGACATATTCAATCATTGTAAGATGCTGCGTACTAAATCAAGTGCACCAACGAATACTACTCTTAATATGTGTAAAGAAATGCGAAAATATGATTACAAAAACATCTTCCATCATTGTAAGATGGTGGTACGTACTAAATGATCAAGTGCATCAAATAATCTCAAGTGTTCAAGAATCTGGCACAACAAACGGAGAATCCTTTTCAGAAGGCGTTAATTTGTTCGCCATCTTATTCAAAATAACTTAATTAAGTTGCCCGCGTAGCTACGCTGTCGTACAAGTTTAAAATTTTAACTCGGATAATCAATATAATGACTACGGAATACTCATATTAACTTCTGTTTCTAATTTCTACTTAGAGAAAACAGAAACCATTATGAATCTTGGTTTTTTTGAAGTGGTTTCTCCATTACTCTCGTTTCCGTCTCACTCGAGATAAGGCAAGGTCACATACGGTAGCATCACGCACCCTAATCCTCTTACTTTCGCATCGCGCAAGCATCTTTTTCCCACTATTCGCCCTTTCTTCTAAGAGCTATTTCTTTCAGTCGCTACTATTTATTTTCAATCAAAAACCATCAGTTACAGTCAAAAGATATCAGCCACAATTAATATAAACAAGCCTATAATTCTACAATTATTCTCTCTGTTTCAAAATATATTCTATAATTTTTGCTATCTTGTTTTAAAATATAAGGAGTGTATCTTCCCTCCTCTTCAACATTACAAGTAAACATTCACATTACTCTCACCTCTCTTATTTATAAGACATTAACACTATGGACGCTATATTCATTTTTCTCTAACATTCCCTTGGTTTCATGCGCTTTTTAATTTCCGTGCTCAAAAAATTACACCTTATAAAAAAGCGAGGGTTATCGAAAATCTGGATTTAGTTGGTGCAAAAAAAGTATTTGCACAGAAAGTTTGACTTTTTTTGCGAGGAAAAGTTTGATTCCGTTGATATTAACAAATTGATCTTAGCTCATCAGTTGTGTTCATTCATAACAAGGAACTTCTTGATGCGGAAATTTGATTCCTGAGACTCCTGATTGATTAGTTTGTCTGGGAGCAATTTCTGATCTCATTGCGCAGGAATTAGATATACATGATGGTAGCTTGTGTGCTGCACAAACTCAAGCGTAACTTGCTGACTAGAATAAAATAAATAAATGTTTAATTTAAGAAACAGTTTTTGTTGGTTGAGGTATGTATCACTTAGCTGGACTTGCTACCTGGCACATAAAGGGGTGACAGCAAATGGGGGTTGTCATGTCCAAGTGGACTTTTTTTTAAACTTATGGTTACGGTTTATAATTTTTGGTTAAAATTTTTTAATTTTGAGCTGTTCGTAATAAAGATTACAGAGAGATACTTACTTACGATTTTAGCTGATATAGATATTAGACTTTTAATATATACTACAATTAACTTATAGACTCTATATTAAAAAAATACTCTAATTGAAAGTTAGATACTGTAGCAAAAACCAAAATTCAGATAAAACATGCATATTTTTTGTTATTCAGGACAAAGGGAAGGGCCCACAATTTTTAAGTTTTAGCTGTCCTTGTTACTTTTTAGAGTATTACATTGATCGAGTTGGCAATTTGCCATACAAAACACCGCCCTACCTATCTATGCTTCACTAAAATCCGAACCACAGAACCACATAAGCATTCAAGGGGTTGATACTTGGTACAACGTGTGCTTTAGAAATCCGATCCGATCATTCGGTTTCAATTAGAAGCTGGGTTGTCTAAAAAAATGTTCAGAAAATAAAACTCATAGAATAGGGTAATTTTGAAATCTAAGCCTAAAACAAAACCCAATCTGAGAGTTGAGGGGGAAGGAGTCGACCATTCTATTTGTTGCCCGCTACTAATACATGGTTAATTAGTTGGGAGCTACGAGATGGGACACACGAGCAAAGACAAAAACGAGGTTTATCCTTTAAGGCCTGTTTATTTCAGTTATAGATTCTGAGAAGCAGCTGATGAGTATCTAACTAGTTAGAATCTCGTAGCAGTAATTTGTTTATTTTCTGAATTTTGTAACTTCTAGCTACTTAGAATCTAGATAAAAATTTGAACTATTTAGGGAGCTGCAGATTCTAAAAGTAACTGTAGCTCTCAGAAGCTAAAATAAACAGATCTTTAATTTCGAAAGGCGTGGTACGTACGTCCGTGGCATGTCGCCGATGTGGCAAACCCTTCCACTGCTGTCCGTCGCCTAATGGTCACCGGGGAAGGAGGGAGCTGTCATGCTGGTAGAGATACCACTCATGCCAGCGCATTGGAGTACCGTCCTTGCGTTTAGTACTTATGTTGGTTTAACAAGGCACAAGAGGATTCGAATGTTGTTAGTTAATAACAAATTAGCTGGATTTCTTCTGCTAATTCTTTAATTTGATCCTTTATCGTTGGGAAAATTAAGTGGCTAGTTAGCCCTGTTCTGTGAGATTTTTGATTTTTTCGAAAATACAAGTAAATATATTTTTAAGTAAATTTTTAAATAGTTTTTTGAGTCTAAAACTTATGCGATTATATTGACGTCTTTATTATCCTATGCCGTTTTGAAAAGTACGGATAAAAAATATCTTACTTAATTTCTCAATCTTAGAATCATATCGTCTTTCCCGGACCAGGATCAGGGCTGTGATTGGCCTGGGCGTTGCTTATTCGAGGGGCTCACGCCGCTCTCCTTAAGGTGGGGCCCACCGAGCAAGTGTGGGCCACACGCAGGGATGCCAAGTGATGTTTATCTGGCAGTGCCTGATCTTCCGCGGGGCAAGGATGTGCAGCATCTCAGTATCTCACGGATGCGTCCTTTTAAAGCATGTAAAATAGAGTGATATAATCTATTTATAAGAGGTGATATATAGGATTTTTGTTAAAATAGATGATAGAGAAAGAGACTGACTATAATTCCATAGATGGTTGAAACGCAAGAAAATAACCTACTATAGATGATTTTTATGTTCTTGTATCAATGTTGTTTATATTTTACAAATAACTATTATAGATAATTTACAGATAATTTATTATAGAAGATATCTTTAATGTTGTTAGATAGCGGCTGTCTATACCACTGTATATACTTTTAGACTAAATGATTCAATGGATGTGGACAACATCACACCAATAACCAATTGAGAAATGGAAAATCATTATGCCGAAAGTGAAATGACGGTTTGGGATGTTCAAGAGGCATTATGTCCATTTTTATCAGGTCTACGAACGCGTAAAGATAAAATGAAATACAACAACTTGAATATTGGACGGTACCGAGTTATTTATTATCATTTTGGCGAAGTTTATCAAAATTTTGTTGTGTCTTGTTGGCTGTGTACATATTAGATGGTTCTACGACGAACTTTACACTGTCATTTGAAATAAAAGAATAATTTAATAAGAAAATGAAAAAGATACATGATGAAAATCACCGTCCATCAATTCTTATTGTTCATAGAAAAATGTAGCTAGTTTGGTACTAACTTGACGTGGTTGTTATGTTAAAAAAACTGACAGTATATAACTCTGTAGAAGGTAATGCCGATAAGTTGGTTGTCTTCGACCTATAAACTAATAAATACTTGTACTTCAACATTCAGAGGTAAAATTCCATCTAAAAATTTATTCAAGGTACAAGTAAATGATAAATAGTTATAACTCTATTTCGGTAGCGTTCGGAATAACGATAGTTTATGCCTTTTTTAACTGTAACTGGCTGATTTTTTACTGTAACTGAGTTAGCTTATTTAGCATAATTAAATTTAAAAAAATTAAAAATAAAAACATGTTAATCCATCATAAACAGTACAAAGAAATACAGAAAAAAATAAAACATAAAAAACACAAAAGAAAAAAAGAAAAAGAATAGTAAAAAACGTGGAACACAGAAGCCCATCACAACTTCTCGTCGCTGAGCGGGTTCATCACATTGACATCAACAAATCAATAGAGTTCTTTTAAAATAACTTAACCATGTTAATAGAGTGTTTAAATTTTTCTTCCGTCGCAAAAAATATTTATTGAAAAGATATCTCAATGTACACTACATTTTACCAATTATTTCTAACAGCTCTCCTATCTGATTAACAAAATTAGTGACAGCCTCAAATCATCCATGCAATTGACACGACACTTGACCGGATTACGAAGTCATGACACAGAGGATCCTAGCAACATACTCTCCCTGACTCTCTCTCTCTCTCCACTACAGGCCTCCAGCACAGCCTGCAAGACTCCAAGACGGCACCACCCATTCATCAATCAGTCATTTTTGCTTCGGTTTATAGTTTATAATTACAGTTTATAAATTTGAAGTTATTTATAAAAGAGTATATAATAACAGAAACTTATATACGATTTTAATCAATATTAATGAAGTCACTATAGAATATACTATAATTAACTTATAAATTCTACTTTAAAAAGATAATTTGTTTGAAAGTTAGTTACTATAAAAATTGAAAATCAGTTTTTAGAAATCGGAAAGAAAAGGCTGGCATCCCTTTCATAATCTTGTTCCTATTTGACATTTATACCACTGCATCCCTCCGACAACCACGCCACCTTATGTGGGGCACCCTGTAATTTCTTGCAAGCCCAGGGTGCCTTTCCTGCCAGCCTATCCATTATTTATCACTCTCATGGCATCGTGGCTCTTGTACTGCTGCCCATTGATAGGTTGGTGATCACAGCTACACATCACACCACAGGAATCATTGACAGGAGCTAGAACATCTCTCCTCACTCAGCTAGCAGCAGCATGTATGCTTTCCTTCCAGCTTCTTCGATCATTTCCTTGGCCTGCTCCTTCAGTGCCATGAGGAAATTTTTGTGATGTGTTTTTTTTTGTGCCTTTTGTGTTGATATGGGAGTAGCACAGTTCTTTGGAGGGGTGAGATGGCCAGTGTCTGGAAAACCAAGGTTCTCCCTGGACTCAACAAGATCTTTGACAAGGATGGCAAGAAGGCTGCTGCTGCTGAGTTCTTGAAGTCCTTCAATAAGGTAGGGATAGGCACAGTTGAGGTGATAGTCTAGCTTTCTTCAGTAATTTTTGTTGTGTTTATTAATTGGGTGTGGTGTGGGGTGTGCTACCTGCTATGTGTGCAGGAGGAGATTGGCAAGGAGATTGAAGACAAGAAGACAGAACTAGAACCCAAGGTTGTGGAGGTAGTTGAATCGTCTCCTCCTGAGATTAAGGTAAAAGAATTCTTCAGTTTTTTTTCTTTGGGTTGCTTGAGACATAACAGTAGCCACCTATAAGTGATAGTTGTAATCATTTTTACTAATTAAACATACTGTAGGCTTTGATAAAGGATAAAAAGCCAGCCAAGATCAAGAAGAACTCGGCTGCAGTCACCAAGTTCCTTGAGGAATTGGCCAAGATTGGTAAGTACGACAAAACTAAATCATTCTTGATTTGTATTTCCATTGTTCTTAAAACTTGAATAAGTAAAAATAAAATCATACCTATAAATTTGTAAGGTTTTGCATGTGAATCTCTCTATAAAAAAGCAACTTGGAAAAAGGGAAAAACTTGAAGGACTGGTATTTTTATTTTCCAAAGAGTAATAGCTAAGTGAAGTACATGTAGATAGTGGGTTTTACGTAATGAATTAGTTGATAAATTTTGTTCTCGTCATACGCAAATGCATTGCTCCATGGTATTGAAAAGCCAGAACTATATATGCATATATCTTTTGAAAATGAATATATCAAGGGTAACATATTTTTAAGGAAATTAGTTGCCATTTATCAATCACCTTTGCTAACACAAATAGGATTGCCTTCTTTTCAAGTTTCTTTTAGCAATCTTGTCGAGTCATTTTCTTAGAATTTTATTTCTTAAATAACCTTTATTCCTTGTCTTTTGAACAAATAACCTTTATTCTCTAGTCACATAATTAAACCTTTTTTTGCACGGTTCACGTAATCAAATTGCATATGAATCTTCTCACCTATGTTTCGTTGAGCAGAAGGTCACATGCAAGCTCCGTTACTTTAGCTGATGCAGACAAAAGCTTAACTAGTCGAAGAAAAAACAGCAAAACAAGCACACAGTTCTAATTTAAGCCTCAACCACTTCCTTTTTAGTGTAGAATCGCATGAAACCTCATATTTAAGATATGTATACAATATTAGGTTAAATTAATTACCTTGAATGAATATTTCTTGTTCCTAATACAAATGATACGCAGCTCTGCTGTGTCTCCTCGGAACAAAATGAGTTTTTTCTTGTTCTTGAAAAACATTGGTAATCCTCAATTAATTAATTAATTTCTAATGAAACTACTACATACTATGCTCGTTTGCAGAATTCCCGGGAGCCAAGCAGGTGAGCGACGCGGTGGCCAAATCCGGCACCACGCCCCTCTCCGGCGCGATCGTCTTCATCTTCGACAAGGTTGCGCCTTTCGTCCCCAAGGAGGAACCCAAGGCCGAGCCGGAGCCGGCCGCCACCGCGGCGGCGGAGACCACCTCCCGGGAAGTCGCCGTGGAGGAGAAGAACGAGGAGACCCAGCCCGCCGCCGCGGAGGAGGCGGCTGCGGCGCCGTCGGAGGTGGTAGAGGAGAAGAAGGAGGAGAAGCCGGCCGAAGCCGAAGCCACGCCGGCGGCTGAGCCGGAGAAGAAGTGATCGATCACTGAACTCTGAAGCCATTCAAGCTACCTGCTGGTAAAAAGAAAATCTCTAAGTTATTGTGATGATCATTCTCTGTCTACGTAGTTGGACAAAGTAAGTAAAGACACACACCTGCCATGCATGCATACATATTCGCATGCACACACGTTGCATGGAGATATGGATGCACGAACATTTGTTATTCTTTCGCCTCGACCTCTCCTCATTATTCTCTCCCTCTCTCTCTTGATGATCGATGATCTCTCCTCCGTGTAAATTTTTCTTTTTTTTGGGTGATTAAACATGTGTAATTATATTGATATGTTTGTTGG
Source organism: Melocanna baccifera (assembly GCA_036346265.1). Taxonomy (NCBI): domain Eukaryota; kingdom Viridiplantae; phylum Streptophyta; class Magnoliopsida; order Poales; family Poaceae; genus Melocanna; species Melocanna baccifera. Next base: position 6,155,520 of record CM070677.1, on the reverse strand, counting down.
TCATGGTGAGGAACTTGTCTATATTTTTTTTGTTTTTAGTTTCATCAGCTTGAGGTGTGAATGAGACCAACATAAGCTCCCTTCAATTGTAATACGAATTAATTAATGGGTGTGGATATATATAGTACAGTTTGTTGCTGTTCTAGCTAGCTCACATGCTGTGATCGATGAACTCTATCCGTGAAGAGGTTTGGTAGGAAGGGTATATCCTCTGCAGTATTGTTCCATAAAAGCGATGGCATGCATATTTCATGGTAGCACCTAGTTGATATCCTAATTAAGAATGTTCTTTTGCAAGGCTGATAAACTTTCAGTCAAATTTCAATTCAGTTTATGCTAAAAGCTAGGTATCGATTAATTCTTGGAAATAATTACTGCAATTATATACCAAGAAACATAGGAAGTCTACAGGTATTCTTTCTTGTTTTTTTGACAAGTGACATTGTAGGGGAGGCCCCTACTGTATATATAAATATATAAATAAAGAACAAAAGGTTTATGTACAAAGAAATTAGAAAAAGAAAAGAAGAAAAAAGTTTCAACTCTCTAGGGTCAAAGATCATCAAGAAATAGTTTCTAGCCAATCAAGGTTTTTGTGTCTACGTTCTTCTTTGACTCAGTGCACATGCAACGTGAGTTCATTCTTGAAAAGACATTTTCATGTAGAAATATTTGGCGTGATATTCTCAAACACCTTGCCATTTTGTTACCTCCAAATGTGCCAAGCAACAATAATAAAAATTCCCATATAGAATTCAGAATTAAAGGTTGATTTGATTCTCTCCACTTTAAAATTAACATCCATCGAATTGTCCCAATTGAAACCAATAGTAGTCCAACATGCTTGCCTGAATTTGCAGTAAAAAAAAAAGGTGACTCAAAGTTTCCTCCTCTCTATGTTGACATAGCACACAATACTGATCACCTTTGAAGTGGTAATGCCTTCAGAGTAGCATATCTTAATTTAGTGTTTAGTCTATCATCAGAAAGAGCCATACAAAAACTTTAAGCTTTATAACACACTTGCTTTTCCATATGCATTTGAGATGGTGCCGATGGTTGAGAGAGTTAAAACAGTACTTACAATATCTTTGAGAAGAGCGTTGTGCAGAGCCCCATATGTACGTCCAAGTGTCACGGCAGTTGTTTTATGGATCGGTAGGAATCGTTTGGTATCATAGGTATTCTTTCTTTCAGGGGAAACAAACGTCACAAACTTAATTGTCCATTAAACATCTCTTCACAAGATAAGCACGAGAATTCGGTAAGAAATTATTAAGGTACTAGTTAGCACGTGGTGTACCAAATTAAATCATGGTACGAAACCTAGCTAGAGAGATAACTTAGGGTCGACTTTGGGGCTGGTTAGCAAAAATAAATCTCAATCAGTGGCCGCGATGAAAAGGACGTGAACTTGATCCAATCACGCGGCTCTCTCGTCACTGGACGCGTCTCTCAGGAGAAGAGCTAGAGGGCCAGCATGATGTGAGGCTGATCAAAAGAAATTAAGGATCTGTTCTTTTTGACTACGGTTGATGGTTTTTAACTGCGGTTGATGGCTTTTTGGCTATTTACGACAGAGATTATGGAAAGAGAAATACTCGCTTGCAATTTTTGATGATACAGATATTAGTTTTTTAACGTGTACTATAATTAATTTATAGACTCTATCTTAAAAAAATACTCCGTTTAAAAGTTAGTTACTGTAGCAAAAGTCAAAAACGGCTTTTAGAAGCCGCAAAGAACAGGATCTAAAACTTATGATCGATCGATATGGCAACGAAAATAATAACTGATTAAAGAAAAGATTTTGAAAGGAAGAAGGAACGAAAGGGAGGAGAAATGGGGGTTGATTGATAAGTTTTCGTTGATATTTTGCTCGAAGCTTAGGTCCGGGGCAAATTAGTAATTTCGCGCCTTGTTTGTCCAGTACCTTGGGCTGCCCTGGTCGCTGTTGGGCTCAGTAACGTACGCATCGCGAGGTCCACACGTGGATGCTTCTCGTGTGCGAGGAGTATCTTGTTTTCACGGCTCGAAAATATGACCGGAGTTCGAATCTCACAGAACAGTTGGTTAGCAGAGGAGTTAAGTTCGCGTACGTATAACGAAATATTTTATATATCCATTTCTTTATCAACTCGTATTAACCATAGATTCAAAGGTCTATGGAATTACAAACCAAGCAATGATATGAAGCTAAAACTAATCAAAATGGAGGTGTCTTTGGAGAGGAACACATGAAAATAACTTATTCATGCTAAATTATTACTTGTAAAGAAACTCCATTCAAATGACCTGGAAAGTAAAACAATGATTGGCCTAAAGAGCTTCGTAAGTAAATTACCATTATTTGAAAATTAATTTCTCTGTCCATCCTCCTACTCGACAAGTTCTTGTAGATGAGGATCCGCTAGAGCCTGATTTCTCACCTCTACAACAATATAGATATAATGTCGAATTGGCGCAGGTTCCACGGTAATTGATACACATAAATCTGCATATCAAACAAATGGAAATAATTATTACAGAGATGCAAAACAATTAGTACATTAATAGCATAGAGACTTATACATTCTAACTTGTTGGCATATCTTGAATTCGGGAAGAATATGAATTTGCTCTCTACCGTTGTTGACAATCCACTTAAATATGAATCATTGTAATTAGAATGGATATGTATAACAATACGCTGTAAAAACAATGGTACATATTACTTACTAGCAATTCTGTTGACCTTCAAAAGGGTAACAACTAGACAATAGAAGTCGGCCTCAGCCGAGCACCAACGTGTGATGTGGCGCGCAACATAGTAGTCCTAGAAGCATATGAATATCAACTCTCAGCTGTGCATTTATCAAGTAGTTGATAATCAAAAAATGCTAATTGTATTTGATCAATGTTTGAAGTTCACACAGAACATTCATTAGGGCTATCTCTATGGTCGGCATCCGATGGGGCCATGAATCGTAGTATTCAACAGCGTCAACATGTACGACCAGCCCGATAACATCTACAGAAAGTCATAAGCATATAGTAATGGCATGCTCTAGAATCTAAAACTTCATAAAGTACGTCTTTTGTAGTGTACAATGCCAAGAAATGTGATGCACTCTCATGTGAACCAATATAACAGCAACAAGCTCAAAATGGTATAAATTTCAACCAAAAATAGGAACCAACCAATTTACCTGCTTTCTATTGATAACATGGTTGTCTTCGACTACACTGTCAACAACAGTAGGATCAGCAAAGGTAATAAATCCAGAGCCTTGGGGTTTTGGGTATAGTGGTCCTTCATTATGACAACATCAATTATCTCCCCATACTTCCCAAAGTGTTCTTTGAACATACCTGCATGTTAAGAAGTAAGCAAAGCAATTAGCAGCAAAGAAAAACATCCCTTTCACATCAGTACTTCCTAAACCCATACACTTTAAGCTAGAGCCAAGCATTCCACTAATTTATGGGGTGTCGCGAAGTTCAATATAGAATGATGACCTCCAGTAAGCTAGCTCATCAAGTACACTTGTTACATGCCCAATTAACCGGCTCACAACATGTGCAAAAGCTAAGCATATTGACTCCTACAAAGACATACAAAATCGGAAGAAAATTGCAAAGTATATGTGGAATGCTTTAACTATTTTTTTTAACAAACTCTTTTTAAACTGTGACAACGGTAACGTGAAAGATTGCATTTATAAACACATTTACTAAGTGGCCAACTACCCAACAAAATTAGGAGAGCTGACGTAAAATCACTTGTCGCCTAAGCTTTCTTTGAAGGGAGGACAGAGACAGACCCATACTGACTACACCGCTGCACCGAAACTAAGCTTGCAAAAACTATGCATCTAAGCAACAAACCAACTAATCTCAGCCGGAGCGACTAAGCTACAACATCCAGAACAAAGCCAATCGCCGGTGGAAACGAACCCTAACCAACTCGTTAGGGTTCAAAGCGCCCAAAATCCAAATCATTCCACCACAAAAACAACAGCAACGCATTAAACAATCGATCGATTACCACACCGAAGGCCAGAACCGTAAGGTCGGGAAGGGACCGTACGTACCATGGTGTGGCGCTCCACATCCGCTGGTAGTCGCCGCCTCACTCTCTAATCTGAAGGTGTGAGGATCGAGTGGGTAGCTCGGGCATGGTGGATCGGGAGACCGATTCTCTCATATTCAAGAAAACAAAGCATTTCAAACACAATTATTATTACATCTATGGTTCAGAAATAGTAGAGATTAGAAAATGGATCGAGAGTATAATGTTGCCAACTCTTCCTTTCCAGTAAAATAGTTGAAATCCTATCACTTGTTTCGTATGGTCATCTCAGCAAATTTTGAAACAAGGCCGGATACCGCCGCTGATGGTCATCTCAGCAGGTAAGTTGTTAATCATTAACCAAATCGATCTTTCCCCTTGGAAAAAAATTCTTGATAATTTATAACATCGACTGGTTTAATCCAATTATCTCAAATATATCTTGATCTCCCTTAAAACAAAGTGGCTTAGAGCTTGATTAGTCTGTCTGGCAAGAGTGAGACGACCTACCCGGGTTGGCGAGGAGAACCGGCCGGTATAGATCTTCCGTGCCTTGGAGCACCACGGCGGCGGCAGATCACGTGATCTCCATCCCCGTCTCCCCTCGTCGCAGCGCCGAGTGCTCGGGCGCGGCCGCAAGCGCAAAGACGAGCGACGAAACGAAACCTCACGTAATGTGATGGTCACTCAGCAGGTAAGTTGTTAATCATTAACCAAATCGCAAAAAATTCATAATTTATAACATCGTTGCATGTCGCGCGCAGACGTGCGGCGGAACCAGTGAAGCTGAGATGTAGGTGTGGGATCTGTGCCAGGTTAATCAAAGAGACATCGAGCAGCGTCTTCTGACAAATGACGTGGTCGTGTTCTTCACCTCTCCTTCTTCCTTCTCTTTTAGGGGCATTTATTTTAACGATGGTTTCTGATTTTTAACTGAATTTTAGTATAGTTGACTTTTTTTACTGTAGATGGTTTAGCTTTTTAGGCATAATTAAATTTAAAAAATATATAAAAATAGAAAAATATATTAGCCTATCACGGACAATGAAAAGGAACACGGAAAAAAGAAAAATATAAAAAAGCCTAAAAATCTTTAAAAAATTCAGAAAAAGATGAATTACCGAATAGTAAAAAAAGCTAAACCTAGAAGTTGAAGCTAAAAAAAATCAAACGAGCGGGGCCAGATGACGATACATGTCTTATTCTTTTATGTTTTTGGTTTTTATCATATTTGATTTCTCTAAAAATTAAAATAGATAGAGTTACTTTTAAAGCGGATTCTCTAAGTAGTTGTCTAAGCTTGAAAATATATGTTGTTCATATTGATGTCTCTACCATTTACTATAAAAAAACGTAATCCAAAACCATCAACCAAAAAAAAAACATCACCGAAACCCACGATAACAAGATCATACACAATGATACAACCATGATAATTAGATTCCTGCAGAGCGGCCAGTTTAAGAAAGAATAGTTTTTTGAAAGGACAGGGGACAAAATCTTCTTCTTTCTAGTGTTTTGTTACTTTCTTTTAAATTTGGAATAAGTATATTTTACCCCCTGAATTCTTACGATAGTTTAAGTTTTAACTTCGAACTACAAAACCGGATATTCAACACCTCTCAACTATCAAAACTAGGTATTTTACCCTCTAGACCATTCCATCCTAGTTTTCGTCTGAGTGGCGTTGATGTGGAAGTGGTTTTTGACACATGAGCTTGTTTTAGGATGATATAGTAGCCCAGTCAACATAATCATCATATAAATAAGAAATATATAGTAGGGCCCACCCATAAGCCTCATGTCCTCTCATTCTCTTCCTCTCTTCTCTCTCTATCACAACTGGCCACGCTACTAGCTGCCAGCAACGACGACCACCACCATGTTCTTCTTCCTTTCTTCTCTCCCTCTCCCCCAGAGTTCATCACCACGACGGATGATCTAATCAGCATTGGACGCGGAGATCGTGACGTGGATGAATGCACACCATCACTGACCTCTGCCTCTGCATTTTCACTAGAGTGGGTAGTAATTAGATGCCAATGCTGGCGATTAGAGTGGACAGAGGATGCGGCTCGATGACTAGGGCACATGGGATCTAGACCTTATTGTGGGTGATTGAAGCAACGTAGCTTAACTAAGTGCTACAGTTGCTCCCAATGTCATCGCTGCAGCCGGAGATTGGGGAGGAGGACAAGACGACGGAATCTTGGGAGGAGACCTGCATCATTTCCCCCTCTCTTCGCCCTTTGTCATGTGCCCATCTCATCCGTGATCCCTTCTCCTGTTGCGCCCAGCATCGCCCTACCCTCCTGGACAACAAGGAAGATGGCGATGGCGATCTACAAATGAAGGAAGAGGAGAGAGATTAGGAGGTGAGGTCGCGGTGGAAGGAAAAAGCGAGCTCACCGATGACAAATCTCTGGCCTCCTCCTCCACCATATTTTTTTACTTGTTTGATGATTTAGCTGACTGACTAACACATTATCCTAAAACTAACCCATGTGTAAAAAAAACCACTATCATGTTGATGCCACATTAGCTAAAATTACCTTCAATTAGTCTCAAGGGGGGGTGTTAAATAAACGGTATTGATAGTTGAATATTGTAAAACATCCGGTATTACATTTCCAGATTGAAAGTTCGACTATCGCAAGAGTTCAGGGGATAAAGTAGATATATTCCTTTAAATTTCTACTTTTTTATTTGATCTCTATAAATAATTCGAGTGTTAATTTTATCATATTTATTTATTTAAGGACGACGACATTCTATAAAGGAGAGAAAAAATATTTTACTAAAATAAATATTCTAAACAAAATTTGACTGGACATAAGTGCTTACTAGATTATTTGTGAGAGGAAATATTTCTGTATTTATGAAGCAGACTGGGAAAAGAATGAAAAGGAGATGTTTTCAGGTTTCTTGCCAATATTGGCTAGTGGAAACCTTAACTTGATCTCATGTTCTCAATTTTTTTTTTGGAGTTTAGTTGGACAAGCTACATAGGAAGAGCTATCTAGAATGATTGGGGTGTATTGGTTGGCCAGTTGTCCTGGTGGCTCAGTTGGGCCAGGAGGCCCAGGGCCAGGTCCACATCGATGGCTGAAAACTAGAGGTTGCCCCAACCTAACAAGCTCCTCAGGGTTAAACTAGATTTATAAGCATAGTACTACTAGTATTAAACTTCTAATCATAAGCTGGATTCTGATCATTTGTTGTTTCTTTTTTGTCTTCACATCGCATCTATGATATACCTGCCGGCAGGCTTGTTTTGTGGAGGGTGGCAACAATTAGTTAGTGACTTAGTGTGTTGTGATCTAAACAGGCCAGAGATTATTGGATCAAATACAAACAAATCTTCAAATAACACACCTAACAAATCAATTCAAACTCCGGCCTTTAGCCAGAAAACATAGGTGCCACACCACTTGGATTAGCCGGCGTTTCGGCAAAAAACTTGTTTAACTGAATGTCTTCAGAGTTTAGAAGAAACATGCATATGCTAGTAGTAGCAATAATTATTATTGATGTAGCAATTGATGCTTGTGTGGTATGTTCCATCAACCCAATTCACATAACGGTGGTTTTGATTGCGAAAATATGTAAGATGCAGCTGAAGCTATACTCGTATGGGAAATGTGAGGCTTGCCTTCTTTTGTTTGACAAGTACCCATATATATGTGTGGTCTAGTTGATCGAGAAGCCTCTTAATTTATCGACAATGCAGCAATGCTAACGTATAGTTAGTTATATTGAGGTGTACTAGCTGCACCTAGCTATTTACCAAGTCATGTGCAAGCAAGCAAGCTAGCTGCAACAAAATCTGCATTGAGTAGTACTGGCTAGTGCAGTTAATTTGTGCAATTCCCTGGTTTGTGCATGGCAATTGGCAACAAAGTCAAGAACAGCCAAGCCAAGCAGCAGCAGCAGCTGCTGCAGCTCTGCACGCCATGAATTAATGTAGCTGGGTGTGCAGGTGGGTGAGAGTGTAGGGTTGGGGCTTGGAACATGTAACATGGGATGCTCTCAGAGTTGTGCAAGCAAGTGTACTGCTGTTATGATCATGTATGGAGTCATATACTTCATCTTGGACAAGGTGGGGTCAGAGTTGTGCAAGCAAGTATACCTTGTCTGATCGAATCAGCAGCACATGAGATCGAGCTGCCACTTTCGAGTTTCTTTTAGCAATCTTGTCGAGTCATTTTCTTAGAATTTTATTTCTTAAATAACCTTTATCCCTTGTCTTTTGAACAAATAACCTTTATTCTCCTGTCACATAATTAAACCTTTTTTTTGCAAGGTTCACGTAATTAAGCTGCATATGAATCCTCTCACCTATGTTTCTTTGAGCAGAAGGTCACATGCAAACTCCGTTACTTTAGCTGATGCAGACATAGTCTGCTTCTTCACTGGCCAAATTACTCTTCTGAAGCTAAATCGCCATCCTGGTGGCAAAAGGTAGCAGCAGATCCCCAACTATCTGAAGGCAACTCAGCTACACAGCATTTTCTCATGAAACTGCTGGTGGTGTATGGGTTCTCTAGAATTTGTAGCCGACAGTGCGTCCGCTCTTGGTTAATTTCTTTGTGCAAGTTCAGAAGAAAACATCAAAGCTACAGTTTGCAGATCGTGGAGTACGTGTATATACACTCTTTTGAGAAAAGAAAAATCTGACCTTAGCTTAGAAAGGAAAACAAAAGAAACAATAGATACTACTGGCCCAGAAATCCATACAAGTACGGCCCAAAAGAATAGCCATCTCGGCCTGTCCATCCCAGAAAATCCAACCTGCCCAACACCTTGTACTTCACTGGCCTATTTGAAGCCCATCTAGGGGCAGCCCGCATAATGCTCAGCTCTGTCTCTGGTGTCCTTGCCGCAACGCTCGAGTGTGCTGTACAAGACCACTGAGAGGCGGTGGCCCCCACGCCACGCGCGCTCCCTCCCTCTCCACCGACCGGCCACCGACCGGCCCCAATGGCGGGCTACCGCGGCGCCTCCGCCGGCTGCGGCGGAGGCAGCGGCGGCGCTGCGGCGTTCGCGACGCGCGTGCTCCTCCTCCTCACGCTGCTGCCGCTCGCGCTCGCCGCGTTCGCCTTCGCGCTCCAGTGGCGCGGCGGCCTGCTGGACCCGTCCGGCGCCGCGTGGCCTGACGACAAGCAGCGGTTCCCAGGCATGGAGAACAGCCCGCTCGGGTCGTCGTCCTCCTCCTCCTCGGGGGGCGGCGGGTCGTACTTCGCCGTCTCCTCCTCATCGGCCTCCTCCGCGGCCGCCGACTGCGCCGAGATCCTCGGCCGGAGCGCCTCCCCCCACGGAATCTCCCTCTACCGCGGCTGGAACTTCGACTCCGACGCCGGCCTGACCCCCAAGGTGCGACCCCGCGCTTCCGCCCCGATCTGATCAGCGCGTGGAGATCCCGTTTTTAGAGCGATTCGATGTGATCTCGTGCTAGGGAATTGCGACTAGTTTAGATGTGATCCGAGTAGCTTGTAGCCTGTTGAACAACGATATTGCGCGATCTCGCCTGAAACTTTTTTAAATTTACAATAGCGATTTGGTGCGACCGCCTATTCCTGGGGTTGTGAGGATGAGATCAGATAGTGTTTCTATGTGAATTGCTGTGATATCGTGCAGTATTCCGCAGTAGTACAATGCCATGGAGTGGTTTTTCTTTGTTTTGAATCGATGCCTAATAGGTGGAATTGTAAACCTCACTTTCGTATCTAGGCCTGTTCCTACAATCCTACTTCTTATTGCAAAGGCCTATCTTCTAGAGCAATTTATTGCTTGTTCAAGGGTGATTTAGCTTCTGTAGGCTCAAGGCTGTGCTGTTTCACCAAATATTGTCATATCTGATGTGATCTTGTTAGTATTTGCTTAGATGTTTTAGTTGCTTAGAGGTACAGAAGATGGATTTTGACCCAGAGTTGCGTTGAGTAGTGCAGCCTTCCATAAACTTGGGATGTTAGAATTTGCGGGTTGGTTGACTTGCAATCTTGCATTTGTGCACACAACCACAATATTTTGGTGAACTTTGCATTGATTCAGTGCGATGTTGTTTTCACTAGGTATGGAATCATGATCTTTGCAGAATTTAGTCATGGCTTAGGAACTGGAATACTAGATGCTTATCCAGATTATTCATTTGATAGAAGGCACATATGACATATCTAGTGCAAAAGGCGATTTTGGCCATCCGATCTGAGTCCAGCGGCTGTGATGATGGTGGGTGGGAACCCCCAATGCACTTATACGATTTTCACCTAACCTCCCGACGCCCTCTTCTTTTTGCAAAAAACACCCCCACGATAGCTCCCTCTCCTCGAACTTCTAGCGAGCGACTCGCTCGTTCCTCTCCTCCCGCTCTAAGTGCCACCTGCGATCTAGGGTTAGCAGCACAGCATGGTGCTTATCTTTTTAAGTAAATGGGTCATACAGGTGATAATTTACTAGCACATTTCCCCCTGTATGTACAGTAAAAATTGCAGTATATGTACATCCTGTACTTGTATTATTACATTGATATGGATGGGAGTTTAGGCATGGACTTGTATCCAAGTATCTTGCATTGCAAGTCCGAAGACAGGATATATGATGGCCACATGGTTTTTAAATATTTGATGAAGTAGGGAAGACACATCAAAATCATTCCATGGCCCTGGAATATCGTATCTATATAGTAATGGAGTTAAGTAAAAAATTAATTAGTTAATTAATTTGAACATCAAATCATGTATTATTATGGGAATTTTGTACACATGTCTAGAGTCTTGTGCAGCGCAGCATGATGCTTATGTTGAGCTAATTCTGCCCCTTGGATATCTCTTCGTGATACTGCAGATCTGTATCACAGGAAGCACATCCGCTGGCCTACACCAAATTCTTCCATGGTTGTATTATCACAAGGTCATTGGCGTTTCACACTTTTTTCTCTTTGTTGAAGGAGAGGCTGCAAAACCAGCTGTTACATCAGTTCTTGAATCTATTCGGGTAAGTAAGTCTCTCCATGTCCTTTGGCTGTGTGACTTTTGCATGATCTAGTTTTGACTTTCTGTGTCTCTATTTTAGGGTGTAAACGTTATCTTCAGAACTAAAGAACTGAAAGAGAAACAGGACAGAAGGTATGGTGATATGCTGAACAGTTATATGAGATTTTTTAACTGACAAACCTAGTTCATGTAAATATGTGAAGGTTGGTTGGAAATTTCATTCACAACTAATGTAAAATTCAGTTCTTGTAAATAAAAAACTTCTTTAACAAGTTATAGATAAGGAATCCACTGATAAATTCTGATACTATGCTTCAAATTATGTGGTTGAGGTATGGTAAAGATGTCAAGTTACTTGTTTCTATTACAATGTTGTTGATTGAACTCTTCATGAGATTGAACCATGTTCGGAAGTATTGTTGTAGGTTGGATCCTATATTCAGTTTTTGTTGTGCAAGTGAACTATGTATATATTGCTAACTAGTTTATTGCTGTATATTCTTCATGTTTTGGTAATCTGAACTTGTTTTGTTTCAACCATTTTCAGTCGCATTTGGAACGAGACTTGGCTGGCAGGTTTCTTTTACAAACCATGCAATTATGAACTGTTTGTTAAGCAATCACTAAACATGGAAATGGCTATTGTTATGGCAAGGGTATGAGCTGTTTCCTTTTAGCTGTTTGATTGTATTTGTTTACATAGCAATCTTGACGTTCATGTTCTTTTGTAAAGAGTAACATAATAGCTATCGAATGTTTTATTAAAAAACATTAGGACTCTTCGTTTTAACTTTCAGCTACCTTTTTGCTATTTCAACTCAATTTCTGAGGGGAGCCATAATAATCATCATATCATGTTCCCGCTTCTCTATTCAACTATGTAGCACCAACACCAATACATTACATCAATAGTGCAACACATCATGTAGCCTAACATTCAGGTATTTAAGTAACAATGGTAAAATGTTGATGGCTCTGGTAATATTAACTTTAGCTGTAAAAGATTTCTCAACTTTTTCCTCTGCTATATTGATTTCCACTTCCCCCACTCATGTGTAGGATGAGTAGTGGATGGTGGATAAAGTGTATGTAAAGTGCATAAAATATGAACATGTGCGCCAAAGTTACTCCTTAATAAAAAAAATATATGTTCCCTTTCGCAGTCCACTATATATGTTAGCCCAGGTGCTACTGCTATTAACTAAAAATTCAAGAAACTCCAATCACCTTAATATGCTCTGCTATTGCACCAATGCCATATCAAGGATGCGAGTTTACATCAGTCAATTGTTGGCAAATATTGACAAGATTAAAATGATCTGCTATACTTACGAGGAATTTTACATGCTTTTGTTGTAATTTGGAAAGGCCTTGATTTGATGGCGAGTATGATGTGAGCTTCCCCTGTTTGGTTATCGCAGGATGCTGGAATGGATTGGATCATTCATCTTGATACTGATGAGTTAATTCATCCAGCGGGTGCCCGGGAGTACTCCCTGAGGCGATTGCTTTTAGATGTTCCTGATAATGTTGACATGGTTATCTTCCCCAACTATGTGAGTTGCAGAGCTAATCTGTTGTTGAATATGGTAACCTGTTTCACATCTGATTGTTATATATTTTTTAACCAGGAGAGCAGCATTGAGCGGGATGACATCAAAGATCCTTTTACTGAGGTATGCAAGCTACTATTATCGATAACACATATTCAAATAAAAGGAAAGATTGGCTCTATACCATGATGTAAGGCACAGTTTAGTGAAAACCACACTGAAAAATACAACTCCAGAGAAAAATATTGATTACTTGACATTTTGCAAACATCTTACACGATGCTTTAGCATTGGTGACGTATTCAAAAAATGTTTGCCTGTAGTTTGAAATCATGTTATAGAACTTGGCGTCCATGAGGAAGCAGTATATGAAAATCGAAGAGAAGCTCACCAATTGTGGCAACTGGTGGCAAAAGTCCTTGTTATTTCCTTATTGTGGTTCAGGTCAATGCTTGAAATTACAGACTCAGAATCGCTCTGGTTTAATCACAATGCTACCCTTCTTTTTGGATTACACTACTTAGAAGCTAGAAGTTGAAACCTGAACAGTGGAAGGATCTTTCTCCTTTTGTGCATCCTGTCAAAAGGAGAGCAGCTTCACAAGGATAAAGTTGTGCTACTTGGTGAAGGCATGGAGACCAGTTAGCCAGTTTACCTAGTTGATATGCAATATGCCCAAAGTTGTCACGGTGTCGCCAAGGCGTCCTGTCAGCTGGATGCAGACACCGGGGGCCTCTGCCCAAGATTCCAGACTTAGGCAGGTGACTGGGAACCCTGGGTGACGATATGGCCGCCCGAGTGTCGTCTAGGGAGGATGCCTGCGGTCGACCGGTGGAAACAAAACCCTTAAAGGGTAAGGTATCACGTGATAGAGGTGAGAGAAAACAGATCTGGGAGGGAGTGGAAGAACTTGGAGTGAGGCCACCGCCACCCCTTTCCAACTCGATTCCGTTGCCATCGCCCCTCAATAGCTCGCCTCCGTCGCCGCCGCCCCACTCTAGCTCGGTTTCATCGCTACCGCCTACTGCTTGGAGAGCATCTTCCGGCTGCAGCTCGTCGCCGTCGTCCCCCTCAGCTAAGGCCAGTGTCCTCCCTTCTCCTTTGTTCTTACTGCTCTTAAGCTGATTTGCTTTGCTCTACTTCTTGCTCCGATTTGGTCCTGTTGTCGAATGTGACCAAGTCCACCACACGCCGCTTAGCCTTCATCTCGCACCAGAGCAAGGCTGCTGATGCCAATTCCACTTGAGGGAGCGTCAAGCCTACAGGTTCAACAAGTTAGGAGAAGGCCGCGGGCCGAGTGGATGAAGGGGTACAGAGCCAGGTGGAGAACTCACATTGGGACTTAGTAAAGGCGCAAAAAGCGCTAATGCCCCTCGATGCGTGCGGGCGGCCTCGAATTGTCCAGTAGAGACAACGAGCATCCCTGGCCTTGGGTTGGGACAGTCCTCGCCGGCCTTAGCCCAGACAGCCAAGTCGACACTCTCGATCTTGCCCTCCTTCTCTAGTTGTTCCAGGAGGCCCCTTGTCTTGTTAGAAGGGCCCAAGTAACGGGAAAATTGGACGACCTCGAGAGTTTCCTCCCCTTAGGCCGCCGCCTTGGCCTTTGCGGTGCTCCTTTTGGAGATGAGTGCGCTGCTCCTCCGCGAAGTCAAGGCGAGGGGGCAGTGCGCACACGGATCTGCAACCTGGCTAGGAGCGCACTATCCACCGATATCTGAGATGCGGACAAGTCCAAGCGATCGCCATGGGTCCGGAGGCAGTTCGGACACGGGGCCGGTCCGGGCACGTAGTTAGTCCGAGAGTGGGGTCAGTCTGGGAGTAAGGCCTGTTCGGGCACAGGGCTAGACCGGAAGTGAAGGCGGCTAGGGAGTAGAGTTGGCATGACACGGAGGGCTTTGCGTGGCGTGGAGATCGAGAGGCTCGTGAAGTCGGCCCGAGGTGGCGAAGGCGGCATGGCATGCATCGATGTGAGATCTTGCGCAGACGGTCCGAAGCGAGATGATCCAGGAACCTTCATAGGCAAGACGTCCCGGAGGTAGTCCGGTGGCAACGCGGATGTGGTCCGGAAGTTGGCTCGACGCGGAGATGGCCTAGAAGGAGCTTGGTGCGAAGGCCTTCGGAGGCGGTCCAAGAGGTGCCTAGAGGCAGTTTGGGTGGCGGCGTGGAAGTAAACCAAATGAGAAGCGTCTGTAGTAGGTCGGGGGGTGTCTGAAGGAGGTTCGGAATGGCGTTGGCGAAGCTCGGGGGCGCGGGGGGCGAAGGAAGCGTGTGGCACAAAGGAGGAGCCCTGGAGGCGAGCAACAAAGAGGAGACTCGTATGCGATCTACGGGGAGGAGACCCGGAGGCGAACGGTGAGAAGACCCGAAGGCAAGCAACAAGAAGCCCCGGGGCGGAGCCCCGAAGACAAGTGGTGGGAAGGAGACCTGGAGGCAAGCGGGACTAGGTGGCGTTGATGGCGAGCCCTAGAATGGACAGGAGGCGCCGGGTGATGGGGGATGGAGAAATGAGGGGAAGGGAAGATGTATTTAGCTAGTGAGGGTATTTATAGGGGTGGCAAGGTCCATGGTGGACCAAGTCCACCCGGCCCCAAGGGCCACATGAGCACTCAGCCCAGACAAGAGCATTACGCAGTATGCGACTGGTCCACAGAGCAGTGCTCGTACAACTTTCGGCATAGTGACCTAAGGTGGTCGCGACGCATGGCAACGCTCATTATAATACGCGTTGTTCTCGGACCCAGTCCATGCTAAGCTAAGGATGAGGTCCACGTCATTTCCGTGAAGGAAGGCTTAGCCCTGGCATGGCTTGGACCGGCCCCGACGGCCTAATCTCGGCAAGTCTAGCCCTGCCCAGGTGGCCAAACAGACGGCGATCTACCACCTGGAAATCGGAATCTGCACCAAGAATAAGGTATCTTAACGTTCCAAGCCATTGGCTCGAGACTGCACGCCGAACCCTTTTCTAGTCAGTGCACGGCGTAGGTCGGCAGTCGACGACCACTCGAGACAGCAAGGGGCTACTGTTGAGGGAAGGTCCCCACGCTACCTCGGGCCCACTACAACTTCGGTGTGATGTTGCATATCGGGACATCTACTTCGGACAAGGTCCACAGACCAACCCCGAATGAGGTCCGGAGACAACCTCGGCCGAGGTCTGGAGTTGCCCCGGATGAGGTCCAGAGACACCCCGGATGGGGTCCATGCCACTGCGGACAAGGTCCGCGAGCCAACCAAGGACGAAGTCTGGAGGCTAACCCTGGGCGAGGTCCGGAGGCTAACCTCGGAGGCCAACCTCGACCAGAGTCCGTGGATCAACCTCGTACGGGGTTGGGAAGCAATTCCAGACGAGGTCCACAGACCCGCTCCGGAGTCCCTCAAACACGGCGGGACCCACTCGGCGCGAAGGATGAAAGTACCCTTAGGAGTTTGCTAGGCCATGTAGACTTGTAACTTCACTTGCTTCCTGCCCTCACTCTATAAATAAGACCCGTTGTAAGTGGAGGGGGAAGCCATTTTTATAACCCTAAACACCCATATGCAATACACTTGTCCATTCACTCATGTGTGATTCTCATTGTGTCCCTTCACATCCTCGATGGTCTTCAAATCCAACTAGGCTTATGTGCTTTTGTTTGTGTCCTTACATATGGCTGGGCAAGCTACGGATGATGACTGTATTAGAAAGCTGGTGTCATGGACCTAGTTCATGGTAGGGGATAAACATCGTTGGACAGAGGTTGGACAACGACGACTTGAGATAGAACGGTGCTAGACGAAGGAAGTCACATATTGGGGGAGAGGAATGGATCTAGAGTAGTCAGCCTAGGGAGAGACCAGAGCTAGGAATTGGGGACTTGGGAATATTGCATTATTCATTGCTTATTCCTAATGCCATGCACCTTCACACCTTTAAATAGAGTTCGGTTGGCCCCTAACAAATTCATCTAACAAACCTAGCTAACCTTATCTTAACAAAGCTAATCTTATCTTATCTCTAACCAAACAAGCTAATAATCTAAACTAATCTCCAAGTTGCACGTGCCATGCTGCTTGGCCGGCTCTTGTGCTCCACCTGCATGGCTTAGCCTCCCATGACACTACACCCCTCCCGGACATGCTACTTGTCCTCAAGCTGCTAGTTGGTGGCCACGGTTGCAACCCAAGGAGGCCCCATGTCAACGAAAGGGCATGATGCAGGTGCTGCGTTCCTACTGGAAGGAAAGGCAGTGCCTCCGCCGCTGCTAAAAGGAAACACCACTGTCGCCTCCTCTGGAAGACCACGGGTGTCGTTTTGGACAAGGAGATGGCTGAGTAGGGGAAGCTGTGCCTCGGCCTCCTTTGGGAAACCGCTGACGCCGAACTAGATGACAGAGAGGCGATAGAGCAGGGGAAGCAACGCCTCCGCCTCCAATGGCTTCTCCACCGCTGTAGCCTTAGGTTGCGACGTCGCCACCGCGATTCCTACCATGTCTTGCACCGCCTCTACTGCGCCCAATGCTGCCATAGATGATGTGCTGCACCACTGTCAAAATAATCTCGGTCGACATCGAAGTCTCCGCCCCTGGGTGTGCCATTGCCACGCCTCGTGCGCCGCCTCTGAAGGTATCGCCACCACCATTGTTGAAGGCGTCTCCACCATTGCTGCTGTATACATTGCTTCGTGCTCTTCCTTCGCCGCTGTTGTCGTGGCCTGCCACATCCACTTCTCCAAGCAGTGCCACTGCTGTCATGGGATGCAGCTTGTACCCAGTGCACCGACCTTGGAAGATGCCACGTGGCGCCGCTTGAAGACACAGCACTGCCTATGCCATATGAAGGAGCAGCAGCAGCAGCAGCAATGCTGCGACGGCAAGGCTGCTATTGCTCCTGCCCCTTGCGCCTACGGTTGTGTTGCCACCGCTGCGATCATCTTCTCTATAGGAGCATGGATGTCGAGGATGATGGTTCCCATCATCTTATCGTTGTCCGTGGTGCTGAACTGCTGATGGCCATCATCTTGCTGCCGTTGGCCTTTATCATCCCCAACGGCTTGACAACAGGTCTTGTGTTCTAACCAAAAGCCATGATAGCAAAAGTTGTGAGAAGGGATTGATTGCTCTCATACCAAGTTGTTATAAACCTAGTTCATGACAGGGATAAATACTGTTGGAGGGAGGTCGGACGGTAACAACTTGAGGTAGAACGGTGCTAGACGAAGGAGAGTACCGATTGGGGGAGAGGAACTGATCTAGAGTAGCCAACCTAGCGAGACCAGAGTTAGGAATTGGAGACTTACGAATACTTTTTCATTATTCATTTCTTGTTCCTAATGCCATGTGCGGATGCGCCTGCATACCTTTCGATAGAGTTCGGCTGGCCTAACAAATTCATCTAACAAACCTAGCTAACCTTATCTTAACAAGGCTAATTTTATCTCTAACCAAACAAGCTAACAATCTAAACTATTCTCCAATCTGCACGTTCCATGCTGCTTGGCCGGCTCTTGTGCACCACTTGCATGGCTTATCCTGCCCATGATAGCTGGAGATAGAGTAGAAGACTTTTGGGTTATTTTGTTGTCATGTCATGCACTCATGCTACTATTACATTTATTACCATTATGTTGTCTACTTATCCTGTCACTTTGAGAAGTGAAAAGTGAAAACCTTGCTATTATGGACCTTATTATGGTAATGTTAGTTCACTTAGTCGTTATTTGGAGAATTTGGGGTCTGCTTATTTAATTCCCTGTCATATGAGGTATGCCTATTAATTCCCTGCCATATGAAGTATTATATGAGGTTTATTTATTTAATATTATTTGTTATTTTATTACCACCATCTTAACACTCGCCACGGCGGGCACCATGTCGACATGGTGTCCTGGCGCCCCGGGCTCACCACGACTTGCCGGAGCGACGTGACAACCTTGAATATGCCATTACCAAATAGTGGGCATCTCTCTATGTGGCAACTTTTATAAATTTATTACACAATTTCTTGATTGATAGTTGTAGGCTGTGTTTGATCAATTATGTGCATCCCTATGCTTGACACTGTTGTTGTTTGGTTTCTTGCCATAATTTTCTCTTGTAGATTCGATAGCTGATGTATCATCCATCAAATACTTCGTTAAATTCTTACCAAGTTTGTGTACCTGCAGGTTTCCATGTTTAAGAAAAATTATGATCATCTTCCAAAGGATACATATTTTGGCCTATACAAAGAAGCGACACGTGGTAATCCAAACTACTTCCTTACTTATGGTAATGGGAAATCAGCTGCAAGGGTTGAGGAGCATCTGCGCCCGAATGGTGCTCATAGATGGCATAATTACATGAAAACACCAAAGTAAGATGGCAGAAATTTGAATATGTGGAGATTTTCTATTAAAAAAGGGTTCAGCTAACAAATTTTAGTCAGTTTCTATTGGATGGTTTATTCATCTGCTTTCTTTTCCTGTAGTGAAATCAAGTTGGAGGAGGCTGCCATTCTGCATTACACTTACACAAAGTTTTCGGACTTAACTTCAAGAAGGGATAGGTGTGGCTGCAAGCCAACAAAGGAAGATGTGAAGCGATGTTTTATCTTGGAATTTGACAGATTGGTGAGTTCTTTTCTTCCCCTTTGTACCTGTGTTAACATTTGCTGTTGACCTAGGCCTACCTGATCAAACATCATGCATTTTTCTGGCTGAAGTAGTGCATTGATATAATTTAAAATGTAGCAGGCTAGCAGCAGTGCAGCATGCAGAAGTATTATACAAAACACACTAGCTCTTAAGAATGAGAAGCTGACACAACGACCTTCTATATTATAGCTTTGCCAGAAACAACTGATGCTGTTTTAATACGATATTTTGTTTTGCATAGTGTAGCTCATTGGATAAGTAACAAAAGTAACAGAGAAAACTAGTAATTTTTTGCCTCTCTGACATGTCAGGCCTTTATAATTGCATCAACAGCTACTGAGGAAGAGATGAGGAACTGGTAACACCCTTACCCTTCTGCACCCCCTCCCTTCCTATACCCCTCTCCTAAAGTATGAGATTATATTTGTTTGGCCACTTTTGTTCAGGTTCCGGGAACATGTTGCATGGAACGACAAAGATACCAATTTGAAACTTTTGAGGAAGGGTGTTCTAACACGTATATATGCACCAATGGTAAACCTTGATCTCAATCATTTTCTTGTAGGCACCAACTCATAAAGGTGTGTCTTGAATGCTGCTAAGCTATGCCTCATCTTTCAGGCTATTATTCGTGGTCTCAAGGAATCTGGCATCTTCACCACTGCAGTAACTTCTGCAAAAGCACACACTAAAGCAAATCCATCAAACATTGGTTTTGAAAACAAGGAATCTATCCGTACAAATATAACAGCTGCTCAATCCACAATATTGAAAGAAGCCGGTAATGACAATCTGCAAGCAACTGCAAGAAAGATCCTGGAAATGATTGATGTTCAGGAAGAAGCCATGCCACCAATGTCGCCCCCCGCTTTCGTTGAGCTCATCGAAAATGTATTGTCATGAAGCTATGTGAGATTCTGGGGGCGTGCCTGACTGTTGTGGTTGCCAACAGGCAGCTCTTCTGAGCTTAAGATTTCTAACCATGCAGCGTTGAGCATATATCTCTTGCTTTTCTTTGGTGCAGACTGCAGATTGCCGCTACTCTGCCAGTTCACTTCTGTGTATACATAGCACCGGGGGTTGTTGGGCGTCGTGTAACTCCTGGTGCCCTGATGCTAATGTAAAATTCCATATGCAAGCCGTCATACTAGTATAATCCTGCGATACATAAAGCAGGTGAACCTTGCTGCCTGTTTTGAACGTTAGATTGATGTAAACTTCGCCCCAATTAGAGGCATATATAATTTGACAATACTATCTAGTGGTGGTGGATGCAAAGGAAATACCGATGGTTGGAGAGTTCTCAGGCTGCAATTTTCTGGGCACAGAAGGAACTAAAAATATTGTAAATTGATGACGGTAGACTAAGCAAAAAAAAAGTTGAATTACCCACTGAAAAAAATAACGGCAGAACAGCTTCTCTTTTCAACAGTTTGAAGGGATGGCCGTACCTTGCAGAGTATGGGGCTATGGGCCGATGGACGTATGACGTGTTCCGGAATTAGGCTGAATCTGAGTACCTGACCGCTTAGAGATGCACATTTGGGCAGCGCTTGTACAAGGCCAGCAATTGCCAGAATTTGAATGATTAATTCCATAATCACATCTTGACATTGATAGGGGGACGATATAAAGTGATGGTTGTTCTCTCTTAAAAACCAATCAAATCTGTAAACATTGGATCTGGAATTCATGTGAACTGAGAAGGCGCGGCTTCACATCTGGCGGAGGTGACGTACCAGGTACGAGTAGGGGTGAAAACGGATCGGATATTTCCCGATCGACTGACCGTCGAATCTGAGTCGGATCGGATTCGGATAGTTATATTGGATAATTATCGGATTCGGATAGTTGTTTTCGGATACAGATTTGGATTTAGAAAAGAACTATCTGACGGATACAGATATATCCGAAATTTTGTCAGATAATATCCGGATATATTTATCGGATATCTGGCCCACCGAAGCTCATGAGTCCTAATTAGCGTCACGCGCCTGGCCCACCAGCCAGCACTCAATCTTCACTCTTTAGCAATTCAGCACTCGCCAGTCACCACTCGGTAAGTCAGTAGTCAAAATACGGATTCGAGATTCGAGAGGCGAAGAGG
Organism: Melocanna baccifera; assembly: GCA_036346265.1. NCBI lineage: Eukaryota > Viridiplantae > Streptophyta > Magnoliopsida > Poales > Poaceae > Melocanna > Melocanna baccifera. The sequence continues at coordinate 6,134,207 of CM070677.1, read as the reverse complement.
GAGATTTGGGGGCTCCGCCGACCGCCGCTCCGGGTCTGGCTTTGGGAGAGGCGGTCAGGCCGCTCCTCCCCGTCGGCCGCTTCTCCCAGTCAGCCGCTCCTCCCCGTTGGCCGCTCTTCCCCGCTCGGGCCGCTCCTCCCTGCTCCTCCCTGTCGGCCGCTCCTCCCAGTCGACCGCTCCTCCCCGTTAGGCGGAGAGGGAGATTCGGATCCCAGTCGGTCGCTCCTCCCCGCTCCTGCCCATATTTGGATGATGTGTGAGATCTTGAAGGAGCTGGGAAGAGGAAGAAAGAGGGCCTAAGAGCGGCGGGCATGGGAACATGAAGGTAGGCTTAAGCCCTTCATTCCTCATCTAACATTGGAGGTGGAGATCTTGTTTTGAGTTTTCCTGATGCCTCTCATGCTTATTGTTCTTCGATGCTGCTTTCTTTTGGCTCGCACAGTATAAAGGAATGTATAGTTTGATATGCTTGATTCTTTTTTCTTTTGTTCGGACATGCTTGATTGATTTCAGTATTCTCTATGCTGGTTTCTTTGGTATAAAGGTATGTCTTAATCCATACATAAGCTAAGAATATGGCCTGAGTAACTGGTTTATATGTTAAGATCGTAGTTTTTGTTTCAGATTGTACTAGCACAATGACATAAATGTTTACTTCTGAGTTCTGACTTTTTTGCACATGACTCCGTATCACCAAACCAGTGGGAAACTAGCACATACTCATACTTAACAATTGCCAGCTAACCTTCCCTTAAAGGATGCTCTCCCTGCACTTTACGGGATTTTGTTCCAAAACATTGTCATCCCCAATAGACAATTGAATTTACATATTGTTCTCATCATTTTTTTAGGTTAACGATGGAGTCTGGATCTGGAAGTGCAAGTGCCAAATCAAGTACATGTGCATCAGCTGTTGCAATCATTGGTCCAAGCGTGTCTGCACTAAGTAGTAGTGCATTAGCAGCCGTGGCACTGGTAGAGCCAACGACAGCGCCAAGAACTGTAGGTGAAGGTGATCCTGATGTTGTTTTCACTGGAGAGAATGAGCCACCTGAAAAAAAAACAAAAGAAGAGTACCTCTGGGGTTTGGGAGCACTACACCAAGGAATGCATTATGAAGACAGAATCAGATGGTGTTGTGAAGAAAGAGCTTTGGGAAAAATGCAAGAAATGCACATACAAAAGCCAAGCTGAGAGCATGAGAGGTACAAAGGCTTTCTGGAATCATTTGGCGAACAAGCATGCTATAAAGTAAGGTCAACAAGTACTTAACCTAGAAAAGGGTGAGCACAACAACACTACATCTGTTCAGACATACACGTATGATCAAGCAGAAAGTACAAAGAAGTTCTATCTATCACTTGTTATGCATGAATACCCCTTCGATATGGTTGAGCATGAGTACTTTGTTGACTTTATCAAGTCTTTGCGGCCTAGTTTTTCATTTAAGTCTCGCATAACAAATAGAAAAGAAATAGTGGATCTTTTCATAGAGAAAAAGCAAAAGTTATATGGACATTTTAAATCTATTTCAAGTCGCTTTTTCACAATCATGGATATGTGGACATCGAATCAAAACAAAGGTTATATGTGCATCACGGTTCATTGGATTGATGACAATTGGCAAATACAGAAAATGATAGTTACATTCATGCATGTGAAAGGTCACCACTCAAGAACAGTGCTAGGCAATGAGTTTGTTATGTGTATGATGAAAATAAATCTTGAAAAGAAATTACTTGCAATAACTTTGGACAATGCATCAGCTAATGATAAATGTGTCACAGAAGTTGTCTCAACATTTAAGAAGCGTGCTCCCTTAATATGTGATGGTGCCTTTTTTCATGTCAGATATTTGTGTCATATTTTAAATCTTGTTGCGCAAGATGGTTTGAAAGTAATTGTAAGGTCAATTCATAATATTAGAGCTACCATTGTAATTGTGAAAAATTCTACGTTGCAATGGGAGGAATTTAAGAAAAGTGCATTAGAATGTGATTTAGATATTAAGAGGGGTCATTCATTGGATGTTTCAACAAGGTGAAACTCAACATTTCAAATGTTGAAGTAAACTGTTTACTATAGAAGGGCATTTGATAGGTTAATGTTCTTAAATTCAAGAAAGTATGAGAAATGTGCTCCTTCAGATGCAGATTAGGACATGACATTAGAGTTATGTAAGTGTTTGAAGACATTTCATGAAGCAACTGAGATCTTTTTACAAGTACACATCCAACAGCAAATTTATTTTTTCAAAAATTCTGTGCAATCAAGCTGGCAATTACAAAATGGTGTTGTAGCTTTAATGAAGTTATTTCTGAAATGGCTAATGTCATGAAAGTTAAATACGATAAGTATTGGGAAAAGTCCAATATAGCTCTTGCTATAGCATGCTTTCTTGATCGTAGATATAAGAAAAGTTGGTAGAATATTATCTGAAGAAGATTTATAGGGAGGTTGTTGGTATGGTTGAGCTCAATGCATTCACCGATGTCATAAGACAACTGTTTGAAGCTTACATCCCTACCACAAAAGAGACTTCAAATGCTACTGCTACTACTCTACCTAACGTAGTTTCTTAGCCACATGGTGATGATCTTGATGACATTGACATAGATGATCATGATCTTGAAAAGTACTTGTATGATACAATTGTGCCAACTCAAGGTGAGAAGTCTGAATTGGATGTGTACATGAAAGAACCACCTGTACGTTGGGTAAAAACAGATGATAATGATAAGGAATTTGATATATTATCTTGGTGGAGGACTCAACAAGGGACTTTTCCTATTCTCTCACGACTAGCTCTTGATGCATTAGCCATTTAAGTGTCAACTGTAGCTTCAGAGTTGGCTTTCAGTGGTCGTGAGCGTATTGTTGATCCATTTCACAGTCATTTAGATTCTAATGTGGTAGAAGCTCTAATTTGCACTAAGGATTGGGCAATTGCGTCAAGAAGAGGTAATAAAATATTGTTCATTTCATTGTGTAATCCATTTGTTATTTACTAATGTTCTTTACCACTGTAATGCTTCAGATTTGAAAGTGAAGGTTGCCTCACTCATTGATGAGTTCACGAAGATGGACTATGAGGATGTTCAATCTTGTTTGGATGTTGATACAAACATGGCAGAGGTTCGTACAAATTATCTAGTGGTCTAATAATGCCATTGTCCAATGTCCATTGTGGGTGTTAATTGAAATATTATTTGTAGGATCAGAATTCAGGATGATTCAAGATGTACTAGACTACAACTTCATGCCATATGGTCATATGGACCAGGATTCAAAGGAACTAGTTTGTAATAGCTTTGGTGGTATTGTCCAGTTGGAGAAGTTCTGCAGAGAGGTAAATCTGCAAAAACATGCTTGATTGTATGCTTGGCTGCCTATCATGTGTTTGCTAGTTTTTGTTGTATGCTTGGCTGCTTGGTAAATCTGCAAAAACATGCTGTATTGGCAAAAACATGCTTGGTTGTATGCTTGGCTGCTTGTCATGTGTTTGCTAGTTTTTGTTGTATGCGTGACTGCTTGGTAAATCTGTAAAAACATGCTTGGTTATATGCTTGACTGCTTGTCATGTGTTTGCTAGTTTTTGTTGATCCTCTTAGTGCAACAGATTCTCTTGTTCTTTTAGTTTTTGTTGATCCTTTCCTGTGTACATGTGTGTATGTGAGATGGTGCACCAAAGAGAAGCAGCAGTATTTGGGATCACATAAGAATGTTGAGAAATCCATCACTTTGGTGGTATTGTCCAGTTGGAGAAGCTCTACAGAGAGGTAAATCTGGTACATGTGTGTGCTGCTCTGCTCATCAAATATTAGTGCAACAGATTCTCTTGTTCTTCTTGTTGATCCTTCTCTGTGTACATGTGTGTATGTGAGATGGTGTATAGGAGAGAAGCAGCAGTATTTGGGATCACATAAGAATGTTAAGAAATCTGTCACAATTACTCTTTGGTGGTATTGTCCAGTTGGAGAAGCCTTTTGTATGTGCATTTTGTACCAGTCTATATATGTCTTTTGTTACATTAAATTTTCTACCAGTCTATATATGTTGTCTACCACTCTACCAGTCTATATACTTTTTGGTGGTATTGTCCAGTTGAAGAAACCAGTCTATATATTGTCCAGTTGGAGAAACCAGTCTATATATGTCGTCCCATTTGCATACATCTCAAGAAGACCTAAACTTGCTGATCACCTCAGGGTGTTCCATAAAAATTGGATGTTTGCATGTGGGGTTTGATAGCTTTTTCAACCACTTTATTGCATTACATTTTCTATTCGTCTATATATGCCTTTTGTATTCCTATGTAATATCTAACGAGATATTCGTTATCGTATTCGCATCCGCTCCGTATTCATTCCATATCTGTGACTGATACTATCCGGATTCGTATTCGTATCTAACACTATTCGTATTCGACTATGAATCCGAGAAAAAATATAGGATAGGATATGGAATAAGCAATATCCAACCGAATTCGACCCGTTTTCAGCCCTAGGTACGAGGTACGAATCTCGAAGAATATACATGGGTAAAAAATCGACTGGAAATCCCTAAAATTTTATCTCAAATGTTATATAGCAATTCCAAGTAACAAAATAGGGCACCAAGCAAACAAATCCTACCTTGCCAAGCAGGGGTGGAGCTAGAAAATTTTATATTGGGCGTGCATCATCAGTGCTTAAAGATGGGATAAAAGATAGTTAAGCGATTATCGGTTGATCAAATGGTAGCGTCGGTTAAACCATGCATACTTAATGTTCCTATATAATTAGTTAGGCTTTCTTTCCAATTAATTAACTATTTTACATATTTAATTATGAAACCAACTTATTTTACAGAGTGATAATAATAACAAATAATAATATTGATAAATATATTTTAATTATGTGTGAACATGTTATTACAAATGTATATCCATTTCACCGTTTTTTATTAGTACGGCAGGCCCCTCATGTCAGTTTACGTACCCTACCATCCGAGAAACACATATAGTTTTTAGTACATCTAGGCTTAGTAGGCTAGTATTGGAACCCATTTATGTCACACATGGCTTCAAAATTTGTAAGTAAAATATCTCGTATAAAATACTCGATGTTAGTTTTGAATTATTACACTTATCGTGATAGCTGCAACGTTGCAAATAGATAGAAAATCAGGTTGACGCTTTATTTTTTAGTTAGAAACAAAAGAATTTCCTAAGGCATATATAGATTGGTACAAAAGGCATATACAAAAGGCTTCTCTAACTAGACAATACCACCAAAGAGTAATTGTGACAAATTTCTCAACATTCTTATGTGATTCCAAATACTGCTGCTTCTCTCCTTTGCACCATCTCACATACACACATGTACACAAAGAAGGATCAACAAAAAGAACAAGAGAATCTGTTGCACTAATATTTGATGAGCAGAGCAGCACGCACATGTACCAGATTTTCCTCTCTGTAGAGCTTCTCCAACTGGACAATACCACCAAAGTGATGGATTTCTCAACATTCTTATGTGATCCCAAATACTGCTGCTTCTCTTTGGTGCACCACCTCACATACACACATGTACACAGGGAAGGATCAACAAAAACTAAAAAGAACAAGAGAATCTGTTGCACTAAGACGATCAACAAAAACTAGCAAACACATGACAAGCAGCCAAGCATATAACCAAGCAAGTTTTTGCAGATACAACATGTTTATGCGATTTACCAAGCAGCCAAGCATACAACAAAAACGAGCAAACACATGACAAGCAGCCAAGCATACAACCAAGAATGGTTTTGCAAATACAGCATGTTTTTGCAGATTTACCAACCAACCAAGCATACAACAAAAACTAGCAAACACATGACAGTCAGCCAAGCATACAACCAGGCATGTTTTTGCAGATTTACCTCTCTGCAGAACTTCTCCAACTGGACAATACCACCAAAGCTATTACAAACTAGTTCCTTTGAATCCAGGTCCATGTGACCATATGGCATGAAGTTGTAGTCTAGTACATCCTGAATCCTGATCCTACAAATAATATTTAAATTAACACCCACAATGGACATTGGACAATGGCATTATTAGACCACAAGATAATTTGTATGAACCTCTGCCATGTTTGTATCAACATCCAAACAAGGTTGACCATCCTCATAGTCCATCTCCGTGAACTCATCAATGAGTGAGGCAACCTTCACTTTCGAATCTGAAGCATTACAATGGTAAAGAACATTAGTAAATAACAAATGGATTACACAATGAAATGAACAATATTTTATTACCTCTTCTTGATGCAATTGTCCAAACCTTAGTGCAAATTAGAGCTTCTACCACATCGGGATCTAAACGACTGTGAAATGGATCAACGATACGCCCACCACCACTGAAGGCCGACTCTGAAGCTACAGTTGACACTTGAATGGCTAATGCATCACGAGCTAGTCGTGAGAGAATAGGAAAAGTCCCTTGTTGAATCCTCCACCATGATAATATATCAAATTTTTTATCATTATCATCTGTTTTTGCCCAACATACAGGTGGTTCTTTTATGTACACATCCAATTCAAACTTCTCACCATGAGTTGGCACAATTGTATCATACAAGTACTTTTCAAGATCATGATCATCCATGTCAATGTCATCAAGATCATCACCATGTGGCCGAGAAACTACTCTAGGTAGAGTAGTAGCAGTAGCATTTGAAGTCTCTTTTGTGGTAGGGATGTAAGCTTCAAATAGTTGCCTTATGACATCGGTGAATGCATTGAGCTCAACCATATCAACAACCTCCCCATAAATCTTCTTCAGATAATATTCTACCAACTTTTTCTTATATCTACGATCAAGAAAGCATGCTATAGCAAGAGCTATATTGGACTTTTCCCAATACTTATCGTATTTAACTTTCATGACATTAGCCATTTCAGAAATAACTTCATTAGACCTATAACACCATTTTGTAATTGCCAGCTTGATTGCACAGAATTTTCTTGATTTCACCTTGTTGAAACATCCAATGAAAGACCCCTCTTAATATTTAAATCACATTCTAATGCACATTTCTTAAATTCCTCTCATTACAACGGAGAATTTTTCACAATTACAATGGTAGCTCTAATATTATGAATTGACCTTGCAATTACTTTCAAACCATCTTGCGCAACAAGATATAATATATGACACAAACATCTGACATAAAAAAATGGCACCATCACATATTAAGGGAGCACGCCTCTTAAGTGTTGAGACAACTTCTGTGACACATTTATCATTAGCCGATGCATTGTCCAAAGTCATTGCAAGTAATTTCTTTTCAAGATTCATTTTCATCATACACATAACAAACTCATTGCCTAGTACTGTTCCAGAGTGGTGACCTTTCACATGCATGAATGTAACTATCATTTTCTGCATTTGCCAATTGTCATCCATCCAATGAACCGTGATGCACATATAACCTTTGTTTTGATTCGATGTCCACATATCCATGGTTGTGGAAAAGCGACTCGAAATAGATTTAAAATGTTCATATAACTTTTGCTTTTCCTCTATGAAAAGATCCACTATTTCTTTTCTATTTTTATGCGAGACTTAAATGAAAAACTAGGCCGCAAAGACTTGATAAAGTCAACAAAGTACTCATGCTCAACCATGTCGAAGGGGTATTCATGCATAACAAGTGATAGATAGAACTTCTTCGTACTTTCTGCTTCATCATACCTGTATGTTTGAACAGATGCAGTGTTGTTGTGCTCACCCTTTTCTAGCTTAAGTACTTGTTAACCTTGCTTTATAGCATGCTTGTTCGCCAAATGATTCCAGAAAGCCTTTGTACCTCTCATGCTCTTAGCTCGGCTTTTGTATGTGCATTTCTTGCATTTTGCCCAAAGCACTTTCTTCACAACACCATTTGATTCTGTCTTCATAATGCATTCCTTGGTGTAGTGCTCCCAAACCCCAGAGGTACTCTTGTTTTTTTTTTCAGGTGGCTCATTCTCTCCAGTGAAAACAACATATCACCTTCACCTTCAGTTCTTGGCGCTACCGTTGGCTCTACCAGTGCCACTGCTGCTAATGCACTACTACTTAGTGCAGACACGCTTGGACAAATGATTGCAACAGCTGATGCACATGTACTTGTATTGGCACTTGCACTTCCAGTTCCAAACTCCTTCGTTAACCTAAAAAAAGATGAGAACAACATGTAAATTCAACTGTCTATTGGGGATGACAATGTTCTGGAACAAAATCAGGTGAAGTGCAGGGAGAACATCCTTTAAGGGAAGGTCAGCTGGCAATTGTTAAGTATGAGTATGTGCTAGTTTCCCACTGGTTTGGTGATACGGAGTCATGTGCAGAATAGTGAGAACTCTGAAGTAAACATTTATGCCATTGTGCTAGTACTATCTGAAACAGAAACTACAGTCTTAACATATACACTAGTTACCCAGGGCATATTCTTAGCTTATGTATGGATTAAGACATACCATTATACCAAAGAAACAAGCATAGAGAATACTAAATCAATTAAGCATGTCCGAACAAAAGAAAAAAGAATCTAGCATATCAAAGTATCAAACTATACATTCCTTTATACTGTGCGGGCCAAAAGGAAGCAGCATCGAAGAACAATCGGCATGGGAGGCATCAGGAAAACTCAAAACGAGATCTCCACCTCCAATGTTAGATGAGGAATGGAGGGCTTAAGCCTGGCTTCATTTACCCATGCCCACCGCTCTTAGGCCCTCTTTCTTCCTCTTCCCAACTCCTTCAAGATCTCACACATCATCCAAATATGGGCAGGAGCGGGGAGGAGCGGCCGACGGGGAGGAGTGGGGAGGAGCGGCCGACTGGGATCCGAATCTCCCTCTCCGCCTGACGGGGAGAAGCGGTCGACTGGGAGGAGCGGGGAGGAGCAGCCGATGTGGAGGAGTGGCCGACTAGGAGGAGCGGGGAGGAGCGGCCAACGGGGAGGAGCGGCCGACTGGGAGGAGCGGGGAGGAGCGGCCCGAGCGGGGAGGAGCGACCGACGGGGAGGAGCGGCCTGACCGCCTCTCCCAAAGCCAGACCCGGAGTGGCGGTCAACGGAGCCCCCAAATCTCCCTCTTCGCCTCTCGAATCTCGAATCCGTATTTTGACTACTGACTTACCGAGTGGCGACTGGTGAGTGCTGAACTGCTGAAGAGTGAAGACTAAGTGCTGGCTGCTGGGCCAGGCGCGTGACGCTGATCGGGACTGATGGGCTTCGGTGGGCCGGATATTATTTGAAATTTTTTTGGATATATCCATATCCATCGATAGTTCTTTTTCGAATCTGAATCTGTATCCAAAAACAACTATCTGAATTCGACTCCGAATCCAATAACTATCCAAATCCGATCTGACTCGGATTTGGCGGTCAGTCGGTCAGAAAATATCCGATCCGTTTTCACCCCTACCCACAGCTGCCTAGAACTATTCAGCTGTGAGGTACTGTAAAAGAGTGTACATCATTACCAACACATGCTTAAGAGTAAAAGCCAAACTTTATTACAAGATAATGGCCTAACGGTCGGGTCTTATAGCGGAGCAGCGGCCCTTACAAAACACACAATAAAAAGGCACAACAGGCAAGCTTGAGTGCAGAACAACCATGGTGTCTATATAATATATGATGCTAAAATGGGGCACCATGGTGTCTGAGCACCAGACCTCTCTACCTTTGGATTGATTTTAGGTGCGTGCAAGTGCAATGCTATATAATATTTTAGGCAAACCCGTTAGTATTCGTTAATTTGAAAGGACATCGATTTGAAAAGAAAGATATTGATTTAGCATGCTAAATCAATCATGGATGAAAAGTCTTAAGCATAGATGAAAAGTCTTAATCATGGACCCTAGTCACTATGGTGCCCCTGTTATTTATATTATATATATTATTCAGTAGCTACGCATAGAATAAGCGTGCGACCCTGGCCAACCCAACTAGCCAATCGCTCCACCATCCCACCCCACAAATAGTTACCAGCGTTTATTAATTATGGTAAAATTACTATCGTATGCACATCAAGTTATCATCTGCAATTCATGAAGTTACTTACAGTTCTCACGCGTATTACTATCCTATGCACATAAAGTTATCATCTATAATTTATGAAGTTACTATGTCATGCACCAGGAAGCCAAGTAGTAAAAATAATATGAATTTCGTAACGTCAAAACATATTCAATATGTATCTTGTTTTGTTAAACTTATAATTTCGAACATAATAGTGCAAACGGATTGTAAATCGGATTTTTGATGAAGAGTTATTTTAGTTTTTAGTTTGTAAATAAGATAAAAAATTTATAAGTGCACTTATTCCCTTCTCTCTCCTGCTACATTCATGTATGTGTTAGACCATAACCACCCGGAGTAGGGGACCCGCGCGTAGTTTCTATTTCATGCATATAAAGTTATCATCAATTCATGAATTAAATTATAGATGTAAAAGTTACTATCTTACATATAAAATTATCACCAATTCATGAACCGCACACCAGAAGACTCGTACACGCAACCGGTGACCCACGTTAAATCGTGGTATTAGGCATGCATACGTACGTACGTACGTCTCAATCAGCCAGCATGGGCAGGGCAGGATGCAGCCAAGTATGTAGCGAACCAACCATGAGCTCGCCGCCTCACCAGCAACCCTGCGCACCTCAGCGGGAGATGACACGCACGAGCGAGCGGTGCCGGGCCGGCGTGAGCATCGGCAGCCATAGTGTTGCCGCGCCGCGCACGTGGCTTGGCCGGCGGCCAGCTCCCAGTCCGCGCGGCGCGCGTTGCGTTGCGGCCGCCGAGGTGGTACGTGCGCACGGGCCAAAGGCAGCAGATAGCAGCATACTGCAGCTGGATGGGAGTGGATGGCCACCTTATAATAACATATGGATAGCTTTGATCTCGTTCCGCGCTGGCTCTCCTTCTTCCTCTCCTGCCGGTGTCGCTACCTCCCATTCCTCCTCCGCTGTTGCCTCCAGATCTAACGATAGGAAAACGCCACCACGACGACAAGTTCACCACCCACCCTCCGATGTAAAGAGAGGCCGAAGAGGCTATGGCGGAAGGTGTTTGGTGGCAGCAGAGGGAGGAAAGGGCAAGATAGCACCGTTTTAAATATTAATTTGGACAGAATGGTAGCGGTAGAAAGAGAGAAACGACAGCACGATAAGATTACCGCTAGCCGTCAATGGTGGAGAAGACGTGGTGAGGCGAAAGAGGCGTGCGGAGCTATCCGCGCTAAAGAAAGGTGGAGGGAGGGGGAACAGCAGTTGAGAACGCACGATCAGGAGCGGCGGAGAGGGCGCCAAACTCGGGAGGGAAGGGGGAGCACCCAGAAGGCTATCCTGTTGAACTAGGGTTTAACAGGACAGCGATGTGTAGTAACTTCTATAATTATTGACCATACGACGCTCCAGTATACTATCAATGTCACACTATCTGTATGCACACAGTGTCGATCAATCTAGCAAAGGATATACCTGATATAATAACATATAATTATATGAGATCCAAAATACGTTTACTGTAGAGATAACTCGAATATGGTGCCATGAGAACCGGCGCTTCATCCGGTGGTGACTAACAGACTAACACCAGCATCCTTTTGTTGAACAAGTTCTAGAAATTAAAAACCCGCTATCCACAAAATCTTCCCTGCAGTTAGGCGAGTAGAACTAACATCACCCCGTTGTTTCTACTTACTTACGAAGCCTGCATCTTCTCCGCCAGAGTAGTAAATATAACTCTCTACCTGCAGGCTGCAGCTTTCCATGCTTCTCAGGCCGCAGGCTGGTTGTCCTTCACCTTCTCAGCAAGAAACCTATTGGTGTCAGCTCCCTTCACGTTAAATTCCATCAGAAGCTCCTCAAATAGCGTCTTCAAGTTGATATTGAACTGAGTGCGCCTGCAGAGAGCATCCACCCTGCTCGGTGGTTGCTTTGGCGGCTTGCTACTGCTTGATGCTCCTGCGTCATTGTCTTTCGATTCTTCCTCTTCAGGGACTACCGAACCAACCTTGTTGCCCTCCATGTAGTATTTGCATGCTGCAAGAATGGTATGCCCGTGCACCCGAAAGTGGCCGGCAACAAGGTCAGCAAAGTGCTGCGAGGAGTCACAAGCAAAAGATAGTTACTGGATTAGTTCAGCTACAAAGGAGCAGAAACTTATATCTTGCTCTGCAAATTACTCAATTGTCTGCTACTTCAAAAAGAGCCTGTTATGTCAAAAGCCGGTGTACTATCAAACAGACTACTAAAATTACCTAAGCACAAATCCAACACCACGCCCTCCATTCCTATATTCTGAACTTATCAAGTCTAAAACAACAGCAGTACATGCAGCAAACCATGGGAAGATTTATATACAGAAAGAAGGGAAATATTATTCAGAGGAAATAAAAAGCTAACCTACTAGCACATCACAAGTAAATTTCTTACTGATCTGGATTTCCAGGTTGAGCAATGCATTAAAATGGCCTAATATAAAATGTTAATGCACTCTTTCCCAAACTGCATTGTTAGGGCCTGTTTTTTTCAGCTCCTCAAAACGGCTTTTGGCTTTTATTACAGTACCTAACTTTCAAACGGAGTATTTTTTTTAAGATAAAGTCTATAAGTTAATTATAGTACACGTTAAAAACCCAACATCTGTACTATCCAAAATCGCAAGCGAGTATCTCTCTCTCTGTAATCTCTGTTGCAAACAGCTAAAATTCAAAAATTTCAGTCAAAAGCCATAAGTCGCAGCCAAAAAGAACAGGCCCTGGTTTTGCTGCTTTAAGAGTCGAGTTATAGGTAAATTTAGCGAAGCATTACCTCTGGAGGCCTCCGAAGTGAATACAACATCGTCCTGCATGAGTGCAGAAAGGTGGTGTCGTTATACTCCATAGCATTTCGTTCTCCACTCGCACTATTGGCATAGGTCTCATATCCTGGCTCGTTGAAATATGGTTTCTCATTCAAAATGAGAGCCTGAATGGAGATAAGCACCTGCAGCATGGTTGACTGAGCTGGGTTCCACTTCTCACAACCAGTGCCTCCCCAGGTACCAAGGAGGCTAAGGCAGACTTTTCCACTATTGTATAAGTTTGGATTAAGCCGAAGTCCTCCAGAGTGGTAATATACCAACTGCAACACCATCAGTGACAAACATTGCAATATAAAAAAGTTGAAAATAATCATAAAAGGAAAATGTTGAAGCTTAGGTATACCGGAGGTCCAGAAGGATAAGAAGAGGTAAATTGAACATCAAAAAAGAAGAGCCCATCATGGTACGGTGTTCCCTTAGGCCCAATAATCACAGCCCTAAGAAGGTCCATTCTATCTTCAGCAACACGGACATAAATAAATGCTACACAAAAAGAACAATTATCAGGATTTTGATTTCTATGTTGAGAAAATGTACTGAAACAAAGTACAACTAACATATAAGGCATAGTTTGTCCAACTTCATCTACTGTATATAGAAATATCAAACATGTGATTTAAAGTTCACTTGTTGCTCAAGATGTAATAGGATGTAGTTATAAGTGGAGTGCCACATGATCCTAAATCCTAATAGTAGTATCACACAAAAACTGATAGCAGATAAGATGTTGAGTTTTTGTAGGCAAACACTTGATTAACAATAAAGGTAAAATATCATATCAACTCAATTTTTAGAACTCACTGTCACTGCAAGATCCCTAAGATTTTACAGACAAATAACAGGTGAAGAGCATAAGGTAGAACCTATGATGCACCAATAAGCGACACCGGTATAGTGATAAGGGATATGGCGTTCTCCCAAAATCACCGATAAGGCAGTACATACATTCATACATACATGCATGCGTGCGTACGAAGCCTTTTTCGTACTTCCAGGAGTACGTACTTCCGCTTCCAATATACCACTTAAACGAATATGTTATACTTATTTATCACTTTTGGTATACTTAAATACTAATTCTAAGATACTCCAATGTGATTTGGTTGAAAAAATTTCATCGAAGTCCTTTATTTTTGTTATATACCCCTTTCCATATATAAAAAGGGTATACACACATATTATGTTATAAAAAGTAGACTTTGATGAAGTTTTTCATGCAACTCACTTTAGAGTATCTTATAATCATTATTAGAGTATATTCAATAGGATAAAAAGATATAACATCATTTAAGCGGTATACAAGTGGGAGTACGTACTCTAGAAGTATATAATCATTTTCATATATATATATATATATATATATATATATATGGGCCTAGACCTGGCCCAGCTTGGGCCCAACTGCATCCCAAACCCTACATCCTTATGTTCTCCCTGCAGACCCTCACCCCAAGGGCAGCCGCTGCCAGCTTCATCTCCCTCAATATCACTCCAAGGGTAGTCCGCAGCTTTGCACCTTCAGTTCCCCAGCAAAGGGAGGCGCGTAAGGGAGGCTACGGGAGAATGGGGATTTGGGGGCACAGGGAGAGGCTTCTGTGTTGTGTGCTAGAGTTGCATGCATTCCTATTGGGCTCGGCTTGAAGTCAATGTATGTCTAACTAGGCCGTACCAGTATCTAGTAGTATCGAGACATATCGGATTTTTGTTTTCTTTTTATTTACGGAAATCATTCTGATATGCCCAGGTATGTACCAGAGCCGTACCGATGATGTACCGGTATCCGATACGTACCTGGGTACTAGTATGACAGTCAACAGCAGGTGCATCAGAGGGTACAATACATCATTTTGGGAGCAAACTTGAGAATCGATAGTGCTATGAAGATATAACACATAATGAATGGGAGTACGTAAAATCTATCACAAGGACAAGAAAAAAATACTCCCTCTAGTCCCTTTTATAAGCCGTATTGCAACCAGGGATAAAAAACCGCCGGTTACCGGAAATCCCGGTCGGTACCAGGAGGGCAAAAAAGCCAAAATCCCGGTGGTTACAAATGCACTTCCTAAGTTGGTTTAGACTTCTTTTGTGCTAGATTACCTATTGTATGAACTAAATATACATAAATATGCCACTCCTAACATTTTGTGCTGGGTTTTTCGCTTTTTTCCGGCAACCGGAACTGTTACCGGTTTTCAAACCGCCCAACTTCAAAATTTGAAATGTGAATTTCATCCAGATTTTCCCCGGGTTTTTGGGTAATTGGCTGGTTACTGTTACCGACTGCCGACCGAGTTTTGCAACAGTTCCGAGATTTCTATCCCTGATTGCAACCAGCCATGAAGATTAAGGAAACTCCAAGATTAAAGAAGCCACAAAAAAAATGATTATTACCCTATTCGTTGGTGGTAAAACTAAATGATAACTCATGGGTCACAGAACAAACTAACCCATTTTGCAAATAGCTAACCTGGTAGATCTTTCTCCAAAAGTTTCCAATCATGTTGAATTCTCTTTGCCCATGCTCTGTTTGTCTGAAATAATGTGCACATGAAAGAAGAGATAAATATCCAAAAGGAGCAGAAAACAAGAGCAATAAGTTCAACATGTTACCTCTCCCACTGATTTTGTTCCATAATGATGATCAGAGAAATTTTTAACAGTGTCGAACTGTTTGAAAGACTTATATTTCTTTGTATTTTCATCTTCAATTTTTAATTTGGATGTCACACCGCCTTGCTCTTCCTTGGCTGCAATTTTCTGCAGCCAAGGTACAGTAGCCTCCACACCTGGAGGCAGATCCAAATCATCAAATTTATCAGCAAGCTGTTGATTAAAGTCAGCCTCATCAAATTCATATTCAGATTCATCGCCAATGCCATCATCACAAACATCATCCTCCATATAGTAATCCTCTTCCTCATTTTCCTCATAGTCAAAATCTTGTAGCTCTGGTTCAGACATTTGCAAAGAATCATCTGTACTGGATCCAACTTGGTCACTGGAAGAACCCTGTTAAATAGTATGTTAGTATAAAACAGTAGTAATCACTAATTATATCAGGCTAACAACAAAAGCATCAAACGGATGTTTGTTTTCTCGAATAAAGTTATAATTAGGAAATTACTTTCTGCAATTAACTCTCCACTATTTAATTAGTGTCGTGAATTGATTGCCAATCACTAAAATCAAAATCTGAATATGAATTATGCTTCCAGACTTGCATTGATTTGCACGAGTACATCATTAGCACAAAAGGCGCCAACTACCATATTATTCAGTGAAAGCAATCTAGTTCGCAGTTGAACATTTACCATTAGGTGGAAGCAAAGACTGTTCTGCTAATGGTTTCAGTTGTGCCAATAATTGAAACCTGAAACGAAACTTCAACTTCATGATCTTTACAGACAATAAGAATTTCCAGAATAGCCGATCGGGTCAATGAAAATCTACCAAAGACCAGAATTTTCCGTGTGCAAATAGCACCGACACCCTAAAGTCTTCAAACAAACCAAGATCGTAAACCTCAAGCCGATTATGACCAGCATTGCATCAATCAACCCAACAAAGGCTAGGGGCTGCAAGAACACACCACCAAACCCCCCAATTCAGACATAGTTAAGAAATTAGCCCCTAAAGAAACCCAACCCACCTAAATTGCCGCCCCAAAACCCAAACCATAGTAGCAAGATCGACCCTTTCGCCACAAAAAATCGTAATCCCGACTCAAGCCAAACCCTAAACGCGGCACCTCGACCGCGACCAGAGGTTCTCGCTCCAAGAACAAAACCATACGGAAATTCCCAAACCGCGCACCGCACTCGTCTCCAACAACACAAGATCAACCCGGGAAAGCGAAACGGCGGGACCAAACAAACCGGGCCAGGACCTGGCATCGCTGCCGCTTCTGCTGCTGCGAGGAGTCCCACGCTGGCGCGTCCGCCGCCCGGCACGAAGAGCTCCCCTGCTGCAGGCCACGGCACCTATACAGGAAACGAGACCCTAAGCCGATCACCAAACCAATAAAAAAATAAAAATGAAAGACTGGCAAAAAGGATGGCGCCGTCGGATCGCAGCGCCGGCGTAGAGGAGGGGGCGTACTCGGTGTCCATGGCCGCCGCCCGCCGGCGGAGAGGAGGAGGGAGCTTGGAGTGCGATGGAGGCGAGAGTGGGGGTGCGTGCGGCCGTATCGGTTTATGTGGCCGGTCCGCCGCGCCGGCGCCTAAACCACACTGTGACATGTGGGGCCAGGGATTGGGGTTCTCCGCCTGGGCCGCGCATCTAAACCGTATTGTATGACATGTGGGACCAGAGAGTGGGGGATTCTCTGTCTGGCCCGCGCGCCAGCGGCTTGATTAGAGTGCACGCGTGACGCGGGTAGATTCCGCGACGGCGACACAGTTTCGTTCGGCGTGGGGATAGATGGGTAATTTACCGGGAAAGCGACGCGCTGCGGGGTGTCCGGGTTGGACTCCACGGCGGGTTGGGGCCCGGTATGTCAGCGAGGTCTGCGAGGAGGAGTCCCGGTCGGGTCGGGCCGGGCGGTAGCTACCGGTTTGCCTTTACGGGGTTTAGGGAGGAAGGAACCTAGGATCTTCTGTGCCGTGGTCCCCGTGAGAAGTACTCCAATGTATTGGACAGGTGCTTCTTTATTGCTGCGGTGGTGGATGATGACATATTTTTTTTAAAAAATAATCTATTTTTATTTAAAATTATAGAAATATACCCACACAAATTTTTTACAGAAATGGGTTCTAGTCGCTCAACCGTTGGACGACTGGACCCTGTCATCCAATGATCGCACGACACGCAGGCAGTCGGTGGATCGTTAGGTGACTAGGACCTGTCACCCAACCGTTGGGTGACTACAGGTCCAGTCGCTTGACGGTTCAACGACTGGACGCTTAGTATAAATTGGCTGCTCGACCGACCCCTCGGCCGAGTCTATTCGCTGACGCCGCGCAAACAAAGAAGGAAAGGGAAAGAAAGAAGAAAAGAGAAGAGGGAAGAAAAAGAGAGGAGAGGAGAGGGAGAGGAAGAAGGAGAGGAGAGATTTCTCTACTTCTGTGAGGTAATTTTTTACATTTTAGTTAATATTTTTTGTATGAGCAAATAGTTTGTTTAATGTCAAATTATGATCCATAGAAAATTATAGTTGTAGAAAAGAATAGTATATGTTTGGTATGAAGTAAATAGTTGTAGAAAATTTAGTCAATATAGTTATAAAAATTAGCATCTGTAGAAAATTCTAGTTGTAGAAAATTTTATCAATATTGTATACAAAATTAGCATATGTAGAAAATTATAGTTACAAAAAATTTAGTAAATATTTGTATATGTAGTAAATAGTTTGCTTTATGCAAAACATTATTAGATAACATTTATGATTAATTAGAAATAAATTTAATATCGTTAGTACATTAAAAATACATGTGTATCGTTAGAATTGGTATATTGGTATTTAAGTCAGTATGTCATGTAAATTATTGAAACCCATTAGGAATAATTTACAGTAGGAGATAGCTCGAGCAGTGAGAGAGGAGCGGCGTCGGTGTGCGTGGGAGTAGATAGGGAGTTGATGCGTATTGAGGAAGAGGAAAGGGAGCGGTGTCGGTGTGAATGAGGAGGGGTTACGCTATGAGGGTATTGAGTAGTTCATGATAGATGAACGGTCATAGAAATATAAATTATAATACACCAGTAGTTCTATATTATGTTTTGCGATTTGATTAGTTACAACATTGAAAATAATTATAGGCAGACATCATCAATGTCGATACCCACTACATTGAAAGTGTATTACAGTGTGGCACCATTCGTGAAGGTCTGAGCGGTGTTGAATTGAGCAGTTTTGCGCAAACTACTCTGATACACCCAAACGACAAGAACGCTCAAATCGCAGATGTGACGCACTGGCTCACCCGCATTTTCTCCTTAGACCCTGTCGGACCCGGATTTTTAATCCAGAATCCTCTGTAATTCCACCGCACTATTCCCTGGATCAGTAGATAGTGCTCACAGATATAGTACCGAACATCAAAGTACATATCAAGCGGAAGCGAAAATATAATAGAATACTTGCACACAGGCCGATCAGGCCGAAAGCAACGAAAGCAGCAGCGGAAACGAAGCACACATGTGAGACCCACAGGCAGCCAACTAGGAGTTCGCAACCTAGTTCTTGGCCTTCTTGTTCTCTTCATCATCATGACTTGGCACATCCTCATAGACGTAGTGATCCTACCCTCCTGTTTCTGGATTTGATTATGCGAGGGTGAGCACACTAACCACCGTGCTCCGCGAGCCAATATACAGGATGCAATTATATAACATGTATAGCTTGACAAAGATTAGGCTTGGGTTGCTTTATTTGCCAGAAATTGCGTTTTGGAAGACTTAAGGTTAAATATACGAAATTCCTAAACTTAGCCTTTGGACCAAAATTTATAATACCTTTAAATAAAAGATTTTATAGAATAAGTACAGATCTCATCCATCAACCCAGGTTGCTTGTACCACAAACCAATTTTCAGCGTTATAACCGCTTAACCTACCACTGGGACGACACCCAGTACAGCTCAAACCAGGACATTACTTTGTCCTTCATTTTTCCATTCCAGATCCCAACCTTTTAAGAATTGTTTTGAAACAGAACTATATCAGAGTTAAGTTTCCATGTCCGCCCTTGACCGTGGGCACGGCTATTCGAATAGTTTTGACTCTGTAGAGTTTGTACACTTTACTCACAAGATATGAATAACTCCCCCTTTCGAACGTCACACGCTTCCTTAGGCGTGCAACTTGAGAAATCATAACAGGACTGTTACAATGCAACCTTCAGGTGTGTTACGCCCGCTAGGTTCTGACCTCTGTAGGATGCGACCATCCCTTGATAGGCGTCCCCATTGAGCCATCACGTGTAAAGGCGGGGATGCGACCGTCCATCCCTTTGCACGTGTTCATACCTTCACGTAACTCCACCTTGGGTGTACAAATTAGTGGGCCCTGCCTACATTTTGCTAGGTTGTGGTTGTACTGTTTTACAATGGGAGGTCATGACCCGATTCGGTCCTTGAACTATCTGGACGGTTCTACCACAAACCACACTCTCGTGCACACCGGTGCACCACACCCCCGAATCATCCACCCAGATGTATCAGCAATTTTAGGGATTTTTGGGGGCATAAAATAATGATCATTTAAACATACCCAACCATTTCCAGCTGCCATTTTTCCCAAAATTTCTCTTTGCATATGTTATTGGAACATTACAAACACCCTCGAGGCTAAGCAGTGCTATGCCAAGTAATATAAATATAACCGGTTCTTTTTGAAACTCTATATTTATAAGTTTTTCCTAGGGCAACAATGTTCACAATATAAATGTGCCGGAAAGGTATAATATTAGCACTTGTTAAAAAGGGTAGCTAACTAAGGCATGAAATCCAACATAAGATATCACATAAAATAAAAGCATGCATTTGATAATTTGAATCTAAATAATTTGCAAAATAGGTATTCAAAATGATCAAAGTATTGACTCGCCTGGCGCGATTTTACCACGGTCTTGAGCTCACTCAAAACTCTCACGTTTGTTGATCCTAAGCTTTTGGTCTTCATCGCCTTCTGGATCGTGGTCTTGCTGGATCCATTGATTCTTCGGGATTCCAACCTCTAATTACATGCTAAGCAATGAAATCCAATAAACTCAAATAATTCAAAAAGTTTCAAGTAAAATCCAAATAAACTCAATTAAGTTTTATGAGATAAAGAGGTGACTTTTGGGTAGGATTGACTGGATGCGGAGAGTTGACGAAGCCATCGGAGTTGGAGCGGAGCAAGGAATTAAAAAAAAAGGAAAAGGAAGTAGTATGGTGGAAGGAGTATTCGCCGATACGTTCCGCTTCGGGTTCAAAGATGGCTAAGCATAGTCGACGGTAGATTATCATGGTTCGACTTATTCTATTTAATAATTTCTTTTGAACATTTTATATTTATCAAGGAAGTTCCATGAGTAGGGTATACCTATGGACAGATGTACGAATTTAGCCGAACAGTATTTTGTCGAGCGCTAACATTCATGAATTAGAACTTTGATCTTTTACGTGAGGGTATCGATGGAACTTATTGACTTTATTTTAGAGTTCATGTTTGTGACACTTCATGTTGGGATATTTTATGTGGTTTCCAATTTAATCAAGTGGTTATCTGAATGATTAACTTGCTAATCCTTTAAAGCGCGAGATCACTTAATTATACAGGTGGTATTATCTGATGTGGTCCGAGTTTTAACTCGATCATTAGAACACAATCGGCAAAAATCATTTTATTTATGGATGCTCAGGGGATTGCAAAGAGATACCTCGCATGATTCTTTAATTTATGTCGAACATTCAGATTCTGAAGAGACTAATTATTATTGGGTTGATTTAGCTTTTCAGTGTGCCAAGGCCTATCTAGGAACTTTGGAAACGATCTCGGCATAGATTTTAGTTGCAAGTTTACGAGAACATGTGTGTGTATATATGTATATATATATACCTATCTTTGCATTAGTTATTCCTAACAATTGATTTGTTAATCCTTGGTTGGCAATCTTTCAAGATTACTTTTATGATCCTATAATTAGTATTAGTAACTATATTTTTGAATATATGACATCTACTCGCTATTTGGGGAAATATTCTATGCATGATTGGGTTTTTAGTTAACTTTTATATAAGGATTAATTAAATAATCTTCATTGTCATAACATTTGTGTCAACTCTGATCATTATAATTCCAAAGGCAATTTCTTGTAAGGTCATTAATTTGTTATTCATATTTACATATAGTTTTTGCCAATATTAATTTCCTATTTGATTCTCATTCATTTTTCCTATTATTTATCACATATATATCTATACCTATAATTAAGTTATATGCCATTATACCCTTTTATTTAAGTTTATGCAAGTTACTTGTATTAGCTACCCCTGGAAAGGGCTTTTCATGACATTTAGATTTTTATTACATATGCTTTACACAATGCATAATTAAGGCATACCTTTAATTTCTAAAAGATAAACTAAACTATCATACTTCTTTTACTTATGTTCAAATGTCTAAAGATAATAGTTATAATTTAAACTTATGCTAATCATCTACAACTTCGACTATTATGAAAAGAGATGCGGCTTATCCCTTAAAAAGTAATCAATTTGTTAATTGTGATTAACATGTAAACTTTTGTCAATATCAAACCTCTAAGCTTTTTATTTTGCATAAATTTGCAATACACTATTTTTGTCTAACTGACATGCTAGTGAGCTATTCCTATTGAATTATTGACAATGAATTCCAATTTCAGCTACATGTGAATTCCATGAATGTTATGCTATCCTCATATTAGTCAACTGGGTAGTTCTTTTACTCATATAAAGGACTTGTAACCTTGCTCTTTATGCCATCTTTAGCCATTCAATCCTATTGTATGCAATGTTGTTGTAATGCCATTTTTAACTTGTATTTGCTCTTTTAAATCACCAATTGAGTTAACCATTAACATCTACCCTTGAATGCTATTTTCCATCCGACAGAGAGGCAACCAGGGGAAAAATTGTGCTCGGCCAGACCAACAGAGGAGAGGGGGCATGGTAAAGCAGAACAGGTCAGCAGCACAGGTATTTGGCGCCGGCGGCGATGGTGAGGCAGGGCCGGCGACCGGAGGGCGATCGCAAAATGGACTGCTGGGGAGGTAGGGAGTCTAGGGGTGGCGATGTGTTGGCCGGAACGGCACCGTGTGCCAGCGGCGATGGCCCATGGCGGCTGGAGCGAGGAGGCCAATGTGGAGCGGCGGCGCCGACGAGAAGAAGAGGAAGGAGGAGGGGTATGAGTAGGAGGGAGGCACCCTGAAGCTTACCAAACGGCCAGCGGGGGCGGGGAGGCTCCGAGGCGGCCTGGCAGAGAGAGAGACTCTGATGTGACCATGCCACATACTCATACAACCAAAGCTCCCAAGAATAAACAAATGGTGAATTCATTTCTTCGGTTTCAATTTATTTTAATTGAGAATATGATGCTATCTAAAGATGAAAATGTATTTTTGTCTAGCTGTATAAGGAGGATTGCATCAACGCTATGCGCTCGTGGTTGGGGTCCACCTAAAAGGAAGCCAACTAATATATCAAGACCAAGTCAACACATTCCCCAACTCTTGCTCAAGGTCACCACGTCACTTTTGAATCAACTCAAGCAAGAGTTCAAGTGGGACACATTTTAGAATCTATTTCGGCCTCCAGTTTCAATTCGGAGTCAGCCTGATAAGTTCGACTTCAAACGTGCACAACTTTTGCATACAAACTCCGTTTGAGGTGTGCAAGCACAGTAAAGAAAGAAGAGCTCGTCCACTTTCCAATGGATTTTGGCCCCACCTCCAAATTCATTCTGTGCGCATTGGAATCATCAAAACAAACCGACACGACTCAACTGACAGACTAACTTTAAATGCTCATAGATTTCGCATCAAGAGTCCAAATGGAATGTGTGAGTACAGCATGGAAAGGTTATTTCGTCCTCTTTCCAACAGATCTGGCCCCATCCCAAAATTCCTTTTGTGTGCGACGCAACCAACAAAACAATCTTCGGTTTTGAAAACAGAGATAGAGTCCACTATTATTTGATCACTTTCCATATGTTAAGAACATTCCATAAGTAAGGGCCTGCGTGCCCCTATAAATAAAGGCTCATTTGGCCATGTAAATCAGGCTTGTTTCGATTAGTTTTTCACCGTGAAACTTCGTCGTGTGTTCTTGTGTCGACTAGACCAACAACTACGATTGCAGGCCTCAACCCCTTTGTGTTTCTCAGTTATATTTGCAATAAGATTGCTCTTTCACTTGTTCTTGCTTGTTCTTCGATTGCTTGCAGGAATTGAACCTCGTGTTCAGGTCAACCGCGTTCTTGGCAAGGTTGATAGCGACTAGGATGTGGTGTAGCGATTGCAGGACGGACTTGGTCATCTCGGTCAAGTAGCCTCTTCGTCAACGTCATATCAAATCGAATTTATCCTTCTCATCGGAAGATTGGGCCACCCCCTCATCAGACTCGGGAGACGAGAGGGCCGGGCGGCGGTTGGAGAAGGTTGGTGCGGTCGGGGTGAAACTCCCACAGTGGTGAATTGGTGCAGGGTTCACCGGAGCTCACGCGATGTCGAAAATGGCGGTGACCGGCCAGAGAAGGGGAGGAAGGGTCGTGCGGTGGTTTTACTCTGGGAAAATCAAATCGGTCGGTGGAGGGTGTTCCTAGGAAGGAGAGGCGCACGGTGACGCGGCTAGTTTGGGGGAAGGCCTCGTCGGAGCGGTTGAGGGCGGTGGCGGCTGGCGCATGGTGGGGCGGAGCAAGGAGAAAGAAGAGGAAGGCACAGGGGACCCGGTGACTCGGGGGCGGCTTCTTATAGCTGAGAGGAGGAAAAAGAAAGGCAGGGGCTCTAGCTGTGGCTGACGTCGCCGGAGCACTTTGCGGCATGGGCGGCAGAGCATGGGTGCGACTCACCGCAGGGCATGGGGCCACGTGGGAGGCGACGTGCCGAGGGGAGAGCGGGTTTGGCGCGGGGAGGTGATGCGTGCAGCAGCAAGAGGGAGAAAACCGGGGACAAGGCAAGGAAAACCAGGGGCGGCAGGTGCTCCTGCATAGGAGGAAGAAGAGCCAGGCAGGAGTGAGGAGATGGAGCACTGGAGGAAAAAGAGAAGAGAGAGGGAAGGAGTGGGACGCCGGACCCGCGGGCAGTAAGGGAGAGGGGGAAAAGAGAGAGAGGCTCCCAAAATTGGGAAATTCTGATGCTATCTGCATTTTCATTTTATCCACAAGCTTAATTCGATTTTGACTCGCAACAACTTTATTTTATTCTGTGCTTAACATACTTTTAAGTATTATTTATATTTCAGGACATAATAAATTTCAACTCTCGATTTGAGTTCTAATGACTAAATTCAAAGTTAATTTTTTAATGATAATTCTAAAATTGGTTTATACTTGCTATTTGTACACACATTTTATGCATCAGATTCCAAGACATCATGCTTTAGTTTTTCATATATTTGTACTTCAATTTATTTCGTATCTACTATATATTATTTTATTATTTAAACTTGGGAGTTATGCTTCATTGTTAATTTATATAGCACTAATTTTGGAAAACTTAATTAAAATTGCAAAGGAAATTTGAATACTAGTAAGATGCAAAATAAAAGGTTTTAAATTATTCGCAATTTGGCTCAATCAAAATTTCAGGATGTTACAGACCCTGAGGTGTACAGTGTCATTGTACAAGAGCTTTGGAACCGGTCTTCCATGCATATTAGATGGGAGTTGAGAACATTAATGCGCACTGCTACGTGAAAGGGCTTTATGGAAGGCTGCTGGCGTCGTGGATACGAGTGCGTGCTACTTGTGAAACTATACCCAATAGAAGTTGTACAAGGCCCTGTCTGTGGCTATCATCCGGTGGTGCAAGCAGCTCGGGCACCCAACATGTTGGTCAAGAGGACCCAGAGGCTAGTGTCATAGAGTTTGTAGAGGAAGTTGTGACGAGACCGATGCCGTAGATGGAGGAGAGAAAGAAGAGTCACAGCATGATGAGCCTACAGGACAGGCTGATGAAGCGGAGCACATGTAACATCCTGATTTTCAAATCTTATTCGAAGTTTTAAAATAAAATTCACTAGTTAGATTTTTTGAAATTAATTAAAGCTTAAAATAAATTTTTAATAATTAAAAGGATTTAATATGACTAAAATAAATATTAATATTTACTGAAAGTATTTTATTTAAGTTTCTTGTGTCTTAAGGAATTTTGTAGGAATTTTCTGGATTTTTCTGGATTTATTTGCTATTTTCTAGAGCTCATTCTATTTTATTTGAATTTCTAAAATTAAGAAAACCCTAAAAATCCTAGAAATAGTACTAGGCCAAGCCCATTACCGTTCATCGGCCCAATCAGCCGTAGCCGTTGATTTTCCTAGCCGCCAGGTGTCAACCATCCAGGCAAGCCCCAGCAGCAGCCGTCGGATCCCTTTTGTTCATACATGTCAGGCATCGGGGTATCGCAGTACTGTTCATCTGTGTTTTCTCCCGTCATCGTCCAATTCGAAGCACTGCCATGCGTGGCCAATCCGTTGCCTCGGTTACTGCATCGCATCCCGGAGACGATGTCATCGTCGAGCCAAACTCCTATGCCGTCGTCCATGCCCGACCTGGACTCTCCGCCGTCTCTAAGCCTCATCCACCCCTCGTTCCTGGCACCCCGCAGCCACCGCTTGCACCGCCATGCCTCGCCATTGAATCCGAGCCACCAGAGTCACTGTCTTCGTTTTCTACCGTCGCCGCTATCTACCGTCTTCGCCTTTGGTAGTCACTGCCAACCTCTCGCCGGTGTGCTGTAGCTCGACTGTCGCCACCATCATCGCCCACCTATGAGTCCCCGCCGACCAAACACCGCCCCACAACATCATTCATCGTCTGTGACACCTCCATCCGCCGAGACATGCCTCGGTTCATGTGCCGCTTGCCCCAACCCCTCTCACGCAGAAGCGTTGCTCCGCGTTTCGCGCTGTGCCACACGTCAGCATCTAAATAGTCTGGTCATCCTCAGCCACCGTTCAATCAGAGTCGCGCCAACCGATGGAACCAATGGACCAAATTCGATCGCGTGGAGCCCGATCTACCGTCGAATCATCCTGACGTCACCCCGCACCCGCGCCGGCCGACGGTTTGCCTTCTCTGTGGACCAAGTCTGTCGTGCACTGAGTCACCGATAGCTGGGCCCCACCAGTCAGCGTCACTATTCCATAGTCTCCCATGAGCCAGCCAACCGAGTCAGTGTCCACACCAGCAGCCATGTTAGCCCTAGATCTGACGTGTCACCATGTGTCAGTGCCACATCAATGCCACGTCAGCACCCGAGCCATCCTAAATGACACATCAGTATGCCACGTGTCAGCCACGTCAGCCCTACCTGCCACCTGTCGCCACGTGTTGGCCATATGTCCGCCACATCAGCCCTAGCCGCCATGTTAGCAAGCCTAGTAGCCCATGCACTATTCTGGGATCCAAGTTCACCGTAGATCAGTCTTTCCATGCACTGAGTCTGCTTCACAGTATATTTTTTGAATTTCCAATATTGTTATTTAGGGTTAATTTTTCAAGAGCTCGTTCTCCTTCGTCCTAGCTCTGATTGATTTTGTACCTTTTTTATAAACTTATCTGAAATTGGGCTCTATATTTTGGTTCTAGTTTTAAAGTTTTTAGAATTCATTTAAATTTTATTTGATTTTATTTTATGCCTTGTTCATTTTTTTCTCTCGTTAGATCGCATCTTCGAAGAAGCGGGAGAACCACCAGAAGATCAATAGCAAGGCCAAGACAAGTCGTGTCCTTTGATCATATTGATGAGGACATCACTTCTACTGATATGAACACTCCTCTTACTGCTTCCATAAATGATGGGCAAGTTCCAATTACTCGGACACGTGCTCGTCAACTCAACTATCAGGTAAACTCGTTTTTAGGAGTCAATAATATTTTCGCTGAGAATTCGATACTTCCTAAGACTTGTGATTTTCTTGTTCTTAGGAACCATAGAGAAGAACCACGCGAGCTCAAGTGTAGAAGTGGAACCATCAAGCGCAATCCAACTCATATTCGCGAGTTCGACTCAGATTCGGACTGCTTGATAGCAGCTACTTCAAACGGCCATAACTTTTGATCCAGAAGGTTTCTCGGGGCCCGTGAGTACTCATTGGAAAGATATTGGAGTCTACTTTCAGATGAATCTAGTCTCACCTCAAAATTCCATCCGAACCGATCAGAAATTGCAAAATAAGTCGCGTCACTTTTCCAGTCCGAGTCAAAGTGGGCATTAGGCCTTTTAATCACGCTTAGACTATTTGGGTCAGCACTATTCATACCGGTCCTGTTCACGTGAACAGTATCCATAAATAGTACTGCACCCCTTTTGTTAGATGAGTGCGGCCTCTCGCAGCCTTATTTAAGGAGGTCGCACCCCTCTAGTTTTCTTTGGGTTTTTCTTAAGAGTTTATTCTGCTTAGCAGTCTCACCACACGTCCGGTTGAGGAACCCCAACTTGTGAACTTAATCTTTATTCGTAATACAATTTTAGATTGCATCTTTTACTCTCTTGCTTGTGTTCTCGATTCGCTTGCAGGAGATAGCCTTCCTGGCAAGGTCAATCGCGTTCGGCACGGTTGATAACCATCGGAGCAGTGGTGTAGTGATTGCGAGGGGATCGATCTGTTTTCGTCGGAGCCTTTGGATCATCAACGTCGAGTTCTCCACAATCGACTTATCAGTACCTCTCGGAAGATCGGGACATCGTCACATTAGGTGGTATCAGAGCAACGGTTGCTCGTGAGGTAATTCGTCCCTTTTAGATTAATTTATGTTCATCGTCCTAAAAACTTCAGAAAAATAGCCAAAAAAATTATGTATTATTCTTCCGTTGTCCCAACACCCCCTTATGCCATTGCAATTTTCTTTTCGGTATTGCTCGTTGAAATTTTGGTTACATTATCGTGTTCAAGTTGCTAATTCCTAGTTCAGCCAGAGTCTAGTTCGTCTTTGTCTAGTTGCATCTCGTGTTTCTTTGCGTAGCTTTATCGTTGTGTGTTCTTGTTCGTTGCCGCAACCTTCCATCCGCTGCCACCCCCTCCTTCCATCCTTGCCGCGGCCTTTCCATTCACAAGTGGTCCGTGACAACCCTTGCCGCAAGCCCCCCATCCGCGGCAACCCTTACCGCAAGCCCCCCTATCCGCCGCCATCATCTGTGACAAAAGAAAAATTAGGGTTTCAGACCCAGAAAAAAAGAAGAAAAAAAAGAGAAAAGAAAAGAAAAGAAAAGAGAAGAGAAGAAAAGGGAGAGATTGATTTCGGTTTGAAAAAAAAAACAGAGCAAAGAGTGCCCCTTCTGTCCGAAATTTGAAAGTTTATCAAACCTTTTCTAAATCCAGTGAAATTTGGTGGAGTCCTTCTTAACACCTCCAAAAGCCTCCAGAAAAATTTTTGTGCAAGTTCGACCACGGGATCAAAAGTTATAGCAGTTTGATTTGAGATCGAATCGAATTCGAATCCGTTTCCGACCCCCCTTCAGTAAAACGGGCATAACTTTTGCATACAGACTCGGATTTCGATGTTCTTATACTCGTTGGAAAGCTATCGACGGCGCGCATTTGAAAATTCAACATGCGAAGCACCTATTGCCCTCTGTGACCCCCAAAATCGGCTATCTTTGGCATTAAAATCCCATCGCAAAATTAAGGCTTCTGTTTTTGCTGGTTTGTTCAATCTTCCCTTCGAAATTTGGATTTAGTTTCAACTGCAAAGTTGTAGATCTCATCAAAACCTTTCAAACGAGTATATATAAGCCATATAAAACTCTGCCTTTTCATCATTTGAGACTAGCTGTTGTTTCTGCTCAATCTAGATGGTTGTTTGCATTGCACCGATACCGATTTTGTTGTCTTTTGTGCTCTACGTCGTGCAAACAATCTTGTACCGTACAAATAAGTTTGAGTAGATTGGTTAGCGTCTCTCCTAGCACTTATTGTGAGGTTCTGCATTGCTTACATCAAGTCACATTGATCGTTGCGTGTGCGTAAATACACTTCCTTGCATAGGGCTTTAATTGGCTAGCTGTGATTAGGCTAGGATCAGCAAATTTGACGAGTATTTTGAACAATCTTTCAACTTGTATTTACTGAACTGATTATTGCTGATCCTTTTGCTACCACATTGTGCCTTCCGAGCTCCACCTACTCTTGATCAGAACAGGTCCCCTCTTGCGATCGTACCCATGCTCGACACAGTATCACGAACCAGCCACCAGTTGAACCTCCTACTGTTTGCGTTGGTAAGAACACTTGTAAGATTGTGGTAAGACCCTTCAGAGTGTGTGATTCCACCTTCCATCACCTAGAAGTTGATAGGGATAATTCCTTTGTGTTGTCTTTTGTTTTCTATTAACCATGGCACGTGAGTCGTCTGAGGCGCAAGACTGTGTTGCAAAGGGAGAGCTCATGACGCTCTTGGATGAACAAGTACTACTATTAATGAGGACATCGACAGGAAGCTTCAAGGTACGAAAGATATATTGCAATGCTCCATCAATGAGAGTATTGCAGCACTCACTACACGCCTTGAAAGAATGGTGAATCGGCCACCAAACAACGGACGCGAGAATGAACATGATGCACCCCAAGACCTTGAGGTGGGAGATGATAATGAGAGGCAAAATCGTGATGCTCAAGATGTACGCCTACGACACCGCCGACAACGCAACCGTCATGGTATAGGAAGTAATAATTTTCAGCACCACAATGCTCGTGCTAATGATGACCCATTTGCTAAAGTTAAATTTACCATAGCATTTTTTACGGGTGTTTATGATGCTGAAGTTTATCTAGATTGGGAGATGACAGTTGAACAAAAATTTAATACCCATCTAGTTCTGAAGTGCATAGAGTCAGACAAGTTACTAGTGAATTTAAAGATTTTGCTATCCTTTGGTAAAGTCAAGTAGTTAATTCTGGTTTAGCACCTGATACATGGGATAGATTGAAGGTAGCTATGCGTGCTAGATTTATTCCTCCTGCTTTTAAATGTGATATGCGTAAGAAATTACAGCGCTTAAACCAAGGTAATAAATCTGTTGAGGAGTATTATCAAGAACTACAAATAGGCATGCTGCGTTGTAATGTTGCAGAGGATGAGGAGGATAACATGGCTCGTTTTTATGGGGGCTTAAGGCGTGAAATTCAGGACATAATTGATTACAAAGAGTATAACGATATCAATAGATTGTTCCAGCTTGCTTGTTTGGCAGAAAAAGAATTACAAGGTAGGCAACAAAGGACAAAGAGCAACTTTGGAGGTACGTCTACATCGCGATCGACACCTGGGGAAACCAAGACAGCCCCACCTCCTGTTTTTCGAGCTGCTGCCCCTCTGTGAGTAGGGCGCGTTCAGCAGCACTACCGCCACCATCACGCGCACCCGAGACGAGCAAATCTACTAGTGTGCAAGCACCAGCACAGAGATCTTCATCAGTTGCTTCCACGGGCCGTACGATGGGCATTGTGTGCCACCGTTGTGAAGGGATGGGCCACGTCATGAGAGATTGCCCAAGTCAGCGGGCATACATTGCAACAGAAGATGGTGGATAAGTAAGTGCTAGTAATGTTGAGGATGAATATACTCTTGCAGCTAACCTTGCAGGTAATGATGATGATCTAGAGGAACATAGCGAAGAGGAGAAAATTTTGGGTACCGCTGCTACAGAGAATTATAGGACCATAATTGTGCAGCGAGTGTTGAGCACTCAAAAGGAGCAAGCAAAGAAGCTACAGCGCTATAATTTGTTTCAAATGTTTCTCATCGTCAAGGATTGCCGTGTTCATGTCATAATTGATGGCGGGAGTTGTAATAACTTGGTGAGTTTAGATTTGGTCAAGAAGCTTGGCTTGACCACACGTGCACATCCTCATCCATACCACATTCAGTGGTTCAACAACAGTGGTAAGGTAAAGGTAACACAATATGCGAGAGTGCATTTTTCTATTGGTTCCTATCATGATGTTGCTGATTTCGACGTAGTGCCTATGCAAGCTTGCTTACTTATATTAGGTCATCCATGGGAATTTGATACCGATGCAACTCATCATGGTAGAAGTAATAAGTACTTTCTTATGCACAAAGAAAAGAAAAGAATTTTGCTACCTTTGACACCTGCTGAAATTGTGCAATGTAAAAAAGAGATAGTTGCGAATGAGAAAGAACATGAACATAAATCTGAAAATCAGCAAGTAGTGAAGAATATTTTTCCACCCAAAAAAGAGAAGTTGGCCCCTAGTTCTAGGACTGAGGGAATTAAATTAAATGGTTGTGTCATGCTTGCAACCAAATCTGATCGTGCTGAAATTGTCGACAATGATATGCCATGCTATGCTTTGATATGCAAAGACGTCTTATTTTCACTTGATGATGTGTCTAGCTCTTTGCCGTCTACTGTCACTAACTTTTTGCAGAAATATGATGATGTGTTTCCAGCTGAACTACCCCTGGGACCGCCACCTATTAGAGGGATTGAACACCAAATTGTCTTAATTTCGGGAGCAACTTTGCCAAACCGAGCAGCGTATAGAACCAATCCGAAGGAGACTAAGGAAATTCAGCGATAAATTCAAGAACTTTTGGACCGAGGGTTGGATGACATGCAAGATGAGCTTGAGTCGAGGACGACTCCAATTCAAAAAGGGGAGGATGATGAGGACATCACTTCTATTGATATGAACACTCATCTTACTACTTCTATGAATGATGGGCAAGTTTCAATTACTCGGGCACGTGCTCGACAACTCCACTATCAGGTAAACTAGTTTTTAGGAGTCAATAATATTTTCGCTGAGAATTCGATACTTCCTAAGACTTATGATTTTCTTGTTCTTAGGAACCATGCAGATAAACCACGCGAGCTCAAGTGTAGAAGTGGAACCATCAAGCACAATCCAACTCATATTCGCGAGTTCGACTCAGATTCGGACTGCTTGACAGTACCTACTTCAAACGGCCATAACTTTTGATCCAGAAGGTTTCTCGGGCTCATGAGTACTTGTTGGAAAGATATGGGAGTCTACTTTCAGATGAATCTGGTCTCACCTCGAAATTCCACCCGAGCCGATCAAAAACTGCAAAATAAGTGACGCCACTTTTTCAGTCCGAGTCAAAGTGGGCCTTAGGCCTTATAATCACACTTAGACTATTTGGGCCAGCACTATTCATGCCGATACTGTTCGCATGGACAGTACCCATAAATAGTACCACACCCCTTTTGTTAGTTAACTGGTGGTTTAGCTTGTGAATGGATAGTTCACAAATAGTTTATTCAATTCCGTTGATTAATTACTTATTATCATTTTTTCTTTAAAGTTCGTTTTCAATCTATTTAATGTATTTAGTTTAAATTGTTACTTTCTGCAAATTAACATTTCAATCATTCATTGATAAGCCTTGCATATTATATTACATCTTTGTTACAAACGACTTGCTGAGTACCATGTATTCATAGTTTTATACCCACTGTTGCTCAGTTGAAGAAGAGGGGCTATATCAGTAGGAGATACCAGAAGGAGAATACTTCGACGACTTCACAGATTAGGACTTCGCTTTCCAGTCGATTACCTGTAAGCATGTCAAGCTGCTTCTATGTTTAATTGTTGTTTTTCGCTGCTAGTTCTTTAGTCATTTAGGTTAGTAAGTTGTAAGTTTGACCATAAGGTTGTACTCTGATAGTTATTAATATTTGAATCTTTTATTTTATTTTATCATGTATGTGCTTGATATTTTATCTATGTTACACTGTGTGTACTAGCGTGATTCTAGATTAGTGCGGTATGCACAGAAAGTCCAGATTTACATATTCAGGTATCGTCGGCACATGAGTATATAGTGCATCAAATGGAGAGCGATGACTAGATGGTCTAGGCTGAAGAGGAAGCTGTACAGGAGGACGACGACAGTTCCGATGAGGACGAAGCTCTCATCCCGTAGGAATGGAACAGGTATGACGCTTAGGGTATTCCTGCGTATGACAAGCACGAATCACCATGGGAGTATCATGGCACAGAGGTTCGGTTGCACTTAGTATTTACTGACAAATCATCGTTGCATGATGCCTTCAAGCTGTGGGTCCTGTTCATGCAGCGGACTTTTTGGGTCATCAAATCTAGCCAGGAGTAGTACACCGTGAAGTGCGAGCAGGCCAGCTATCCTTAGAGGGTGCACGCACATGGACCGAAATATGAATCACTAGATTGTCTCGAAGGTAAAGCCGTATTCTCAGCAGTGTTTTACCAAGGAATTGTAACCTAACGTCAACTTGGGCATACGTTACTGGGATTGCGCGAACTACTCATGTAACTATCACGACCACCGTCGGGACACGAGCAACTATCGGCAGCCGGTAAGGACCAGTTACAGTATGTTCCCTCTACTATTTCTCTTTTAAAGTACACACTAACAATCTCTTCCATCTACTTGTAGTCCCCTGAACCGCTATGTGGCTATCTCAAGTGGATCGACCTAGAGAACCACTCTATGACCAGTAGATTCTCAACTACGAGGAGTGGATGGTCAAAAGGGCCTGCGAGATCCACGTTGAGGAGCACCGCAATGACAAGTAAACCGAGCGTATACGTCAGGAGATGAAAGCTCATCTCAAGACGTGCACGGGCAGAGAGCGCGAGAAAAAGAGGGAAATCATGGCCAAGGCCAAAGAGGCCGCCGAGGAGTTCAACGTCGAGCTCGCAAGGAAGGGAAAATAGTCCTGGTTCACGCAGTAGGTCGAGCCGTTTCGAACTAGTCCCCCGAAGATTGAATTTATGTCTATTCTAAAAAGGCGCATATGTATCGTAGGAGTACTTCGTTTTGTAGCATCATGCATAATGTTCTTTCTTATGCACGTAATCAAACTCTATACGTTGTGTTATTCCCAACTTTATTGTGAAGACTATTTTAATTCACAACATCACATCTTGTCATCTTTTCGTATTCAATTCTTCGCGTAGCAAGACATCCAACAACATAAAAAAATAAGTTCTCTTCCATATATGAATTCATGGTTGTATAACAATATCACTTACCTTCATACTTACTAATCATTACTATCTCAATTGTACTTAAAAAATTTTCAGAAAAATTCATGCACTGCAACAACATATGACGATCGCAAAATGTTATTGTGAATCTAATAAATTTTATACCATTCATAATCTACGAAAATCACAAATGCACCAACCGACATTGTCCGTCGTTTTTTAAATACAACTTACAAATAAAATTTGATAAATGTTACTTACCTACAACAATTGTCATTTACTTCTATGCGCGATCGGCAAGGTCAAGTGCGCAAAAAATGGGCTAAGCTGGCAATCACCCAATAGTCGAGCGACTAGACCTACAATCACGGAACGGTTGGGCAACTAGGACGACTGTAGTAATGTCGCCCAATGGTCCACTGATTGCCTGCGTGTCGCGCGGCCGTTGAGCGACAGAGTCCATTCGCTCAACTGTTCGGCGACTGGAGCTTATTCCTATTTTTTTGTGTGGGTATATTTTTATAATTTTAAATAAAAATAAATTATTTAAAAAAGTTCGATGGTGACATACCACACAAACGATAAACTTGGTATGTTTTCGATTGCCAAAATTTGGAAAGAGTGGCAGGCCGTTAGTACCAAAATTTTGGCAATATTCTATTCAGAGTACACCTATGCACGATGGGCGCTGCTAATTTACTGTTACAAATTGCGACGGATGTGGCGTTTTCGCTAGCATGCCGGAAATGCCAGACAGCAATGCGCACGCCGCCTCCATGGGGGAGCATGATCGTCGTTCCACCGTCGCCACTGTCTTTCAACTAGAGGTGTAATCAGAATAGGTATAAATAGATATCGCTTATTTTATATTATATTTTATATGTTTTTCTCAGAATTAGAGTTAGACATAAATAGTATCGGATACCTATTTCTCTGTTTCGTATTCGTTGCACAAGTCTTCGG
This sequence comes from Melocanna baccifera, assembly GCA_036346265.1. Taxonomy (NCBI): domain Eukaryota; kingdom Viridiplantae; phylum Streptophyta; class Magnoliopsida; order Poales; family Poaceae; genus Melocanna; species Melocanna baccifera. The sequence continues at coordinate 6,098,713 of CM070677.1, read as the reverse complement.
AGTTCGGACCTTCAGTTAGACATAAATTATCGGTTTCTTTTACATCGCTAGTTGGACATAAATTATCGGTTTCTTTTACATTGCTATATAGAATATTAGACAATAGGGATACAATCAGAATGAACATAGAGATATTTATCATCGAGATGTCAAAAGAAGAGTACTTAATATTTTTCGTCTGTTTAGATGTGGTGATTTACCTATTTGTTATCTTATTCCTAAGTGAAGTTACAACAGACTTTCTCGTATCATTTGATATACGGATATATACAAACGGATATCACTCATTTTATATCATATTTTGTATTTTTTCTGCAAAGTCGAATTGTCAAATACCTATTTACCCCTTCCGTATTCGCACTGCGAGTCTTCGGTCGAATAGAAATTATCCGCTCCGTTTGTGCCACTACCTTCAACCCACAAAAAAGAAAAACTTTCACTTTTAAATAAAACACAAACTCTCAAGGTTTGAACTTGATTTCAAGAGGTTTCAACTCTATTTGAAGAGGTTTCAACGCCTCCTTGCTTGGCCCAGTGATCGGCGATGACACAGACAATTCGCGCCAACTTCTCTGACGAGCAAGCAACAACGGTGGTGCCGTCTGGCTATGGAAGACGAGCTCAAGGGGATGGAAGAAGGTGGAAGGAGAAGGGGAAATAGGCTCTCGTGCAGTGGGTTTCATGAGATGTGAAAGATTAGTGTCGCGTGTGGGGTAGGTTGCCAGAAAAGATTTTTAAGTTAGCGGATAGTTCCAGAAAAGGTAGGGCAAGGATCAAATCGCCAGAAAACGATGACATGGTCCATTGATCCTACGCCTGTGAGGTTGCATTCGCTGACAAGGTAAGTGGTCTCTCTCTGCTTGACAGCATTTATTTTTTTAATAATAATTTATATAATTTTTAAAATACGATGAATGATAGTCAATTTCTAGCAAGATTCTAGACAACCTGTTTCATGATAAGATTTGTGTGACTTGGAATTCTAGCACAAATCTGATTGTTTGACTTGTATTTATATGGTAGCCAATTCCGATCCTAGACAGCCCGTTTCATGATAAGATTTTTGTTGCGTGGAATTCTGGCTCAAATCTGATTGTTTTGACTTATATTTATTTAGGCTTTAGCCACTGTCGATTCATACAGAGTTTCTCCCGGTTCAAGCCTACTTCTCGCTGGATACTTCCTCTGTGTCGTGCGGCATTCTTCTGTAGCAACCTTGCCCAACAATACATTGTCTGGAGGTAGCTTGCAGATACACTCGAGTCGACGTACAACGGTACAAGAAGTATCATTAGGCATTATTCTCATCTTTCGCTTCTTATTGATATAACAAACTTTACAATTCCCAGCAAAAAGAACCAAGATGCAGCTCTACAGTAACCCAAAAAAAAAAAGTCCCGCCTGCAGATAGCAATATACAATGTCTGACTCAAAACGGACAAAATACATCAAAAGAAAGCCCGAAGGTACAATTTATTTCAACATAAAAAAAACCTTTTGTCTAAGTACATAATACAACACAATATCCCGTGCGTCTTTGAACCATAAGAATCCTATCATTTGCTGAAGCAGGCTGTGCGAAACCAGCCATGTGCTTCATGCAGCTAATCAGTGAAGCTGTTACGAGACCCGCACCATTTCCGTGAAGCGTAACAATTCTGCTCTTACCACAATCTGGACGTGCTCATTGCTCCACGGGTTACTTCTTTGAACCACGTGCTGCTGCAAGGTGATCCTGAAAAATCAGTAAAGTAGTTAACAACAGAGGGATGCTTAATGTCAGAAAGTTGGTTATCTTATGCAAAGCTATTATAGTATTAATAGAGGTACCAGAGTTAGTCCAATAAATTTAACATAAAGTACTGCATGTTTCATAATAGAGCGGATCATTTTTGGGTGGCATTGGAAAATGTATGCGGCATAAAATGGTACAACCTAACATACTTGGAGCAGCAAGCACCATTATGATCGAACAGACTACGTGTTCTGAGACAATTTGTCAACAATTATGCATGATGCCAGACATTGTTCCTTCTAAGTTCTACCAGCTGTTCCGCATCAGCTCCCATCAACATTTGCCGGTTCAACACAAAACTACAGAATCTATTTAGTTATATCTGCACAATTTTCCCCTGAGCAAACATACTTTCTTCTTCTGTCCACAGTCCACACACCTATAGCTCTCCACTTGCAATTCCAAAAGGCGTGAGAGCTTAAAAGAACAAAGTTCCAGTGTATAAACATATCAGATTGACAAGGCTCCTTATTTTAAAGAATAATACCAAGTACTCAGATTCTATACAACTTTGCAGTGGGGCATTAAGAAATTACAATTTAGGATTCTATAAAAATAAATTACTAATTAGATACCACGCAGAAAGGAAATGAAATATCATACTACCTCTGTTTGCGAATACTTGGCACTGTTGACTTTTCACAGTCTCCAAGATTAAACTTTGACTGCTAATTTTACACTAATACATTTATAAAATGTTGTGAAATTATAGTATTATGAAAATATTTCTTATAATAAATCTAACAATACCATTTTAATATGATCAATCTAAATATTTAGAAAAAATATTATTGATTGAAGATTATGAGGTTCGAGTGGTCCCAGTGCCAAGTATTGGCAAACGGACGTAGTATCTAATACGCCCTCTAGCCAAATGAAAGTGACGTCCTAGCATCCAGTCCACCATTTTAACTTTGACCAACAACATCTTTATTAATATTAATTATTTTGATTGACCATCTGAAAGTGATGAGTAGATTTGTCTCCAAAAATACTTGCCTAACATTATTTAGGCTATATGAATATTTACAATAGAAATTGGTGGTCAAAGTTATGTTTTGGAGACTGTACCCATGTCAAAAGCATCACTTATTTGTGACCGGGGTAGTAATATTGCGAGTTGCAAATGATGTTTGCACGAAATGAAACATGAGAAATTAAGCAGTAAATGAAAATGATTACCGAGACAAAATCAAAAGCTTTAGTTTCATCTTTCTTTGAGTTGCCCACCACAGCAACATGATTTTGAGGTTGATTACTTGAATTAAAAATATCTGGAAGGACAGATGCATTTCCACTGTTCACATAATTGAAAGATGAATGCCCCAGACCAGCATTGATATTTCCTAAATTTTGCAGCAACTGTTGCTGCTGAGCAAGAAGAACCCCCATAGCACCATAATTCAATTGCTGCCCAGGAAATGACTGATTGAACAACATTTGTGGTGGCAGGTTGTACTGCAAGGGAACCTGCTGATAAAAGGAGCTTTGACCAAGAATACCATTCAATGCAGCAGCACTTGCCACATGATTAGTCTGATTGTTCATGTCAAATAACTGTGAACCATTGAGGTTACTGTTTGATTCCGCTTTAACTCCAGGCTGAGCTTGGGCAATACCATTAAGGTTCAAACCAGCCATCAAATCATTGATAGATCCTTTGTCCTCAACTGTTTCTTGGAAGAATGGCTCAGGGCTGCTGCCAAATATATCTGGCAAATCATTTTTTTTTATCGAGGAGTTGTCATATATGGTGGCTGATGATTTTTCCTCTACAGTCATCCCTGAGAATAGGTCATTAGTCTCCCTAATCTCATGGAATGATACATCTGCAAATGGGTCACTTCCATTACCATTACTAGTGGTACTTATATCACCAATAGATTCACCACCAAGCAAATCATCGACTGAAGAAACATATGTACTATTCCCCATTATCTGCTCGCTGCTTTCCTGAGCTGAACTTTGAGCTCCTGGATCATCTTGATGCCCCGTATCAATCAAATCAGGCATCTGAACAGCAGCAGGTATTGTAGTTTTTGTTTCTGAAAGAATTTTGTTTCCGGTAGGTTGTTCCCCAACCAGCAGACTTAAGACCTAAGAAAAGCGATGCAGCTTATTACATCTTGATGATTGCTGGTTGAAAGAACTTTGGCCAAGAGTTAAAAGCCGGACCAAATGTACTATAAAAGGCAAGTTATTTCACATTTTTCTTTTGATTAATGGAATACGCACAAGTTTCTACTTTAAAAGATTCAACTTTGCAAATTGACTCACCTTTGAAGCCTTTTCTCTGAGAGAAACCTGTGGCAGCTCACAGCATCTAACAACAGAAGCACTGTTCTCACTGAAATATGAAGCAATGATGGAATAAGGATCGGTATCCTGTTTCCTTACAATGGCTTCCAACACACAGATAGCCTTCATGCGAACCTGAGTAGTAAACAAATATATTAAATATTTATGAAAATCTAATATACTGTAGATGAAAATGCTATGCTTGGTCAAGCTAACAGGATACACCCATATGGTCTGAACAGGCAAATTAATGATGGAAAATACTATTGTATCAAAAGTATTCAAACAAGGTCAACAAACATAACGAATAATGAACATACTCCATATCATTAACCCTAGCCAGAAATAAACCTGATTTGATTCAGCGAAAGTTGGCCTGTATTGGCAAACAAATTATGAATCCACTGATCAGTTAAAGATTTGCTGCTGGTTGCCTAACAATAGTATCAGGACCAGCATGCTTGCCTGCTGGGTAAATATGCTCAAACATGTCATGAACTGCAATAGCAGGGATGCTCATGTAAAGGTCCTTGAACTAAATATTTTTTTTCATCACATAGTTCACGGCATGTGTGCATGTTTCCTATATTATTGCTCAATAGATTATGATAAATTGATAACTGCCTTGAAAATCGGACGTTGAGTTGAAGCACAGTGATGTTTAGACATTAACCTCTATAATATACAGTTCTAAACTTCTAATTATATATGAGATGCAGAGTCTCTAATGATAGTGATAATCACAGTGTACATGGTAAGAAAAGAAATTAGTCTGCATCATCCGCTAAAAAAGAGGATGGATAATACTAAATCTTTTTTTTATAAAGCTATATCTAATAATTTCCTTTTGACATTCTCAGATTTTAATACATTTATTAGCTTTTGAATAGATTTGCAGTTTCTGGAATTTCCATGTTAGCATACAATCAAAAGTACCTACATGTAACCACGAATAAACAAGACAAAATAAACTGATTTGTCCATGCAATATACACTAGTCACTTGTCAGGAGAGTTAGGACTATAATTTAGACTAAAATTTTAGCCAGTTTTATTGCAGTAGTGAAGTGCTCTACTAGACCAAAAAAAAAAGATCAACCTAAACTCACCTGCCATAATGGAGAATTCAGTTTGTTCTCAAGGGCACGGCTCATTGCGACTGCATCCAATTTGGAGGCTTCTGTTAGAAATATATGCAGAGCATCTCGAGTTGGTTGCAATCGCACACCGCTTGCAGTAACAATTGTCTCCAAAAGTCTCTCCTCACGAGTTTTAACCCCTGGTTGACTTGAGCCAGTATCATCAGTCGGTGCAGAACTCGATGGACTTGGACCCCAAGAGCCAGAAGCCACATTCTTTGAAGCACCAGATGAGGCACGGCTCTCACCTTGAATTTCACTTGGATCATACCTACCATATCTATCAGTTTCTGTGGTCAGAGACCTACGGAGGTTTGGGCTCTTGTACGTACCACTATTATCATTTGTTATCATTGAATGTGCGGCAGCAAAGTTGGTCAAGCCCTGTTTAATGGAAGCACTCCCAATGCCCACTACTTCACTTAGTTCACTAAGGAAAGACTTTTTGTCATCTCTTGATGGCCCAAAATTAGTATTTCCAAAGCCCTGTATGCGCTTGCCAAGACCCTCTGTTACAGTAACAGGTTTAGAGTCCTCTGTGGAGAAAACAGCAGCAATAGCCTCATTTGCAGTTTCGCGGACAACCTTATTAAGGGCATCCCCCTTTAAGGGGTCAGGTTGTCCTTTGTAGTGAACAAGCTGGCGCATAGCTGCTGAGTGCCGTTGCATTTCCCTCTTGAAATCAGTGCCAGATTTTCCAACAGCATATTTAATCAACCGCAAAGCCTGGAAAACAAGTAAAGAATAGAAAATGTTATATACTACTGAATTGGAGGAACTGAAGCCTACAGCTCCAAAAGATTAAACGAACCAATGTACTTGAAATGTTAGACAAAAGCTAGTGTAGTTGCAACATTACACTGCAAACATTAAGTGCTTTCTCTGAATATATATGAGGAGGTGGGGCACCATATCATGATTGGAAGGAAGTGTTTTGTGCTCATGATTACAAAAAAACATAATTTTATGAAATCCAACAAATGCATGTATTATAATAATTAGATATCTTTCTATATATGCACTTTCTATGTATGTGCTTTCCATGTATATGCTTTTAATGTATGTGTTTTCTATGTATGTGCATTCCATGTATATGCTTTCTATGTATACGCTTTTCATATATGCGCCTTCTATGTATATGATTTCCTTGTATGTCTACAAGCCAATATATATACAAGCCACCCCAACCCTTTAGCTGTGTAATGTTTGCTCCAATCCTTCTCTACTATTCTACATGGTATCAGATTTCTCCTGAGCCCTCTCTCCGCTGCTACCTCTCCTCAAATCTCCTCCCCGGGCCACACCACCACCATCTCCTCCCGATGCGTCGCCACAGGCCGCCGCCTCCTCTCCGAGCACCGCCACCTCTACTCTGACGCATCCCCTCCAGGCCGCTGCCGCCTGCCCTGTGTGCATGAACCCAAACTGGCATGTAGTATTCAGTTCAAACACTTAGCAAAGTAGTATTATGTCCTTACGAAGCATTTAGTTCACCTGGAGAGGGGTTGCTCATATGCCTGATATAGTTCAGAAATCTTGAATAAAGATGTTCAATTTATCAATGGGTCTGATATATTTCAGAAATATTGAAGAAAGATGTTCAGTTTATCATAGTAAGATCAGGAGTCGCACCAACACCATGACAAAAGTAATTCAATTTTTAAACGCCATTAGTGATCATAAGTTTTAGTGCGAACTACCTAGTTCACATTAAACTTTGCTAAACAACCTCAAATATACAGGATTAAAGAAAACTTTTATTGGATCATAGCGATAATAATTGTCGTAGTTCATATTAGATGCACAAGGTTTCTGCTAACAGAGTCCACAAAAAACAATCATACAACCCACTAGTGTCTCAAGTGCTGTGACTAATCACACAAAGCTCTTCAGAGCAAACCAACCTAATCTGCAAGTGTTACTCTAATACAACCCACGATTTGGAGCAGTTATGTGTAAACGAGTTGGATGAAGAACATGTACTCAGATTTTTTATATGAAAAAAGAAGCAGAAGGCCAGTTTGATTCCCATCAGTAGGAACTCCCTCTGTATAAATCCAATCTAGCTAATTTGCGTAGAAGGTAACATTTAATCTGGTTTAGGGGTGGATTGGGTGAAGAGGTGTGTGGAGCAGTGGCACCTCCAGATAAGCAAAGGAAGGCTCTCTACTGGAGAGGTTGTCGAACCCTCATAGCGAAGAACGCAAACATAGTCGATTTTTCCCCTTACACCTTCACCAAGGCACTATTCTCTAATGTTTTAGGCCTACAGGCAGGGGGTGCACTACCAATAACCATTCTATCTAAACTCGAAGTTTTCTGTTTCCCGTTAACCCACCAAATTCCCCCTCTCATCCACACCCCGCGGTCGACTGTCAATCGAGCGTGCACATGCTCACGCCGTTCAACTAGAATCGATCACGCCTTCCCCAACACGTGAGCCATCATGCTCTTTCAACTAGTCCACCGATCAGATCAGAATGTTCTACGCATTGTAGCCACGGCTGCGAAACCAATCAGCGAGAACACTACAGCGCCGACCGCCACCAGTACTACGTTACTAGCCACGAACACTTGGACGATCTACCTCGGCGCCGCCCACCTACTCCTCATCCCCCGTCAGGTCAACCCGATCCGAAGTCGCAGAAAGGGAGGGAGGGAGGCACGGAGGAGGGGGCGGTCGAGGGCCCACCTTCTGCTTGACGACGGGGCTCCTGTTCTCGAGCCGCTTGAGGACGAAGTCGGCGACCTCCTTGACGACGCCGGCGTCGGAGGCGCGCAGCAGCTCGCAGATCTCCTCGAGCTTGTAGACGGGGGCGACCTTGTCGTCGTCCGCCGTGACGCCGTCCACCATCCGCGACCGCCAGTAGGATTCCACCGCCCGCCGGCTCTGATCCATGGCACCCTCTACCTCTCCCCGATCGGAGACGGCCGGAAACCCTAGGGCTAGGTTATCACCGCGGCACCGGGAGGTCGAGATCTGAGAGGGGGCGCGGCCGTGGACCGGGTATACGAGAAGAGGAGGAGGTTGGGGGCGGGCCGGAGGAGGGGGAGGGATGGAAGCTTCTTGCGCCGGGGTCAGGTCGGGGAGCATTAACCGTTTCGCATTCTTCCAGAGTTTTCCGTCGAGCCGTAGCTCGGTTCGTTTGGCGCAGCCCAGCCCGTCCGGTTTCGATGCTCTCAGATCACCGTTACTCAACCGTCGCTTCCCCAAAAAAACCAGTCAGTATTGGAATAAAAAAATTAGATAGAATTACTTAAATATAAATTTAGATTTATAACTACATAATATATTGTTTAGGTTAGTTTAGATATTTATTATGCTACATTACCTACTGTATGAAGTAAATACGCATCAAATATTTCCATCCTATGTTTTCTATATCTTTTTCTAGTTTTCCTAGCGGTTTTGTTGGTTTTTCATCGGTTTTTGACCGGTTATCGGAATGGTTACCGGTTTTAAACCACTCAAATTCAAATTTTAAATTATGAAATTTGTTCAAATTTTTCCTAGAATTTTCGATAATTGGCCGCCAGCCAGGATTAACCTTGGTTCCGAGTTTTGAAACCTTGCTTAATATCTTTGTAAAACTTAATTAGAATAAGCACCTCATCCGAATAATTAGAATAAGATATAAACACGTATAACTTAAATTAGAATAAGCACCCATCCGAATAATTAGAATTAGATATAAACACGTGTATGCGTTCTTTTTTGCTTTCATTCCCAAAGGTAAGCTGCCAATCTGCCACAGGGGTTTGGGTTGCTACTGGTTCTCTGGTTGAGGCATGGAGCATCTTTTGTTTTGGGATGTTCAGAATAATGTTGGTTTATAGTTTTTTTTACTATAGTTAACTTATTTTTTTATTGTAGCTGAACTGATTTATTTGATATAATTAAATTTAAAAAAGAGACGGGAAACATTTGGGTACATAATTGCATGGGAAAGTATCCGATGCTAAGGGACAGTTGTGTTTGAGTTTCTGGTACAGTGATATGGAGTATTATTACGATTAACATTCGCATACGTGGTGTTGTCTACAGTATACCTTCTACACTCTAGTGCGGAGAAGTAACAGGTTTGCATGGCTTTAACTTTAACTTATAAATAGTAACAATTTATAGAGAAACTTGTAGAGAGAGATTCATATGCGATTTTGACCGATATAAATAAAATTACTATAGTATATACTACAATCAACTAATAAATTCAATTTTAAAAAGACTATTTAAAAGCTAAGTATTGTAGAAAAATTATTTATTATAGAAAAAAACAAATTTTAAAAACTTATATGAACAGGCATAGGGTCATATCATATTAACCCGTAGCCACCGCACCATATGTCCGCATGCTTACGACGATTCCAAACCTACCCGCATAAGATGATGTTTGGTTGCGTGGATGGAATGGGATGATTCAAGATTTAGTGAGATGAGATGGACTGATCCAAGAGCCTATTTGGTTAGGTGGATAGGGCGGTGTATATTTTTGTTTGGTAAGTGGGATAAAGGTGGATAGGAGGAGTCAATTTTGTGTTTGGTTGGATAGATAAAGTTGGATAAAAAGGGTTGGAATATACCTGGTAAACTTACCACCTTTTTGTTTTTTTCTTTTTCTTTTACCTTTTCCTTTCTTTCTTTCTTATCTTCTACCACCAGTCCTTTTCTTCTATCTCCATTCTTTTTTAATTTCCTCCATGGCTTCCGCATCCTCTCCCTCTTTACGGCACCGACGCCTCCCACTGCATGATTCCGGCGGCGAAAGTCCTCACCGTCCCCACCACCACGTGGATCTGGCGGCGGCTACTGCATCCCTCCCATCGTGTGGCTCTGGCAGCAGTGGCTATGTCCTTCTCACCGTGTGGATCCGGCGGAGGCGACTACGTCCCCACCACCACGTGGATTCAGCGCCGCTGGCCACGTCCCTCCCACCGTGTAGCTCCAGCGTCAACCTTGACCTCGGCGGCAACCCAGACCTTGGGCCCTCGGCTCTCCTTGGCGGTGATCCCAACCTTGGCTCCCCTTCTGGGCAACCCTCTACTCGCGACGACCTCGACACCGGCAGCGACCTCGGTGGAGCCCCTTCCCCTCGCTTGCCAGAGCTCCTTCCCCTCTCCGCTGCAGGAGCACCCTCACCGCACATCACCAGTGCTACTTCCCCTCACCGCCACCGAAGCTCCATGCAGCGCCGCCACCGAAGCTCCACGCGACGCTAGTGCTGCTTCACCTCGCCAAAGTGGTGACTGAATCCAAGCAGCAAGGTCACGTGCGCTCATGTGATGCGCGAGCCAGAGCTGGGACGGTGTCATTCGCTCATTTTTCCCGGATGATGCTGCCCGTATCTGTGAGGAATATTCCTCTACGTGGGATGGATTCATTCCACGCCGTCCCACCTGTTCCACGAACCATACACAAGAACAACCTCTCGTTCCAGGACAGTCCCGACCCGTTCAAGCAACCAAACGGCCCCTAAAAGAGAAACCACGCCTCCCTCCTCCCCCACCCTGCAGTTCTCCAAAACAAAAGAAAATGGGCAAGTTTCATGTTTGTTATCTACAACACATACGACTCCAGCTGATCATATGTATTGCACAAGTCATCGTCAAAATTGAGGATACAACTGGAATAACAGACTGTAACAACATTCTATCTGACTTCACGGTGCTTGGCTTCACAAGTAATTCATCCCCATGGCTACGCAGTCTACAATTGTATTCTCAGGTCAAGAATCATGCCAAGTCAAAATTAATGTACATCATTTTGTCTATATCAGTACATAACAGCCTCCTGGAGCTCATCAGATTCGTCAACCACCATCTCGTCCCTGAAGAGGAGTTTCAGGTGAGGTAGAACCTTGGGCAACACGGGCAAATCCGCGAGGTTTACACTCATCAGGTCAAAAGCGATGTAGGTCTTGTGCATATCGACCTCATCAAATACTGGGATTTTGGGGTATCTCTGGCTAAAGTGGGTCAAGATTATACGGTATGCTCCAGCTGATGTGCCTACTGCTATGGCTTCCTTTGTTGTACTATGGTTCCTCGCGATTGCTTCATCCTTCATGCCGTCCTCAAACGTCGCCTGAAGAAACAAGGATTAAGACAGTTTAGACAGGCATCATCATCAAAGCCTAATGTCGGGCCTGTTCTCTTTTTGCTTCGGTTTATGGCTACAACTTATAGCTTGACTATTCGTGAGAGAGACTATGGAGATAAATAATTTGCATGTGATTTTGGTCATATGAATAAAGTTACTACAGTGTGTACTACAATTAATTTATAAACCCTATTTTAAAAAGACACTACATGTGAAAACTGAAAACAGTTACTGTAGAAAAACCAAAAGCAACTTTTGGAGAAGAAGCCAGTCTTTACACGATCAATAATTGGAAGAGAACATTACACAGCTAACAACATTATACAATATCTGTGAGATTAGTATACCGCTGGCGCCTGTGGTCCACATTGGTTGGAACGTGAAACATATCCAACAGGATGGGCAGACAAAAGTTAAGTACTACAATAATATATTGCAGTTTCTAGAAGCCACCAGCCATTTAAATTAGGAACATAACAGTGATGGCACTCACCAGGGAGTATTATGGTACCAAAGCGGCCATGGAAATGGCAATGGATATCAAGTCGAATCAATGTGAATTAGTTATCCAAAGGGTAAAAATATGTATGTTCCAGCTTACCTCATGTATCAGCACTGTGGCATCTCTGGAAGCATCTACAAGAGCTGGGCAGGGCCGCGTGTCACCTGAATATACAACCTTCCATCCTTGAATAGCCTTTCCAGCACTGCTCACCTTCTCCTTGGCTCTCAAAACAACTCCAAACGCCTGTGGACGGTGTAAAACGGGGACACTGTACAGAATCTCCAAACCTGATTCATGTAGAACTTCTTTCAAATTAGCGAGTGCTGTTGTATCCCTTGGACTTGCAGGCTTCCTATCGTAGTTCTCCATTCTACTTCCAGGAGCAAACATGGTGTTTTCAAGTTGAGATGTGGCAGATACGGTAATATTGTCACTGAGAAGCGCCTCAACACTAGGCTTCAAAGTATGCATGCAATCAAGGAACTGCATATCAAGATCTTCAAGTGTTGAGTATGCATTTAGAAATCTCTCAAGTGGTCTTGGTCCAATCACAAGCAAGGGTTTGTGAGGTACACCCTTTAGCAATATAGATCTTAAAGCAAGAACTCTAGCTACACCGGTGTGGTGGTCAGCGTGAATATGGGAAATCCAAATGCACCTCAAACTCTTTACAGCTTCATCAGCACCACTTACACCAAACCTATTACCAAAACAAAAAGGGAACATAATTGTATTTTAACTATAATTAACATAAAGGTTTTTGCAATCTTCTAATAAAATCTGTTGGAACTAACCTCCTTTTCAATTGTCCTAAAGTCCCTTCACCACAATCAAGAAGCATACCTCCTCGTGCAAACAGGTTAATATATATGGAACTAACGTTTCGATATTTCGAAGGCTGGGATGAACCTGTACCCAGAAATGTGATTTCCATATCTTCTCTCTTTGCATTCTCCACACAGCAAGGGGTCTCTGGATTGTCCTTTGGGAGCTTTCTCCAGCCACTCTCTCTCAAAAGACTGCCATCTTGAAACTCAGCTGAATCTCTCTGTTTATTTAAAACATCAGGAAGACAGGAGTTTTGATTAATCCATGGCTCTTCAACGATCAGCATATGTTTGCCAACTGGCGGAAGTGTGTTTATTTGGTCCACATTACTTTGCCAGAACTTGCCGATCTGTTCAGGAACTTCTTTAATCTCTGGCATCTCAGAAATAAGTTCATCTACAATCTCTTCATAGGTAGACAAGCTTGGAATAGAAGCTCCATCCAACCCCAGTTGAGAATATGGACGCAGATGAAACTGAAAAACAAAACAAAAAAATAGCATTGGTAATCATATTTTGCACTTAACCAAAAATAAGTTGATCGTGTAATTGGTTTCAAAGGCAAATCAATTGGTAATCCTATTTCGCACGTACCAAAATTAAGTTGATCGTGTAATTGGTTTTGAAGACAGAAGTCAAAACATTTGTCCCCCTCCAGCTTTTTCTTTTCCTTTTTGAAAAACATAAATGATTCTTTACCATAAGAAGAGAACCTACCAATGCTACTTTTACAAGAGTTGTGATGAGGCAATATGTAACATGTTAAATGAAAAAAACATCATATTTTTCACATCAATAAATGCAACTGTTTTTACATGTAAGGAAAAAACAAATAAGAAATGATCAAATATCAAGTATTAATACAGTTACATAGCATAGATGCAGACATGGCCGTACCTTCAGCAGATTTGCAGCTGACACAATTTCACAGGCTTGCAGTGAAGTACTCTGAAAGTACAGTCAGATGGTTTATGTTTACAAGCAGCAACTATTTCAACATTAAATGTCTGGTGTTTAGTATATCACTGGAATTTTACCTTATTCTTCTCCAAATCAACATCATTTGCAGGTTCCACAGGCCAAAACCCAGAGGATGGAAAAAGCTGAGGGCAAACAAAATTAAGTCGTGATGATATCCTTGCACTACCTTTCAGGATAGGAATTTCAATGTTTTTACTGCAAGTGTCCAAAAGGGGGATGCACTTATTTATATCTGTAGTCCAAAAGTAAAAGATAAAGTTCAAGAAGAAACATATCATTTTATAAGAATGTTTCACAGGTACTAAAACACCATATTATTAACTGCTGGGTGAAATTAAAGAAAAAATAGTAAAGATAGAAAAAGAAGGTTGCCCAACACCATTACAAATAAATTAGAAAAACAAAGCATTAATAAGTATCGGATTGTCAAATGGCCATTAAAATGCTGCTTTGCTAAAGTTTTACAAAAGGGCAAAATATCATAAAGTATCTGACAAGTCACAACTGTTCATAGAGAAATCAGGAAAAACCTCCCAAATTATAAAAGAAGGAAGTCAAGGAACCTCCCAAATTATAAGAGAAGGAAATCAAGGAACTAAACAAGAGGATATCATGAGAGTGAATAAACGTTCCCAAGAGACAGTCATTAACAAATCTTGTTAGTGATTCTTAACATACACCCCATCTGAATTCAACATTTCAACCATGTGAAGTTTGTTGCTTTTATTGTAAAGTGTAATTAATTTCCGATTGACTGGCATCATCAATGAAATTCAAACCTAAGTAGGAAAAGCTATAATTGGAATGCATGAAAGCACATGAAACTATGAAAGCATTCAAAAAGGTAAATGAAACTAAATCTTACATTTCATGCCCTGCCATGATATGCTGTGTGGCGCCAAATTTTTTCATCCAGTTCTGATAATCAACAGCTTCTGTCACAGACGATGGACCTAAGTGGATTATGCAATTTACTTTCTTGGCATTCTCTGTTTGATGGGAAGAATCTTCATAAAAGCAGCTAAGGGATTTCAGCAAAAACAGTTCACACATATGATATTGTGTAGGGCAATCCACCAGAAGTACAATTGGTCCAGGAATTGACAGGCTGAGAACATCACTTGGATGAACCTATTAGTTAAATGTCAAACAAAAGGAACTTTAAACAAGAATTCCATCTAGATAGCTAAGTGGCGCATGCAATTGATATTTGAAGTTACATCAGACGCTTAAATTACCCTAAACACTTAAATTACAGTATTACACTCTTTAGGCCTTTAGGATAAAGCAGATAACCAAGACATTAATTGTTTTAATATTTCTAATATAAGCAACAGGAAAATATTACAATGGTCAAAGAAGCACATGTTTTCAAAAACCATTTAGGCAAGAGGAAAATATCTAGTGCACCCCCTCCCGATGCACCACTGAACTTAACAGTCCAAAAAAATCCAACGAAATTGGGTTAACTAGAGGCAGCAGTGGTCTACCCAGTAGCAAAAGCTCAAGCTCAAATTTACAGGAGAAGATATGACAAAAAAACTCAAAAGAAAATATTATCTACTATTTTATTCAGCGGATTTGTCTTTCTATAATATTTATTTGTAGATCTGAGTTTGTATTTAAAACTTTGCCACCAGGTTGAGTGCATCTTGCTCCACTTAACATAATAATTTGAGAACTTTTGGGGGACAATTAAGCCCCGGATGAATGGTCACCCCAACTAGGAGGTGCACTGGATAGAGAGATATACCCACTTTAAGCAACATATATGCTAGTGTGGAAAGGCCATGAAAAATTCAGTTTGTGACAATTCGGTTCAATATCTTAGCACTCAGGACTAACCATTTTGTCAAATTGGTCAGACTGCACGGAGTTCCCAAGTTGGAGTTGACGATACTTCGGTCCAGGCTTAAGACCAAGCGCAGCAGCTTTAGCAGGGTCAAACTTTCCCTTGATTTCTGGCAATTCACAAGAGTAGACTATAGCGGTATCACCAGGCTTCAAGTTGATATCCGTCAAACTACCGGCTTCATTATGATACTTTGGTTTGACAAACATTGCTGATATCCGAACTACTTCATCATCAATAAGAACAGTAGCATCTGTAGATTGTTCCACACAAAAGCTATGCGTGTGAAGCATTGCTCTATTTGGGATAAAAGATCTCATCGCCCCCGCTAGAAAATTCAGGTCTGAAGGCCCCCATATGTTCACCTGTATTGCAGTTAAAAGGAATAATATTATAATCATTGAACAATTAGCTTAATTGGGTGCATGAGCATTGATAATTAGACAGTACTAGGAAAAAGGCAACAAATAAATCATGTCATCTCACCGACATCCCCTCATCTCCTATTCCAGCCAAAGTTAACACCAGGCCTACATTAAGGAAAAAAATTGAAAAGAACAGAAATAAATAATAGCTATGTCATGGACATGTAACATCAGTACATCAAACAAACCTACTAGTTCAGTACAAAGACAAAATCACAAATCATAAAAGTGAACAAATTTGAAATACCTGGAAGCCCCCCTGCCGTTTCAGAGCACACACGTGTCAAAAAGATGTGGTCAATCTGGGAAGTGGAGAATTATAATCTAAGCATGTTGCTAGTTTACAATACACAAACAAATAATATAAGAGACAAGACAGTGAATGTGCATGGGGTTGCAAGTGAGGGCATCTCATACCTTTGATAACTTTATCTTGTGTTCAGTGCAAAAACGCTGAAGACCCTGTTAGATAGCAAGACAAACAGGTCAAGAATTATAATTGTTGATAACATAAATAATTTAAGCATAACTTTAGTATGGAAAAAATAAATGCTAAGAAGTAAGAACAAAGGAACTCAATTGGCATCAAGTACATATTTGGTCCAGCAAGTGGGTAAATAACAGCTTGTGCAAGCATCCCATTTAACCACTTAAGAATATTAGCCACAAATAATTAAATCGCTCAGAGAAGAATGGCGCAGCTAGTATAATGTTTCTTATTTATGGATGACACTTAAAGTTAATTATTAGGACACAGACAACTTTTAGCAATGAAGGAAGAAAGACTGAATGGGATTTTCTCCAAGGTTTGACGCTGCAGCATGCCTCCAACAGCAGCAGTGATTACTAAGCATAAAACTGTTGTTTTTTAAATCCTTTGTTAAATTGCCTCATAAAATAGAAAGAAATGAAAGTTGATTTCCAGTTAATTGCAATAGTTGTTTAGATTGTTCGAATAAATAAAAGGATATAATGTTGCAGCAGATCATACCTCCCCAGCATTAAATATAAATCTTTGTTTGTCAAAGAATAGTAAAATTGAAGGAGAAGTATCTTGAGTATCCATTCCTGTACCAAGTATCTGCATAGCAAGAATGAAGGGGGGTGAGACCAATGAAAGGATAATAGGACAATAGTTCCTACTTTGAAGCTCTGAATCAAATGTTGTGGTGATTTAGTGGTTAAAAACATTGACATTCTGTCCTTGTGGAGTTGACATCATTCATCAGCGCAATTAAAAGAATGATTTTATCAATAGTTCTTAAAAAATACAGAGATAGATCATGTACTACACTTAAAGTTGAGATCTAGGAGTAATCCTAACTACAAGGTTGCCAAATAGCATCAAAATTGCATAACACATTAATACAGATATAGCACAATGCAAAAAAATGCTATCCTTAGTTCCTTACTCCAAGAAAACATCAGAATTCATCATACAGTGCTCACTAATCCTCCATTACAATCAGTTCAGGATCACAAGAAATAATAATAATGTGGTTTCTGACACCCTTAGCTGACCCTCAAAACTCCTTTGAAGCAAGCATATTCCAAGCCCTAACAGCACATCCTCTCAAACTACTACAGAAATATAAAATTACACGAATTCCACCAAAATTCACGAACCCCTGGGCACTACACGCTCCCTGACACTGACAACTCAAGCATAAGGAATTCAGCACGTAGGCCAGAGTCCAGCCAGTAAATTACCCCGACAGGAACTTGATTTAAACAAAGCAGCATATGAACTACTAGATCAATTGTACCCTACTAAAACAGCAAGCCCTATTCATCCCCGCGTCTTAAGCAGCATGGACCGATCTCTACCAAAAAAAATTGAGCTGAATTGAAGCTAAGTACAAGCCAGCACGCCTAACGATTCCAGTGAAGTACAAGACAATAATTTCCCTCACCTGCACGTAGCATATGGTGTTGACGGGGTTAAGCTTGCGGCTCTTGAGTTCCATGCTCCTGCCCTTCCTGCCGTCCCTCCCCTCCGCCCGGGTCTTATTGAACGCTACCTCCGTCTCCCCGCCGCCGCCGCTACCCATCTCTCCGGGCTCCTTCCTGAGCGTACTGCTCCCGAGGCGGATGTGGTGGCGGCTGGTCTGGCCGCGGTAGGCGAGAGTGCGGAGGCCGGCGGCGCGAGGGAAGAGGGAAAGGGGAGTGGAGGCGGAGGAGGAGAAGAGGCGGCGCGAGAGGTGGAGGAAGAGAGGGGCCGGGGCTAGGGTTTGGGAGAGAGGGAGGAGTCGGAGAGGGGAAGGCACTAGCGGCATGGCGGCGACGGAGTTGGAAGCAAATTCTGTCACTCGACGTCTACCGTTGAATCAACCTACCGATGGAGAGTGGTGTCACGGGAGGCCCTCCCCGTTAGATTTTTTTCGAAGGAGTTGGGGTCGGGTTTTATTTCCATCTAGGGGTTTAAGGGTGGATACACGAGCACCAGATTAATTTTTCTTTTTCTTTTTTTCGCAGACGAGTTGCCGGTTGCAGCATGGCTCATGCGCTATGGCTGGAGAGCAGGGATAGCGTTAGTAGAGATGAAACAGATCAAATATAAATTAAATAGTATTTTTATTACATTTGTATTCATATTTTATAAACGAATATAAATATGAATTAGATTATTCTCTAATACAAATCAAATTTGAATTGAGTATCTATTTAATTCAGTTGGATCTAAATATCCTCTTAACTTATGTAATACAAAGATATTAATGTAATTTTATTCTCATACAATCACGCTTAATCATTCTAATTCATTTTCTTCACCTAAAGAAATATGAATTCACATTGAATTAAAAAAGCTTGTCCAACTAATTAGTCGTATTACAATAAAATATATATATTGTTTTGCCAATATGAATACGGATATAAACAATTCGGATAAAATAATATTTCATATGGTAAAAATTCATACCATATTCGCATCTATATTTTTTTAATGTGAATTTGAATATGAATATCTCTTCATTTGTTTTGATATTAGCGCTACTTTTTGTTAGAGAGGAAAGTATAGAAGTACTACTCCGAATACAAATAGGAGAGGAATTGTTAGGCCCTGTTTGGCACATCTCCCGCTCCTAGCTTCTCCTTTGGATCTCGTGGAGATGTGTCAAACACCCAACTTCCTAAAATGACCCAATTCTACTTCTCGTGAGGAGCAGGGACCAAAATAAACTAGCCAAGAGAAGCCGCTTTAGGGTGGATTCTGGTAGAGAGCCAGCACTCTCAAAATGAATATTACCCTTTGAAGTTCATACATTTTACCTGCAAAATGCCACTAGTATACCCCTCAAGCGCACTAGCCGCTCGGCCTCCTCACGCGCTCGTCCATATTGCTGCTGCAATCCTCTTGACCGCACCATGGATCCTCTCCGCTCCTCCGTCCTGTAGCCCAGCCCCCATCCTCTTGGCCTCTCATCCGCCTCCATCTTTGCTCGGCCTCTCTCTCTGCCACTGGGTCTATCTCCGCCTAGATCTCGGCCCCTGTCAATAGCGTCTCAACCTCGTCGGGATCTACTAGCGCACTTACCACCGTTGCCTATAATCCCTGTCGGCCAGCTCGAATCCCTATCAGCTAGCCCGATTCAAGCATTGAGCTCCGATTCCAGTGTCACTCGAGGGTATGTGCTTCAGCCGCTCTTCCCCCTTGCCCTCCATGTGCCTGAGCATAGGGTTAAAATATGAACCAAGATCATTATTTGTTTTTCTATGGCGACATTAAGAACGGAAGTGATGAGGATGAGTTTGAGATTATGTTATATGATCTCACTTTTTATGCTCATAGTGCCCTGAGATTATGTATTGGCTAATTGGAAATATCTTTTTATGCCTGGATCCTTTGAGCTACTTGAAAATTATCCAAGAATAATAGAATATATTGCATTAGGGCCAATATGAACATTATGCTTGTTATTTGTTACAGAAGAAACTCAAAAGAAACATGGCCTTGTCAAACTTGGAAAGGATCCCGCTGTTGAGACAAGTTTTCTACCTGACAAGAATATCTTTTAGTTCGTGATTATCACTTGGAGTGTTGATTGATTCCTTGTTTCCAAGCTTTGTTTAACCTGCAAGCTGTTTGCTAAGAATGATCCATCAGGAAGAGAGAGAGAGAGAGGCAGAAGAACAAGCAGAGCGAGAATGCTTGAAGAACAGTGGTTGCGTGAGTAGGAACTGATCAAAAGTATTGCCACATGCTAATAGCATTCATCGCCTTTAATTGATCTACTATGCATATTTCCCTTCAACATAAATTTGGCATCCTAACTGATTAGCCAAATATACGCCATATTTCAGATGAAACTCTTACAATCATTTACGGTTACTGGGATGGTATTAGGCACAGGAGAGTTATCTTGGTGAATTTTGAACCTTTGACAAAAAATGCTCACATACTCGGAGTGAGAAAGAGAGTTACTACTAAGGGCATCTCCAACAAGGCTGAGTCAGCTAGCTATTTGCATGTACACATCAGCATATATCCTATGTGGAGGAAGAGAGTATGCAAAAAAAAATCGAGCCAGCTCTTCCTTAAGCACTAGTCTCACTCATAAAACGAGGTAGCTTTAGTGTGCATGTAAGCATCAAATAGCTGTCCTTATAGATAGTCCTTTGGAATGCTAGCTTTTAGTGTGTATTCTATAAATGATGTAGAAGTCTCCTAGTTAGTTGATAGCTAGGACTGTTGGAGATGCCCTAATGGAATTGAGGTGTTTGGCTTAATTCATGAAGACAAACTAATTTATTTGGATTTACCTCAACGTGAACTAGGGGAGACCGGCAAGTCTCTAAAAACCACAACAAAACATCGTATGTCAATTATGGTTTTATTTTCTTGTGCTCAATCTACATTCATAGAATTAAATTGATTTTTTAGCTCCCTATGATTGAAAACCTTTGACATAGACTTAGAGTGTTGGTGCATATAACTAAAACTAGTTCATTTAGGTCTTGTTTGTGTAAAACTAATTTGAGTTATATTTTCGTATTATAAACTCGGTTTTGACAAAAGAAATTTTAAAAATGCCTATTCACCCTTTTAGTCGGTCTCCTTGACCTTATAGCTGGGCCTAGGTTGGGTCAGGCTTGGGCTAGGATGGGCTTAAGGTGCCTTGGATTGGGTCATATTAAGGTAGGCTTTCAATAACATGATCCCTTATAATATATTTCCCAATATATGGTGAGCTCGATCGGTATTGGGTTGGAACTGGGCTGTGCTGATTGGTTTTTGACTGAGTTTGGGCTAGGGTGGGCTTAGGGTGGGCCTTGGTTGGACCATATTAAGTTGGGATTGAATGAGAATGTTCTCTTGACATTGTCTGCAATTAAACTCTTTTTCAATTTTCTTATGTTTATGCTCCATGTCATTTCATATGCTCTTAAAAATAAAAACACAAATTAGACTTTATAAATTAAATTGTACTAAAAGTTGTATTTTATGCCCATTGCAACGCACATTCTCCATACCGTTTGATTTCCCATCCAACGGATACATAATATGCCTGAAAATAATACTTATACATGATATTGATAATTTTTTCTAAGTAATAAAACACCTACTACTTTGATTAAACATTGAAGTAAATTAGTTTCAATTGTGGCACTAACATGGACAAGACTAGGATGGGAAAGTAGTGAGAAAAATAGTTAACTATCTACAGCTTGTACACCACTCTGCATCTAACATAAACAACATCACATACACCAGCCATCCATTTCTTTTTTAAAACCTTCAATTTCCCAATTACAAGGAAAGCATTTCTAGTCAATTCAAATGAATAATTAGGACCTAGATCATCTTTTCTACAAATTTCGCATTGTAACTATGCAAGACAAGAAATCAAATCTAGTAGTAGAAAAAAGAAATAATATAGTCCTTTAAAAATGTTCTACAAGATTGGACAATGCAACAAGTTAGTTTTCTAAGAATATAACCTAGAAACAAAATATTGGCACGATATGAAATATTTAAATATAACATAAGTATACATGCATATAAGAAATTTTGTAAAGTTAAGATGGTTTAGCGCTTCTAGAGATCTCATGATATTTGTATATATTTTTTCTATGTAAAATTAGGATCTTTCCAAATGAGAAAAATTTCATGTTTTATGTATATATATTTTTTATATTTCCAAATGACAAGAATGTAATAATTGGTTTGGTTTAAATATGGAAGCCCATAAAGAAATTGAACACTCCCCATGTATAAAAAGGTGAATTAAGACAGAATTTGAGTCTTGTTGTCATTTTTATTGTGAATATTTAATCTAACAATTCAGAAATAAAATTTACATGTTCCTATTATCAAGTTGGAAAGAAAAATGCATAGTAAAACCTTTAGACCCCTTTTGAGAAGTGACAATTTTTTCCCAATTTCCGTAAGAATTCTATGCAAATTTCCTACATTTCAAGTGACCTTATTGAGAAATAAATAATTGACTATATCGTCATTAAAATATGCATAAATTATATTAAAATGTCAAAATTACTTAATATGGTTACTATTATGAATATTCAGTTCAAATTTTTTAAAAATTACTTTTATATTTTTCTATCATAAAAATTGGAAAAGAGTATAGTCGTGCAATTATGCAAGCTACATACTGGTAATATACACATAAACAGATATACTTTTATTCCTACTTGATAGAGAGAAGAAAAAAAATCTCAACATGGTAACTCACCATTTTTCTAAGCTTTTCAATATTCTTCAATTGAAGTCACTTCTTAAAATTGGACATGATGTGGAATGTCATGCACGTGTAAATACCAAAAACAAAAGTAAATGCTAAGTAATAAAGTTGTAAAAGGTAGAAGATGGGCATGCATGTACAACACCAAAAACTGAATTTGTCACGCCTCGAAACTGGGCCTGGAAGAGTGACAACCACCATTGGCTTATAAATTTATAGAACCCATAAGCATATAAGGTTAAATACAATGAATTCTCACCACAAATGGAGTAAAAGGCAAACCAAGAGCTTCCATTTATTCATAGTACATTTTATAGCTATTACATTGATGTTTTATTCTATTACAACATTTGGGCATAAACACCAAATATTATCCTTTATTCCAAAATAAAGTATTCTGCTTAACTCCTATGCGGTTAATTGACATTGGAAGGACCTCTTGATCAAAAACTAGCTTTGTGCATATCAAATAAATATATAACAAGTATGTTCAACATACTCAGCAAGATTAACTATTTTTTTTATCAAAAACCTTGGCATGTAAATAATTAAGTAATGGTAGTAATGGAAATATATATTCTATTCTCTAGTCTCACAACCAAATCAAATGGCATAGGATATCACCATAACAAATGGCATATACAATATCATCATATTGCAACTTATTTCCCTTCGGAAGCATGTCCGCTAAAAGACCTAGCTGTGTTGTGAAACTCTTATCGGATTAATCGTTGCTTACCTTCAATTTTAGCAATTCAAGCACGGCTGACAATCTCATGTACTTTGACTTGCAGCATGTGAAGAAAGATTTCTCCGAATCCTCCATCGAGCCTCGGAATTTAACATACTCTCTCTCTCATTATAGTTATCTTCTACATCGCAAAGCATCTGATCCAGATCGTTATCGTGCAGTCTATCCAAATTCGAACCACAATCGACATCATCCGGCGACATATCATTGACTTCACCGGTGATGTCATTATTACTACCTTCCTATGTAATCTCCTCTTCGCCATAACTGGTCCAATACGTATACCTCTTTTTGAAACCCTTCCGAATCAAATGCGCTTTAATTTGCTCTCAGTTCTTAAACATCTTTATATTCTCATAGTCAATGCATGAACAATACATATATTGTACCCCCTTATTTAACATATCCTCCTCGGCAGCTCTTGTAAAAGTAAACACGTCATTAATGTACTATTCACTCACACGGTTCGCAGCATACATCCAGTTTCGATCCTATGTTATGCATATATATAATAATTTAGTATTAAATATTAAATTAATTAATTAGTATACTACATATATACCACATGCATTGAGGCTTTGCTAACTTAATTAACACAATAGCTATTTTCCCAACAGGGAACCAATTATAACCAACAATTTTGACAAATTTGACTTGCCCACATGACGAAAACTGATCATGCATGGTCAAGTAAATGTAAACCATCTTTAATTCCAATCACCAAAAGTTAAATCTAATTTTTGATGCAACGAAAAATAAATTACATTACTAACCATATATAGGGTAATCAAGAACTTGATGAATCTTCAATTACTCTTACCAAATAATCTCCTTTCACCAAATGGCCTGAAAGCCTTGACTCCAGCTCAAAGCACCGGCCTTGATCTGGAATTCAAGACAGAGGGTATACGTCGTCCACGATTCTGCGAAGCGCAATTAATATAGCAAGATTATCACAGACGATTTTTAATATAAACTGTCTATGATGACTTTATTATCGCAGACGTTTTATAATACAAACCGTTCGTGATAATTCATAAACGGTTCAAACTAAAAACCGTCTGTGATGTTAAATCTTCACAGATGGTTTTTAGCAACGGTAACAACACAGACGGTCTCTAAATTAAAACCGTCTGTAATAGCATACATCACAGAAGGTTTTGTGAAACTGTTTGTGATATCGCATCTAGTAATAAGTTTTCTGTAGTAGTGCGCAGGAGACAACCAGGTTCGCATATTTTGATTCTTGGAGCTTTAGTGAGTAAATTGGCTATTGAGAATTTATAACCATCTAACTTACAATTGGTTTTTGAGGAATCCTGAAATACACGGGGTTTTAACAAACTCCTCTACTTGCATATGGGTTTTTGCAAAAGTCCCTTACAAATGTATAATACCCCACTACTATTTCCCTTTGACTAGCCAGTCAATTAATTATCACTCCATCTGGATAGCCAATGAATATGATTCATGCATCAAGCTAGCTAGCTGCTAGCCATAGGCCGCTGCTGCATGCAGATGCGGTTGCAGGCCGCAGTAGTGGCGCCGTCCGTACGCGCAGAAGGTACACTTGAGCCCAGAGTTCGGCGCAGGCAGCGGCTGTCGGATTGATCTCGCAAGATCCTCCTGTCCTGGTCTCCACCCAAATCCATCCATCGCTAGACCGCCACAGCTTACATGGGGTCGTACTCGCCTCCATAGCCATTGGTTCGTGAGGAAGATCTCGGCAGCCGTCGGATTCGAACTCCCCGTTCCAGTTGAGCCATGGCCGTGGCGCAAGTACGCGACCACGTGCACGTCCTCGCCCCCCATATCTTAGTACGATCCACGTACGTACTCAACCCCTTAACTTCGGCGCGCCCCCGAGTTATGGTGCCTGCCGCGCTGTGGTGGTACGAGCGCGCGCGCGCTCCGCACACATCTCCGTCACCATCCATCCATATGATCCATCCATGGCATGGCTCGATCGTCAGACGCATCGATTCATACGTCTGCTTCTAATAAAGTGGCGCGGTAGAAGCAGCAGGCCGGGCCGGCAGCAGCTAGTGTGCGATCAATGCTAGGCTGGCAAAACTTCAATTCGATCGATCGTATCGTAGCTGGTAGCTAGAGCGAGTGAGTTGGAGAGGCTTGTGAGTGGGAGGGCCATGGAGTTTGGGCGGCGCAAGAGCTTTAGCTTCTTCGAGGAGGACCGGAAGGCGCGGCCGGCGCACACGCCCGTGCACCACCATGCGCGTGGTGGAGGAGGGCGGTCGCCGGCTCGCGAGGCCGCGGAGCCGGCGCGGCTGAGCCTCTCGTCGGTGTCCGGCGCGGACATGCCGACGATGTTGGGGGTAGGCAGCGGGGGCGGGGGCGGGTGCTCGCCGTGGGTGCAGTCGCCGCTGCACGGCAGGATGCGGTTCCCGCCGTCTACCGCGGCGATCTACCACTGCCTCGCGGGGTTGCACCGGCTCGACGGCGACGTGCACGCGCTCGCGGTGGCGCGGGGGGTGCTGTTCACGGCGTCGGACAGTGGCCGCGTCCGCGCGTGGGCGGCGCCCGGGTGCTTCAGCCGCGGGTACCTCGACATGGGCCGCGGCCGCGTGCCCGCTCTCGCCGCGTGCGGCGGGACGCTCGTCACGTCCCACAGCCGCGACCACCACGTCAGGATGTGGACGGTGTGCGCGGCCGCCGTGTGCGACCACATCCGCGCCAAGAAGGTGGCCACGCTCCCGGTCAAAGGCGGCCTCTCGCTCCTCCCGTTCGCCAAGAAGCGCCCGCACCACCACCGCGACACCGTGTCCTGCCTCGTGCTGCACGCCGTCTCGGGCCTCCTGTACACAGCCTCCCACGATCAGACAGTCAAGGCCTGGAAGCTCTCCGATGGCAGCTGTGTGGACTCCTTCGTCGCCCACGACGGGCCCATCAACGCCATGCTCGTCAACGAGGCCGATGGTTGCATCTTCACGGGCTCCGCTGACGGCACCGTCAAGATGTGGCGCCGCGTGTACGGCAGCACCACGCACGCCCTGATAATCGTCCTCCGCTCCGAGCTGTCCCCGGTCAACGCGCTGACCCTTTGCCACGCCGCGGCCGGCACCACCCGCCGGTGCTTCCTCTACGCCGGCTCCTCCGACGGCTACGTGAACGTCTGGGAGAAGGAGGCCACGGCGGGGAGGCCGGTGCACGTCGGGTTCCTGAAGGGCCATCGGCTGGAGGTATTCTGCCTGGCCTCCGGCTGCAGCGGGCGGGTGGTGGTGAGCGGGTCGGAGGACGCGACCATGCGGGTGTGGAGGCGGGAGGGGAAGGGCGGCGCGTCGCACACGTGCCTGGCCGTGATCGAGGGGCACCGAGGACCAGTGCGGTGCCTGGCGGTGGGCAGCAGCGAGGCGGGGGAGGTGGAGGGCAGCATGGTGGTGTACAGCGCCGGGCTGGACAAGAGCGTGAAGGTGTGGAGGATAAGGGTGGTGGGGAAGGAGGAGGAGGAGGAGGAGGAAGACGACGACGGCGGCGGCGGCGGCGAGGAGGAGGAGGTGAAGGAACTAGTAGCAGGGAAGGTCGACGGGGAGGCCGTGAGAGACGAGTTGGAGGCCGAGGAGGAGGAGGTGGTCGGGCTGACGCCGGTGTTGTCGCCGGTGTGGGTGGAGAAGCGGCGGCAGACGAGTCGTGGGTGAATTCTGTGATGACTAGGCGAGCGAGCGGTACCTCTGTATCTGCATCTGCATGCATGTACTGTATGCTCAACGCGCTATAAATTTTGCTATGACAATCTGGCCACATCGGCACAAAGTCACAACGAACTTGGATACGTAACACGTGTCGTTCAAACGTTCCCCTAGCTCTCCTCCCCCTCGATGTTCCTATCCCTTCGCAATCTGGCCACCACGGCACCATGCACCTCAACAATGTACCATAAATCAATATATATATATTATCTATAAATTATAATTATCATATATAATAATATAAAATTAAAAATAATTTAGAATAACATCGATACATGGAGAAAGAGTTTTACAAACAAATCATACTTATTGATCAATATCAAAGATATTTATTCAGGAAATAAAATAATATATTATTTAAAAATCATAAATAGAGAATTGATACCAATCATTTCTATGATTACCCCTATATATGGCATGGCACTATATAACCCTTCCCTCGACCCGCTACTTGCCACCAAAACCTATTATTTAAAAGATCATAAATATATAAGTGATATTGATCATTTCTATTATCCCTCCGCATCCGCCCCCTGCGCCCTCCTCCCTCTCCCCGCTGCCTCCTCCTCCTCTCCTCCACCGCCCCTACTCCTCCCCGCCACCCCCTCCTCCCCCCCCGCCGCCCCTTCCTCGCAGCGGCCTGGCGGCGCAGCCTTGCCCAGCGCAGACGAGCTCTTCTACAAGGGAGTGTAGGGGCCCTCCTCCCAGCCACATCGTGATTTCCTCCCGATTCGAACTGTCACCATTCTTCTCCCTCGCCTCCTCTCCCGACCCGAACAACTCGGGCCTTGTCCTCGTTCGCACGTTGCAGATCCGAACGACGGACGGCGGGAATGCCGCACGGAGAGGATGGCGGCAGGCGATCTGTCCTTGCCTACTTGGATCCGCCGGTCTTGCCGGACGCGCGCCGACACGAGGAGGAGGCCAACAGAGGTGGCGCGAAATGCGCAAGGGCACCGACGAGGTCAGTATGCCAAGCGGCGGGTGATTCTTTGTACCAAGACAAAGACGCGCTCCATTCTCTTGCCCCGCATTCCTTGTTTTCTTTCTCAAATTCACGATCATCTCATGGCATGCGCCCGAGTATTGGCCGCAGCGAAATTAACGGACTCGAGTCACCTCGACGCCTCCTTTGCCCTAATCTGGTTCATCTCAATGGTAATTCTTTCCCTATTCACTTGGCATGCTATCTGCTTGTTGGATTGCTTCATAGGAAGTGTTCTTTGTATTGCCTTGAGTCGATTACGATCGTTGTTAGGTAAGTTAAGATCGATTGCTTTGCTTTGTGTTTACCGATTCATATTAGTTACGTATGATAAACAAAACAACAAAATTTTGCTTGCTTTGAGGTTGTTTCATCCGGATGCTCTTGTTTAGGAATTTTTGTTTGTTGAATTAAATCGGTGCCCTATATGCAAAGGTGCACTATATGGCGTAGATTGTGGAGTAGGTGAACCCGAGTGTCCTCAGAACTTCTTCTTTATCTGATGCATAACTTCAAACTTGCGTTTTGTAACGAGGTTTCTGATTTCGCAGTACGCCAAAATTCTCTGCGCGATTCCGCGAGAGTGCAGCAACATTCGCATAATAGTATTCCATTGCTTGAATTGAGTTCTGGCAGGTAGGAGCTAGATATTATTTCAGGAATAACGCTTGTTTGTAGCCAATGTTTGACAGACATCCTCTACATGCATACTCTGAAACCCTTCATGAACCCTAGGTAGTACATGCATGCTTTTACAGGTTTTGAATTAGTTTCTTACTCCTTTAGCCCTGATACTGTTGAAGTAGATACATGGGTTCATGCTCATGGTAAAAATGAAATGCATCAAGATTGTCATATACATGATTCTATGACAGGCTATATAGTGTTGATGGCTATAAGGTTCAAATTTTAATCACTCATATATACCACTAATCACATAACCTATCAACATTTGCTGTTTAGCTTCTCATCCCTGTCATATTACCATTTACCTGTGTAGGCTAAATAGATTTTCCCCCTACTCAACATGTTCACAGTTGTGTTGCTCCTTTAGTCTATGCATTGATACTTTGAGTAGGGGATGTGAGCATGAAAATTAAGTTTTCCTTGCAGTGTAGATTCTGCCTTTTTGGTTGCAGTCGCATTTATGGGGCCTTATTGTCAATTGTTTCTTTGCAGCCTAAAAATGGACGATGAGTCAACTTCTCGACAAAAGGTCAATGATGATGTTCAAGAGGGTGCTCTTCCTCTGTATCTACTTGATCGTGATCAGACGCAACGTGCCAAGATAAATGCTTGTTCCTGCCAACTAATTGTGAATTTGTGATACACGACACTTCGTGTTGCATTGATCATTAATAGACTCGTGAAATCTTGGTTCTCAACAACACAATAAAGCAAAAGAGGAAGGAAAAAAGCTGGCAAATGGGATGTTCTTTTGCCAAAGGTAATTCCCAATGCACACTATTATTGCCTACTTGTTTCAGTCGGTTGTTTCCTACATTGATTAAATATTGTCACGATTTATATCCTATCGATCCGCTACCCATAACATGGCACTAAAACATAACCCTTCTCACGACCGTTACCCATAACATGGCACTAAAACATAACCCTTCTCACGACCCGTTGCCTGCCACCAAAACCAAGTCTATTCCTTTTCTTTCCTATTTTCATCAGCTCACTGGATACACCACTGTGGACCCCTCTACCCCACCTAGCCACACTCCTAGCAAACTCGCTAGATGGCTTACCCTCGACCTCTATTCCCGTATTCAAGGGCGCCCAATCACCTCGCTGCCACTGGTCACCCCCAATCTCAATTCGGGTAGCTCGATGAACCCCAAATGTCAAAACCCTATCTTGACACCTGGGTAGAGTTGAAGACGAATCTCACCGGTGGCGTGACGATGGCCAGAGCTGAAGACGAAGACACAATGGCTGTGGGATGGTTGAATCTGACAGCTGCAAATTCAAGAATCAGTGAGAGAACACTTGGCTGTTTTTTCTTTAGAAAGCTCTCTGGGCTAATCTGCGTGGCTAATGTACCTGGCGTTGCGGTAGACACACCATGCAACTAACTTGCTAGCAGCCTGCCTAGCTAGCGCCGTCTGTGCAAGCAGGGTGGATCCAGTGTATAAGGATGGAGGTCATGGGACCGTAATGAAATTTTCTAAATTCTATAGAAAATTATTATTTATTACTATTCATCAGTAGAGATGATCTTATAGTGTAATATAGGTGACACCAATAATTTTATCGTCCGGATCCACCTCTGTGTGCAAGTCCACTGAACCATCTAGCTACTCCCTGAGCATAGAGCGAGTTCGTACTCTTTTTCGCCGATGCCGCCGGCTGCCCACTCGCCTAGTCGTTAATCATGCCCGTACGTTGTGCCTAAGGCCGGCTATATTGGTTGAGCTAGCTGTGCTACCGTCGCTAGAAAAGCCCCAAGATCGCACCCTAGATCGGCTGATCCTACATAACACACACGTTGCAGGCGCACGAGTCTCAACACCCCATTTTGCTCCCGTTGAACACTCGGAGGCGCGTGTGACCAGCGTTCGACCCTGTTTTGCATGGTTCGCTTGTACCTGGGAACAAATTGTCGGCCAAGAACCTAGTTTCTTGAGGGCAAGTATAATAGTTCACACAACCACAATCTCTAGGTACTCCTATGTCATTTTTAGAGACAAATATCTTTAATGGACTGTCTCTAGCATACTCTACAACAATAATATTTCTATAATTTTCTTTAAAATGAGGTCACATGTCAGTTTTTATGCATCAGCTACCGCTCTCTCCCATTGCTCATTCCCTACCCCATCGCAGATTCTCCACCCTCCAACGCAGCCGGCCACCACCGCCACCCCTCTCCAAGCGACGTCGGCCACCGCCCTCTCCCCCTCCCTCCCAAGCATGCATGCCACCTTTACCCAACCACCAACGACCGCTACCATCTCCCCCACTGTCGTCTCTCTCCCCCTCCTATCGCCCTTTTCCCCAACGCTGTCGGGTGCACCCCTCCATGTAGCGGATCGCAGGCACTTCCTCCATCATCGCTGCATCCTTCTTTAAAGATCTTCGGCATTGACCCGATCAGATCTGGTTCATCGACATCTGGATCCAGTCGAATACAGACGCCAGTGAGCCAAATGGAGCGGTTCTTTGGTTCACAGTTGCCATTGCTGAGCCGGTCATCACCTTGCCGAGCAGGTTCACGCCACCGCGTGTCCCCCATAAGCCACACGAGGAACGGACGGTTGCTCTCCAACAGCACGCAGGTCGTCGCTAGACGTCTTGTTTGACATGTGCGACCGTCGCGTGAGGTAATGACGACCCGTGCAGCACCGATGCAGTGTCAGTCGCTCATGATGATCTACGGTGGTGACTGCCCTGGAAGAAGCAGCAGGCTGGACGCCATCATGGTTTTGGCATTGCGAGTCGAGTGGGGGCCTTGGCCTTGCTACGATGCAGGGGCGGACCTGCCCTTCGGGCGAGCCCGGGCGGCCGCCCGAGCTCCCCTCGCCGGCCGAACCCCAGCCCCAGCTCGCCGACGCCACCACCCCGGCCGCCGCCGCGCCCCGATCACCCACCGACCGGCCACCGGGTGTAGAGTTGCGGTTGGGCATCGTAGACATACGCATAACGCATCCAAGCCCAACAAACACACGGCCCAAGCCCAACAAAGCAAAAGATATACAAGCACTGCCCACAAACATCCGCACCGCATCAAACTATCGAAGAGTTGAGCTAACCTAAATCCGAGATCCCGGGCGGCGGAGTGGAGGACGGCGCGCGCGCGGCGCCCAGGGCGGAGGAGTCGACGCCTCGGCGGAGGGGGGACGGCACGGCGCGGCGCTCGGCCAGGGCCTAGGGGAGGTCGGGCGGGAGGCGGCGGCCGAGGCGCCAGCGGCTAGGGCTAGGGGAGGCGGGAGGCGCCGGCGCCGCCAAGGCGGCTAGGGGAGGCGGAAGGGGAGGCGGTTGCTAGGGGAGGTCGGGAGGAGCTAGGGGGCCGGGCCCGGAGGACCGGAGGAGGGAGAGGGGAGCGCCGCCGGCTTGATTTGGGCGAGAAGGCAGGAGCGCCCGAGCGGGCGATTTGGGCGAGGAGGCTGCGGGCTGCCAGGCCGGGCGATTTGGGCGAGGAGGCAAGGAGCGGGAGCCGAGTGTCGGTCGGAGACCGAGACCGATTTGAGGAGGAGAGGAGGAACCGAGGAAGTGATTGATTTGAGGATTGAGTTTGGTAAAATACTAATATACTTTTACAATTTTATGTATTGTATTTGAACACTTCTATAGTTTTATGTTATAAATGTAGAAATGTAGAATATATAAACTGGTATTAAGATTTTATGTAGAAATATAGAAATGTAGAAATGTAGAATATAGAAATGTAGAATATGTAAATTAGCTTGTCAAAATGAGAGTACTTATATTTTTACCTCTCCAGAAACAGTGATTTGAGGCTTGTTCAAATTCAAAATGAATAGAAAGGATTTGAAAAGTTATTTTAGCAAATCAAGCGAGTACCAAGGAGAGCGGAACGGTGGCGCACATGCACAATCTCAAGTTGAATTTCAATCAACCAAGTCCAAGCACAACAACAACCACAAGAACAAGATCTTGGAGTGAACAATCGCAACAAATGGAAGAAGGTATTAAGGAATTCAACCGGATCACATCATTGCTGATCCGAACTTCAGATACCGCTTGATGATTTTCATCCCGACATTAGAGATCAAGTGAGGAGAGCTTATTTGTTGAAGGGCCCTACTCGACCAATTGGCCATAATTACCCTCGGAAAACATATGGAAAGGATCTTAGAGCCTTTCGTGAATCATGGTTTAAAAAGCACGATTGGTTGGAATATAGTGTAGCGAAAGATGCGGCCTATTGCTTTTATTGCTTCCTTTTCAAGCATGAACCTTTACATGAACAGTTTGGTCATGATGTCTTCACCAAAATTGGGTATAACAATTGGAAGAATCAATACAAATCATATGCTGATCATGTTGGTGGGGTATAACAATTGGAAGAATCAATACAAAAGCACGATTGGTTGGAATATTGTGAGGTTAGTGAATATTACCATTGTATTATATGATTGTTTTTTTTTAATATTTGCATTGTTATACTCAACTAATTGTATCATTTGTCGTTCAGGTTTGTGAACAACAAAGGCAAGGTCATAGAAAGATTTTTGGGTCTGCAACATGTCACAGAGGTAACATCAGATGCATTGAAGAGAGCTTTGATTAGGATGCTTGGTGCACATGGTTTACCTATTGCTAGACTCCGAGGGCAGGGGTACGACGGAGCTTCAAATATGAGGGGTGAATTCAACGGCCTTCAAAAATTGATTCGTGATGAGAACCCATATGCTTTTTATGTTCATTGCTTTGCTCATCAGTTACAGTTGGTAGTGGTTGCTGTCACAAGTTCTTGTTCATCTATTAATGATTTCTTTGAGTATGTGACTTTGATTGTGACTACTACTAGTGCATCTTGCAAGAGAAAAGATGTATTGCTAGACAAGCATCACAAAATATTTTAAGTAAATTGGAGAGTGATGAGATTTTTCAGAAGAGGTAAGCATCAAGAAACTAGCTTGGCAAGACCTGGAGACACTAGATGGGGTTCTCATTATGCAACTTTAATCCGTATTGAGACCATGTGGGATGCAGTAATAGATGTGCTAGGCATTGTGCACGAAGATGGGCGTAATCCATCTAAGGCAGCAGGTTTGTTGCATATAATGGAGACTTTTAATTTTGTGTTCATATTAAAGATGATGCTGAAAGTGCTTCGCATTACAAATGAGTTATCTCTTGTATTGCAAAGAAAGGATCAGAATATTGTTCTGGCTATGTCATTGCTTGTTGATGTCAAAACACGGTTGATCAACCTGAGGAACCATGGCTGGGAGCCACTATTTACAGAAGTTAAAAAATTTTGTGATGAAAATAAGATTCCAGTGCCAAATATGGATGAAGCGATTCCAAGATGGGGCCGATCAAGGAGGGGTGGGATCACAGTCACTCAAGACCATCATTATCGTGTTGATACTTTCTTTGCTGCCATTGATGCTATTACCACTGAGATGGATCATCGCTTCAATGAGGTATCTTCGGAGTTACTTGTATGTTTTTATTGTCTTGATCCAAGAGACTCCTTTTCAAAGTTCAATGTGGATAATATTGCTCGACTTGCGGATATCTATGACGAAGATTTCTCTATTTCTGATCGTGCGGCTATCAAGGATCAACTTGAAACCTTCATTCTTCATGTGCGAAGAATTGATGATTTTGTTACTTGTCATGATCTTGGAAGTTTGGCCGTGAAGTTGGTTGAAACTGAAAGGCATATTGCATTTCCATTGGTCTTCCGCCTCATCAAGTTAGCATTGCTACTACCGATGAGCGACATCGCTTGAAAGAGCCTTTTCGGCTATGAATATTATCAAGACCGATTTGCGTAATAAGATGTCCGATGATTGGCTTAATGACCTGATGGTGTGCTATATCGAGAGAGATATTCAAAGGACTTGATCGTGAAAAATCAAGAAACGATTTCAAGATATGAAAACTCAAGAATAAAAATGCCTCGTTCTCCTAGACGTACTTAGTTATTTACTGGTATATTTTTTGTCTTCTTTTTTATTGCATCTTTTATATTCTATTATTAAATTGTGACACCACTGATGTATCTATCTTTCACAATTGACAGGTTGTTTATTTTACAACTCATCTACATTTGTGGATTAAACTTCATTACTGAGGTATTTTTCACTGTCCTTCTGAAATCTACATATGTTAACATACGAATTGTAGTTGTTATTTCTATTCGATTTCGTATCACATAATTTTATTAGTGTAATTGCAACATAGTTTGATCGTGGATTGTTTTGCTTTTGGGTACTATTGTTTATTTCACGCTTTCGACTTCGGCTTACCTAATTTTTTTCCTAAGTCTGCCACTAGACTTCGCCCTACCTATTTTTTTTTCTGGATCCGCCACTGCTACGATGTGTACTGACTGTAGCATGTGCGTGCTCATTATTTATGAACGGCAAAGGATCTCAATCTGACATCAAACACGCGTGGCCTGTCGCTGAACCTGCTCGTGGTTTGATTCTGCAGCATGGCGCATGCAGCGGCTATATATACATAGACACACACCCCTCAAGGTGTTCAGGCTATATGATTAAAACTTTTTATCTATGATTAAGATTTTTCATCTATAATTGCTTCAACATGCTAAATCAATAACTTTCTTTCTAAATCAATGCATTTTCAAATTAACGAATGTTAACGAGTTTGTCTTATATATTATACATCATTGCACTTACATGTATCTAAAAGTAATATAAAGGTAGGAAGACCTGGTGGTCAGACACTATAGTGCCCTATTTTAGTGTTGAACATACATACATATATATGTATGTGTGTATTACCCGTCTGACAATTGAGTCATAAAAGGCAAAGAAAAAAATCCGAGCGTATCACTGCTCAGAACAATTAAAAGTCGCCCTGAATTTAAATCTAACAGCCCCATGGATTCGAAATCGGGTTACGGCGGTGCCTATCCGATGCGAATTTGCCCCGTTCCACGCCGGGAGATCCAGGAGCTACAATTGCGCACGACAGTAGCGCTCCCACGCGGCATAAAACGTACTGTAGATGAACGGGCCCAGGCAATGCAGCGGCGTTACTCTCCCCTCGGCCTCGGCAGTCAACAAGCTGCAAAGCCAGTCGGCAACAGCGTCTCTGGAGCGAGCAAATCTTGAGTAATACTGCTACAGTTGTCAGCTCCGTGCGTGCAGCTGGACAGGGCGCAGGGCCAACGAATCCCACGGCTTCAGCGAGACTGACGACGCCGTGCATGCTAATCAATACCTGCTGCGGCCTGCGGTTTGCGGGCCAAACATGAGATCGCAACGTACTGCCGCGGGCGCCAGCGCCATCACCGGCGGACCGCACAGCCGGCCGGTCGGCCGGGCAGGGACCTCGCTCGCCTCGCGCCAACTTTCAATTAACGAGAGATTGTTCCGTGTAACATCTCTGCAAAATCCCCTTCTGCGCTTCATCCTTGTTGCGCATTGACTGGCGCCATCAAGAAACGGAATGGAACTTCTCTTGCGTGTCGGTGTCTCCTCTTGACTCGATCCGACCACTCGCGTCCGGATCGAGAACACAACACCGACACAGAAAAGCCGGCGCCGCGATGCATAAGCATGATGTCATGTGTTGGATCCTGTTGTTGCCAAATTTTGGCAGATAAAATAGTCGGCTGTATTAACATGGAGCTGGGCAAGGTCAAGGAACCAAGACGGCACGAAAGATTGGGAAATACAGGAGGATTGTCCGTGGAGGAACCGAGGAATCGATTAGAGAAAGCCGACTAAGGGGTGTTCAGAATGACAATGTCTTATAACTTTTTTTACTATAGTTAGCTTATTTTTTACTATGCTAAGTTGACTTATTTAGTATAATTAAATTTAAAAATAGAAAAACATGTTAACCCATCACGGATAATACAAAAGAATACAAAAAAAAAAAAGAAAAACAAAAAAGTCAAACATTAAAAAAGCAAGTGCAAACATCAGCAGCAAATGCAAATGCCATTCTGAGCGGGACCTAAGGAAAGAACAGAAAGGAAGCTTGAGCCATTTTGAGAAATTCTTTCTGAACAAGGGAAAGGTTGAAGTGGAAGTGGAAATGCCGAGGAAAAATGGAAGGTTTGAAGATGGGGAGAGATTTTCTCAAAGGAAAGGTTTCTTGAAGCAGAATACATGGTTGAATGGTTTGTTTTAGGTTTTAGTATTGACTATTTATATTTTATATCCAATGTCGATCGACGAAAATACCAGCACACAACCACCCTAGCTTTTTTCGCATCTACTTTTTTCTGCATTAGTAGTAGTTTTGTAGCTAGTGAATCCAACCCATCATGTTATTCAACTTTGTTCATCAATAGATCGATTGTGAGTTACTTTTTTGTTCGTCGTCAACTTTGCTGATTTCCTAAAAAATCAACTGGCACATTGCATATATTGGATGCGGTGCTACTATCAAGAATTTTTCGACGGAAACTAAAGACAATGATGTGAATATCATTGGTTCATGTGTGTTGAACAATTGGTAATTATATCAAATTGAGATTTGCATTTACAAAAGTGTACATTTTACCCCTCATGCATCTTTGCGAGCATTCAAACCGGCATGGAAGCTATGGTCTGACCGGCCAGTGGTGGTTGAACAGGCTGAGGGTCGACAGTTTAACCAATAGTCATCCGCCAGTGTGACCGGCCATGGTAGCGGTCATACCGAGGTTACGGTATGAGAAGGGGGTGTTTTTCAGGTCCAGTCAAAATGGTATGACCGACCAAGGAAACAGTCTGACCAAAGTGAGCTTGGTGGTCTGACCAGCCACTAGGGAGGTAGTCAGACCGACCATACCATGGTAGTTAGACTGATTGAGCTTTTGTTGGTTCTGAATTTTTGGCAAATTAAGAGAATTTGGTCATGGGTTGGGTTGTGGAATCTAAATCATTGCATTCATGGTGTATGAATCATAATTTGGATTGACGTGGGTCAAGTTGTGAAGAATTTATGCTTAAAAGCAGTTTCTTGGTCTTTGATATGAAGGGTGTTTGGAGGCAGCCATGGTCGATGGTGTGGATTAGGAGTAGGCTCGGAGATGAGCTGAGATGCAGTCAAGGAAGCTGGGTAGGATGGTTGGGCTCAAGTAGAGCACAGGAGAAGATAAGAGATGTCAAAAGGAATGTTCGAGCAATGGTTCAGAGAATGGTGCGGTTGGTGCAAGTCAGACGTAATTGGTGCCGACTAGAGGGGGTGAATAGATGCTTTTAAATTTTTTAGCTAAAACTGAATTTATATGTAGGAAAGTAAATCAAAGTGATTTTGTACAATTAAACCTAAATCAACTAGGTTCACCTAAGTACACCAACACCCAAAGTCTATGTAAGAATTTACAATATTAGATTGACAAACAATCAATTTAATTCTAGAACCGGTACTGCAGAGACCGTTTTGACC
Organism: Melocanna baccifera; assembly: GCA_036346265.1. NCBI lineage: Eukaryota > Viridiplantae > Streptophyta > Magnoliopsida > Poales > Poaceae > Melocanna > Melocanna baccifera. The sequence continues at coordinate 6,060,595 of CM070677.1, read as the reverse complement.
ACTCACACAGAGCCATTCTAACCGCCCCAGTCATACTACCACACATAGGCGGTACTACCGATGACCAATCTGACTGCTCACATAAAGCTAGTCTAATCGTCCCGATGATACCACCACAGTAAGCGTGGTTATACCACAATGCATTTTCCAGCAGAGTAAAGAGTGCATATACCTCAACAAATTTGGAAAACACATTTGCAAATTATAGTACTATATACACAAGGAATAAGCCATGATTCTCAACAAGTTGTAAACACATTCACACACTTTTAGAATCATGACACAAGGTTTAGATATATGGACTCAAATCATTTGCAGACTAATTCGCAAATATAAGTCACATGCTACAAGGATTGTGCATGAGCTTCAACAATTTATAAAACACATTTGCAAATCTAAGCATCATAGCATAAAGAGTAGAAAATATGGACTTCAATCATTTTCAAAACATATTTGCAAACTGTAGTCACAAGTCACAAATTATGCATACGTTACAACTATTTGCAAATACTGGTATCATGCCAAGTGTAGGATCAAGACTGATGATTAGAGGGAGGTGAATAGAAGCCTATAGGAAATACCCGTCTCTTCAATCTTTTCCCCAAAGAGAATTCAAGACTCCTCACTTTAATAGTATTTTAAATCAATGCAAATGTGTGAATATCAAAATTTAGACACTAAAAACAAATCTTCAAGAAAAACCAAGCAAAAAATTAGTCTCTCACTGTGGTACTACCACTATGTAAAGTACAGTAGTACTTTTGAGGTGTGGTATTACCACTCTTTAGTTGGTGGTACTACTTTTTCTTAAATTAGCATTGAAAAATCAGTCCGAGCAAAACCAAAAAACTCAGCAACTTTCACATGAAAGATTCAAATGACATAAAAATAGTACCTTTTGCATCGTCGCTATATCCTACGAAGAATTTCAGGGCCCAACAACATATCCAATTCATCAGCATATGCAAACTGGCATGAAATAGTACAGTAACAAACGAAATGTTGAACCAAGAAAAGAATCGGTGTTCCATGAAGAAAACCTTATGGTGGGACAAGAAAGCCTTATGAAAAGCATAAACATGCACACAAATTCCACAATTACCCCAAGGAAAAAAACTCGCATAGCCACGTGGCTCGTGACTTACAAATCAACCCAAAGCTCATACACGCGGTCCAAGCACTAGATCATTCGCTGTATAACCGTAGAAACAGCTTGCCGGTGCGATCCAACGGCCCAAAACTTACCGAGAGCTTCCGTCCCGTGCGTGTCTTCGTTTCACTCCTGGGGCACCGGCTGGTGGGTCCCGACGATCATGAACAGAAGGTCGTAGACCACCACCGCGAGGGGCCCGCCGACCAGGGGCCCGACCCAGTAGACCCAGTGGTGCGTCCAGACGCCGGTGGCCAGCGCGGGCCCGAAGGACCGCGCCGGGTTCATGGACGCGCCGGTGAGCGCGCCGCCGGCCACGGTGTTGGCGCCGACGAGGAGGCCGGTGAGCAGCGGGCCGATCCCCGGCGCCGACTTCCTCGGGCTCGGGTCGAGGATGGTCGCGCAGATGACGAACAGCAGCGTGAAGGTGAACACGGCCTCCGCGAGCACGCCCTGGACCTGGCCCACGCCCTCTGCGAGCGTGTGCACCGGAGTGGCCTGCAACGTGACACGTAGGACGTATACATGAGGAACGAAGATTAAAATTGATCACGTCGATACGACGGCAGATGGAGGAGCCTCACGTCACATTGAGTTTTCTTCCTATATATGTGACAGCATCCGTGTGCATGGGAAAATGAGTACGTACCAGTCCACCGGTGAGGCACCTGAGCAGGAGGCAGGCGAGGGAGGAGCCGAGCAGCTGGGCGAGGATGTAGAGGGCGGAGCGGAAGAGGGTGATCTGGCCGCCGACAGCGAGGCTGAGCGTGACGGCAGGGTTGAGGTGGCCGCCGGAGATGTGGAACCCGGCAGTGGCGAGCACCGCCACCACCAGCGCCTGCGCCACTGCCGCCGCCGTCAGCGCCGACGTCTGATCGGCTCCTCCGGCCGTCTTTCCTGGCAAACAATGAACTTCTGAGTTACTGGTTTTATTCGGTGTGTTGCATGCATGCATGCACGGGATCGGAAGCGGCCATCAGCACCAAAGAGGAAATAAATGGTATTGGTACGTATTGAAATCACGTACGTGCTAGCTAATGAAAATGTCCGTATGTTAGCACTGGGATTATCGATCGATATCTAGCACGTGACGCTCACCGTGGAAATGAATCTATGTACGTGGCAATGGAGCTTTCGTGCATGGTAACACACATTGAAAACTGCAGTACCCTAGGCATCATGTCAACACATACATGTGAGTTCTACGTATATACCCAAAAATTACTCCCGTTCACGAGTGATCGGTGTCAACACGTTCACTAGAGGTGAGTTTGGTTGCTTGTACAAAGTGGTAAGGTATTTCTGGATCTTGTTCAACTCTTACATGAGATACATGATGCTTGACTGTGATTTCAGACTTCAGCGTCACTTCTACGAGAACCAGAAACGGCAGATGACCTCTTCAGACTTTTCACGTACACCATGATGCGTTTTTGCAAGGCAAATCTAGCTGGTATCGCATTCTCGCTTGGATTGGCTGTGTGGTGCTAACTCCTAGGTACAGGCGCACAAGGGTTGCAACTTGCAAGGTTGGTGCGTGGATTGATGCAAGAGAACGTGTTGCAGCATAAGGAAGAAGAGGATTCGATTCCTGTGTAATGCCTAGAGCTAATTGGATGGTATGCAAATTGGAAGGAACTCAACCCTTCAACGGAAGCGTCTTTTCTTACGTGTGGTTACATATAATTTCCACAAACACGAAGGAAAGTATAACTACTCCAGTCACCTGCAACTCTGGAATACTGGAGATGGCCACTTTGTGGTTTATTACCCCTTGTCCCTTGAGCTTGGTAACTTCATTTGAGCCAGAAATGACGCGTAGCTCCCCTACGCCTTCTTTTTCAAAAATATAATACCACGGAGAGTAAAGCATGGAAACACTATTTAATACTGTATCCTAAGCGTACACAAATATTTTAGTGTCTCTGTAAGCACAAACATGTGTCGATCGTGTACTACGTGTAATCCTTGTGTGCGCTAGCTAAGTAGTAAATGATCCTGTTCTTAATTTTGAGCTATAGCGGATGATTTTTGTCATAGTTGATGTCTTTTATCTGTGTTTTTCGAGATTATGATGGACGGTAAAAATATCGATGCAAACAACATATATAATTTTGAATATGAAAAACTGTTTGAAGAAGAGATTTCGAGAAATCGTTTAAAAAAACCGCCACCTTTGTTTTGATTTTCTGAGAAGACGTCAAAACCAAAAGCTAGAAAAAACTAAAAAAACACAGCCGATGCAAATAAATAGACCGAACACTGCTCTAAATACTCGTGCACTGCACGGACCAAACAGATCTAATCAATAGCAGGACGACGACCACATATGTTGTTCTTGTACCGGCAAGGATGATAATTCAACGAACGAACGAACGTACCCTCTTTTTCCTTGAGAGAGGGTTGACAAAGGCACAGTGATTAAGTACCATACCGGCGGCCATGACGGCGCCGACGCCGATGAAGACGAAGAGGAAGGTGAGGACGAGCTCGCCGAGCACGCCCCGGAGGCAGCCGGGCTCCGACGCCTCGCCGGGGTGGCCGAGCTCCAGCTTCGTCATCGGCAAAGGCATACACAGACGCGATCGATCGATGTATTTCTAGAGGGGAAAGGCGATCGAATATCGATCGATCTGAATTTGATGGCACAGGATGAGCGCCCTGAAGTCGTTTCTTCACTGGAAACCGCTATATATAGGGAGGATATTTTTTAGAATTTTTTAGCTTATGGTTTATACTTTTCTTCAAATAAATAAATCGACAATTTTTCTATTATCTTTTCAAAACGGTTTATTAGGATAGTCTTTTAAAAACTACTTATCGGTATTTTATATATTCGCATAAGTGCTAGCGTTATTAGTATTCTATTTATTCGTATAAACGCTACGTTCATCAAACTTAGCTGAAAACAACCGGGCTTCGAAGTCAAAAAGCTTATAATGGTGCGCCTCAAATTCTCGATGGGCTGCAAGTAGCTATGCACGTGCGCCAGGAACATGTGCACGTACACGGTTTCTACGTTGCGACAGTAAGTAGTACTTAACCAGGTTTTACTTTTGGAACGCATCTTTTTTCACGACCTCTTTTGCATTTGTTTTGGGGGGTTTTGGATATGCAACAAGTGTAGCGTTTAAGCTCATGCCTTTTCCCATGTAGGCCTCTGAACGGCTCATATAAGATGTATACGCTCGCTACTTCTGTGCATGCCAATTGGAACATCTTTAAGGGGTGTTGACGTGGAGTTTGGCCAAATTTGAGCTATGCCATGTCGAGTCAACTGTTCAGTAAGACAGTGTATCTAGATGCGTAATTAAGACTGTACATAAGCTAAAATTTTGTCTACTAGCATTGTTCCAATGGCGAAAGAAATGCAACCGATCTCAAATCGAATCAGCCAGCCGGCAGACATGACCCGGAGTGGACCTCGCTCTGGTCCATGAACAAACAATCATGCCGAGTTGCTTACGCAGCGCTCAGAACTGCTTTTCAGCCGGCATTTGCGTTTAGCTTTTGCCTTTTTTTTCAGTGTTGTATTTTTTTGTTTTTTTTCTCTATATTCCTTTGTATTATCTGTGATGGGTTAACATGTTTTTTATTTTTATTTTTTTAAAATTTAATTATGCTAAATGAGTCAACTCAGTTATAGTAAAAAATAAGCTAATTACAGTAAAAAATCATATGTCCCCGTCATTCTGAACACCCCCATAATAGGATACTATTAAATATTTTATTATCAAGGGAATAAATTTTGGTATATTTGGAATTAGGGTTATAGATTAGATGCTAGGTGGTGGAAACAAGACATGTTGGTATTGGGAAATGAAATATAGCCATATAGCTTTGTGTTGGTACCTTGCTTTCGTGGTTTTTTTTATGATTTATGGTTTATTTTTTTACTGCTAGGTACTTGTTGTGGTTTCGGACTAAACAGTAGAGAATAATGAAACTGGAGAAAAATGTTAATCGAAGATGATCCTGCCCTTGGGATCGTCTAGAGGGAACTATTTATATTGCTGTCATATCTTTGTTACAATATTACCCTTGGTTATATGTACCACCTTAGGATATTATTATCTTTTACATACTCAGATGGGTATTTTGAGCCTGATCTATCTAGGCATCACAATCCTATTAAAGTACTCAGGCCGAATGGGCCTAAGATGAAGGTCATCTCCACAACAGTACTGTAGCTAGTTTATTTGTACAATGTAGCTTTTAGTATCTTTTTTAGCATAATTAAATTTAAAAAAAATAAAAAATAAAAAATAGTTTAGCCTATCACGAACAATACCAATGAATACAAAAAAAGATAAAAAAAATCAAAAGATAAAAAAGATAAAATTAAAAAAACTAGAAGCTAGAAGTGTAAAGCCCAATGAAGAAGCCAAAATAAGCATGGCCTACAGCAAAGCTCTCTGTTCTTGTGTGCCTTTTGTTTTTGCTTGTACAAAAGTTGAAATAAATATAATGGTTTTTTAAAACAGTTTGTTGAAGCGAATTCTCGAAACGACTTTTCGAATCTAAAACCGTAGATGTCATTCGTATCGACGTTTTGTCATTTACTACTGTCTTAAAAAGTACAGATAAAAATCATTAATTACAATCTTAAACCATCAATCACAGCTAAAAAACAAAGCTTAAATGTCGAGCCATGATTGCAGCTCGTCGAATCGAGTGACTCTTAATTGATCCTTACTAAAATTTTCTTTTAAGATCCTTGGACACAAACAATCACGCCGATGTACGTAATCTCCAAACAATCCATTTAGATCCCTCCAAGCCTGCGCGCGGTCACTTTCGCTGAAAATAAAACGCTACGCCTCACTCTGAAAATCTTGAGGTTGGATTCTTTCGACTGCGGTATATAGTTATGATTGTGATTTATAGTTGAATATATTATGTTTTTTGGTTGATGATTTATAATTTATGGCTAAAGCTATTACGCTTATTTGGGCTTATGATTTTTTGCTGATTTCGCTAAATATAGCACGAAAACAAAATACTATACCGGAAAGTGATTGCGTAAAAGCACATATGTTTCCTAACAGGGAGACATAAGACAAAAGACCACTACGTATGATGAACCGAGACTAAATGTTTACAAATATAGTTTTACACGTACACCCTGACAAACATTATACCGTGCATACAAATGTACATGATCCATAGTGGGTGCATAAATAGAAATTATTACATCGTACACTTCTATAGATGTCACACAACGTGATTGTACGAAATGGTATCCCGTACGTGATCTATGTGCGTGTCCTCATTTCCCTCTGCCTTTGTTGGCTCTATCGTGCTATCCGGTTCGTCGGTCATGTACCCAAGCCCTAGGGCGGGATCTTTGAAATCCTGATCCCCCAACACCGTATCAATGATGAAATTATGCAGTGTCATAGTGACAGAAATTATATGTGTCTATCATTCTACTGGATATGGATTTATGTTGTGTAGTATGTGCCATTTCATCTTTCACATGCCAATGTCAGTTCGATAACATTGCGGAGCGACGAATGGTGAAAGTTGAGCGTCTATTTCCGCCCACGTGGCCGTGGCCCACTCGGCAAGGAGCCCCGACAAGAGTGATAGGTAAGGCCGGGTGTGGAGGGAGCTCGGGGGCGATGCGACGAGTCAAGGATGTCTTGGGGAGTGAATCAGAGCCCGAGAGAGGGGGCGACGGAGGGTGCCAATGGCGAGGAGGGCGGCAGGAGGCGAGGCCAGGGGTGTAGGGAGGGCGGGGGCTGCGGCTAGCAGAAGAGGTGATATGGGGGGGTGTGGATGATGGGCTAGGGAGTGGACCGGAGGCCGGGGGAGGGGAAGACGGTGAGTGCCAGCGATGAGGGGGCGTGGCGAACGGCGAGGGAGACGAACCCTAGCGTCTTGAGAGAAGAATGTGAGGGAGGAGTGGTTCTTTGTGTGGGGAATCCATTCCTTGTGTTGATGGCTTTTTGCAGCTTCCCTTCAGCACGACTTTAGGCTTCCTAAGCCCAAACCTAAGCTACAAACCATGTGAAAAGCCGTTTCAGACCCGGCCTGAATTTCACCAGTAGTCGCTTCCTCGTAGGGTACGATCTTGACTAGAGATGGCAATAGGTACCTGAAACCCGAGTACCTAATGGGTTTTACCCGACAAGGAGATATGTATGGAAAGATATCTTCACCCGTGGGTATGCTAATGGGCAAAAACCTCTACCCATCGGGTAGAGCGGGGTCGGTTGTATACTACCCGTACCCGCATACTCGCGGGTAAAATATACCCGGCGGCTCATATACATAATACACTAGAGATAGCAACGGGTACATATACCTGTGGTCCGTATATATATATATATATATATATATATATATATATATATATATATTCGAAACGAAACCAATAAAAATACCCGCGCCCGTATATACCTGTGCCCCGTATATACCCTTATCAATTCGGGTATAGGTTACCCGTCGGATACAAATACCCGCGCGGGTGCGGGTATGGGTAAGTTTCTATACCTATGTACGGGTACAGGTATTGTAACGAATACGGGTACGAGTGTCAAGTACGAATATGAGTTAGCTATACCCAACGGGTATCTACCCATTGCCCATCTCTAATCTCGACGTCAGAACGCACCGGATCGCCAATGGCGTCGCGCGGCTTCAATCCGGACATGTCGTGGTGTCTGTCAGGTCGTGCTCCTTATCTTAAAAGCACATAATCTCGAGATCTTTTGAGCTTGGACTGACGGAAAAGAAGAAACGGTGTTGCATTCGGTGAGAGGCGACGAATGAAACGGTGTTGCATCCGGTTCGGAGTTGGGACACATCGATCTCCGTCCTTCGGCTAGTTGGTCGTCGTGTCACTCTCCACTGGAAAGAGAAGCAACAGGAGGCCACTGGCTCGGGTTAAGTAGCTAGCTTAGCTAGGCGAGGTCGGCACTGGAGCTAGTCGTCTCCTTTTAGTTGGCGAAGTCCGTGCGAAATGGATTGGTTTAGGGAAAATTCGCTGGATTTCAACTGCTTTGCGCGGAAATTCAACCAACCGGAACCCATTTTTTTTTTCACTGGCGCTCCCATCGATGGTCTTTTAATGTGGAATCCGATGGCTCAACTGCTCTGCTCGCGATCGCGTTCGTGGGTCAACCCTTTTTGCACGAACCGGCTTTTTGTAGAAGATGTTGAGAAAAAGGTGGAGAACAGGGCATCGTTGGACTGTCTTTTCTGATAAGCTCCACAAGTTACATATTAATTCTAAAATGAATGTAAGCCGTCTATTTTTTAATTTAATAGATCAGAATAGTTAGAATTTAGTTATATTATCAACGACGATATTAGTAGTAGAATTTCAAGAGGTAAATTTATAAAAATATGGCGCAAGAGTAATTTCTGTAAACGGGTGTGAGGCGGCAGCGACAGAATGGATTAATAATAGGTTTAGAGGAAAAGCCATAATATCCTTACAAAAGATAGTTTTACATAAAAGTCTATTTTGTCTTGATAAATTAATGATCAGATTTAATTTCTACTATCATTCTCTTACTATCAGTAGAATGTACTATAAAATTTTTCTTAATTTATGTTTGGAGGGTTGAATGAAGAGGGTGTTCGTATTGACTTTTGATGATGGTTTTTGGTTGTAGCTTATATTTTTTAGCTAAAAATAAATAGTAGTAACTGAAAGAAGTGGCTTTAAGAAGAAGAGCGTGAGCGGTGGAGAAAGTAAGAGAGAAATATGTGCACATGACTGGAGCAAGTGGAGTAGAGTGCATGATACACTCATGACCCACTGTCTTATCTCTGGAGCGAGACAACAACGAGAGGAGTGAAGAAGTCGTTTTGAGAAACTAAATATTCGTATTATCTTTTAATTTTTTAAGTAGGAGCCAGAAACAAACATCAAACAGGGCAGAAAAGCTAACGGTGGTACTTCATTGAGTGATGCCAACCTTCGGTAAGCCCCCAAAATGTGAACAATGGCCCATATGTTAGAAGGCTCAAACTAATAGGAACGGTAGCAGAAAACAGAACAGAAAAGAAAGATAAAAACTGATTAGGACTCACTAACCGTCCAAGTTGGACCTGGGCCATGAAGAGCACTCTTAGGGGCTGATCGGTTTAGCGATGGCTTTTGACTGTTGGCTTTTTTATGTAGCGGTGAAAAACATCAGAGCAAATGAGAAAAGCATCAGAGCGGTGAAGAAATCTTGTGTGAGTGAAAGTAGAGTTTAATTGATAGTAAAGTGCAATTACACATGCAATGGACGTTACATTGGGAATAAAATGGCTATCTCTATGCCACTAAAGACGCTGCGATCCAATCACGTGTCATGTCCATTAATGCAGCGTTCGAGCTATCCGTATGCGTAGGCGACATAGATGATGGAGGTGCGGAATGACCCCTATGTTGTGAGGTGTGGCTAGGGGAAACCGTCTTACCTAACTCAAAGTCAATTATGAAATTATGCAGCGCCATGCACGCTGTAATAATCGCACTCTTCTTGTTCCCCTTGTAGGCAGGGACCCCGTGCAGTATACGCCATTTGCCTTTGCACATGCCGAAGGCGCGCTCCACGCAGTTTCGTATTTGCACGTGAAGGAAGTTGAAAAGCTCCTCCAACCCTACAGGCGCAATACCATTCTAAAACTCAGAAAGATGGTACCGTGTGTTGCGATATGGCGCCAAGTACCCTAACCTATTAGGATACCCTGAGTCGACAAGGTAATACTTGCCTGCAAAGCAAAGAAGCGATTAGCGTATGCCGTATGTGAAATGTTGTATTGAAAAATGTGTGTAACGTATTACCTTCCGGCGGATGTGGGAACTTAGTACGGTATTTTCGAATAGTGTCATTTAGAATCCGCGTGTCATGCGCTGATCCCCCCACCCTGCGCAGACAAATACGAACCGGCAGTCGAAATCACATACGGCCAGGACATTTTGGCTTGTGTCTCCGTGCCTATTAAAATGACAGGTCCTCTCATCGTTTGGCACAACTACCCTAACGTGTGTACCATCAATTGCCCCGATGCAATTGTTGAAGTGCGGGTGAAATCTCGGGTTTTGCAGCCTTGGATGCACATCCTGATACGTTGGGTCATATGGCGCAATGATGGTTCCAGCAAGGTGGGAGACACTGTCAAGCACATCACTGAACCTCTTACAAATGGTGCCCGCGGAGTGCTCAAAGCGGTTCACTGCTTGCCTCTACGATTGAGGCGAACCGCATGTCCACAGGAAAAGAGCCAAAGCTTCTTTCGAGCAAACCTCTCGAGTAGAGCGGAGTCCGTGCGCCTCAACTAGCTTGGTGTGCAGAGCCTCAAATACGGCGGGCCTCATCCTGAACATATTGTGGCAACGCTGTTCGTCGGCAAGCTGCTGTGAAACCCACTGCCATCCAGTCAATCGCGGCACTGCTGGGATTGCCTCCGTAGTCATGTCGTCGTCGTCCCACTCAGTGCTATATGCCATCATGGTCAGGCCAAAGAAGTCCACAAGCAAGCAGCAAGCAGCAGCAGAAATAGCAGTTCGGCAGCAAGCAATAGCAGCAGAAATAGCGATTCGGCAAGCAATAGCAGCAAGCGGCGGAAATGAAATAGCGATTGACAAAGAAGCGCGATAATAGCATCAAGCAAAGATGTAGCGGCAATAGCGATTCGGCGACAAGCAATAGAACACAAAGAATACCATTCAAATGTGCACAAATATGTTTGATCAATACATCCAAATAGAACATAGCAATACCATTCAAATGTGCACAAATAAAGTCCGAACTCAACAAATAAAGTCTCAACACACATAGGAAATAAATGTTCACGCGAAACAACCGCGAGATAACTAACATCGCCAACACACATCGAACTCAAGAAATAAAGTCTCAACACACATAGGACACGACCTCCCAAGAGAACTACAAGTCGCCTGCGCTTCAACTCCCAAGTCCGCTTTGATCCACCTCAGCGCGCCTCGTTCGTTGGAACCACCGAAAGTCATTGCGGCACTCCGCTTCATGAACAAAGACTGCGGCATAGTAAAACTCGTCGAGTCGGCCCCCCCCGCCTCTGACCACCGCATGCATCGCACGGATCGTCCTTTCGTGATCGCTAGGAGGGCGAGATACTTGAATGGGACATCGATTTGCGAGGCGTGCTCGTCAGTGCTGCAAAGCGTCCATAAAAGCCGCAGGATTCCCACGCTTTACGCCGGCGGTGGCGCGCCGGGGTGCGAGATGGTGCCGCCGCCGCTTGCCGGGATGACCCGCTTGCACGCCGCCATCGCCACGCATACCGCTCCCCTGCATACCGCTCCCCTGCGTACCGCTGCCGTGTCCATCCTCCCATTCTGGCCAAGCCTCGCTCTCCAGGTCGATCGAGTCCACACCGGGTACGAACGTGGACTCACTCGTGGCGATGCTGTTGCCAAAGACGACCTCCAGTAGATCCTCGTGAACGGGCACGAGCTGCCTGAACTTGGACATCGCGGACTTGCCCTGCAGCGGCATGACGGAACATCACACTGCGAACAAAAAAGTTGACAAAACAAATAACTTCGGAGGGGGAACTTACTCCACCATTTTCATCCCACCACGCATCGTCCGCGTTAATGCTGCCGGTGGAAGGGTCCACGCCGAGCCCTGTTGCGCGTAGCTGCAACCCCTTCCATTTCACATAGTCGCGTTTGATCGAGTCCCACTTGTTCTTCATTTGCTTGTCCGTGTACGCTAACCCGGTTCGCTCACTGAATTTTCGCTGCAAGTTGCGCTTGCCCTGGGTGTTCAACCGCGAGAACGGCCTGTTTTGTGCGTTCACCTCCTCCGCACATATTTCCAGCAATATGACCGTGTTTGCATCGCTCCAGGTTGCCGGGGCCATCTGCAATTGCTCAACACATATTTTCAGGACAGCAAAAGGGCAGGCCAACTACGCAATTGTTTGCATCGCAATTGATCAACTCATCCTTTGCGCACTAATATATCCCTTTGCACTGAGAATACCTGATTGCACTCATGTTCTCCTAACATCATATTGCTTACTAGCTGCGTGCTCCCGTAGCAACATGAATAACCACCCATATGTTCGTCAACACATCCATAAAATGTTGTAGTATGGAGCAAGATAATACCTTACGATTGTCGGGGGGAAGTGCGGCAGGTGGTTCGACCACCGCATGAGGGCCGCACATGGCCGAGCGACTCGCCGGACGGATCGGCCACGCGCAAGGGACCGGACACGGGGGGACGCACGGACGCGGATCTACGCCTTGGGCCCAACTCGAGATCTTGGATCTCGCAAAGGCGTCGCCGCCGCACCGACTGGTCCGCCGACCCATAGTCCGCCGCGACAGCACGGAGAGGACGGGCCGCCGGTGGGGAGGGCCCGACCGCTTGCCGGAGTGCGTCGCCACGCGCGCGGCAATGCTCGGCGCGGGGATCCTGACGAGGGGCGCGGAGGAGGCGAGGAGAGGGCGCGACAAGGTGGGTGTGCCGAGGAGGGGTGCGGGCGAGGTGGTGCGGATGAGGGGGCGCGGCGGAGGGGGGCACGGAGGAGGACGGCCGGACGAGGGGGGCGCGGACGGGGGGAGGGATTGGGGCAGATGCGATCGATGTCGGGTTGTGATAGGGAAAGCGTCGGTCGGGTGGGTGAGTGTTACGCGCTTGGCCGCTCCACGAAGCCCACAAGTACCGCGCAGCCGGCTCCGTCCCGGCTCGGCTCCAGCGTCCACGAAGCCGCGCGCCGCGCGCCCACCAACGATCGGGGCCTTAAGCCAATGCGACATTACAACCAACACAAGAGCACACAGACCACATCTTGGCCCAAAACCAACCTAAGTAAATTAATACACCATTTAAATTACACCCCATTCACCTTCCCCAAAGAAGAACAATACTGTTTCTCCAAATGTTTCTCTAGAGAACTCAAAGCTTTTAGGGATGGCCTATTCAACAGTTAATTAAGTTGAGTTTCTAAACCACTGCATCAAAATCAGACTCAGATATACGCGTATCTTAAAGCTAAACCAATGACCAGGAAAATCGACTTAAAAAAATCAGACAACTTACGAATAGTGAAACCGAAGTTCTTAGGGGGTGATCGGAATAGCGATGGCTTTTAGCTTTTGTGAAAAACACAGCTATGAAAAACCAGGAAAGTTGGTTTATTGAGTATAATTAAATGTAAAAAAATATTAAAAAAACTGAAAACAAAAAACGGAAAAAAAGGTATAAGTAATTTTTTTACAAAAAAACGAAAAATTGAAATTTCTTTCGAATAGTAGCTACAATGCGATCTGATAAAAATTGCTCGCCGTTAGCCGAAGTTGAGCGCGGCCTTATTCGCTAACCCAAAGATCACAACAAGAGAGTACGAACTACAAAGGCTGAAAGCAATGAACCTTTTCTACCGACCAGCATACAAATGCAATCAGTTCCCATAGCACTTATTTAGCACGGCATTAATTAAGGTCTAATACCCTGCCTCGTCCCTGGGAAGTGGCTCATGGCCGGCCCGGACCGTGAACAAGTTTTCGTAGACCAGCCCGGCGAGAGGCCACCGATGAGCGGCCCGACCCAGTAGACCCAGTGGTCGGCCCAGTCCCCAGCGACGAGCGCGGGGCCGAAGGATTGGGCCGGGTTTATGGACGCGCCGGAAAGGGCCCGCCAGCTAGAATGCTGGCACCGACGACCACACCCACCAGCAGCGGCCCGAGGCAGCCGATGCTCCGCCGCTGGTCCACGACGGTTGCGTACTCCGAGAAGAGCGGCGAGAAGGTGAGCACCGCCTCCATGAGGACGCCCTGCACGGCGACCACGCCCGCCGCGAGCCTGTGCACCGGCGTCGCCGCGCCGCCGGTGAGGAAGGTGAGGAGGAGGCAGGCGAGGGAGGAGCCGAGCAGCTGGGCGAGGGCGTAGAGCGCGGAGCGGAAGAGCGTGATGTGGCCTCCTACGGCGAACCGTGATGGCCGGGTTGATGTGGCCGCCGGAGATGTGTATTAGATGGATTAAGTCTTAAACATGAACAATAGGTTTTAACTCTAGATCAAAAACAAACACCTAGCAAGATTCTTAGAGCGGAAGCAAGGGCGGAGCCAGTCCCGGCCCAAGCCTCGGGCTGGGCCGGTTATTCTTGGGCCGAGTGCCTGTGCTACTCTTCAATATCACAGGCTGAGCATAGATGCTATAGATGGACAGTGAAGATATTAGTGGAGAGTGGTTCAGATATTGAAGATATTAGTGCCGGCTATTCAAGATCCATATTGAAATGGGCCAGCTATTCTTCAGTGCAGATTCTAGACCTCGGGCTATAGCCCACCTAGCTCGAGGCTCAGATCCGCCACTGAGCGGAAGCATACCCGAACTAGGAGAAGCCATGAGGCGGTCGGTGCTCGATTGATGCAGAGGTGGCCAACGGTGTAGTTGGTGCCGTGGACGGGGATGAAGGAGGCCCGACCTTCGTCCACTTTAGCGCTCGTGATAGATCGGGTCTGTTTGGAATTTTCGTGGTCTAGCACAACCCATGAACCACCTACCGAATCCCCTTATTTTATATGGCGCTAGACGATCGGGACTGAAACCAAAATAAGTTAGTTACGCCTCCGATCAAGATGCGAGTGGAGGCGTGACCTCTCTGAAAAATCTCAGGTGCTGTTAACCGAGATCAATCCAACAACGTGCAGGCCGGCCGACACCAGGACGGCCACCACCAGCGCATGGGCAGCGCCACCGCCGTCAGGCCCATGATCGTGTCGGTTCATGTAGGTTCAGGCTTTCAGTACATCTGTACATGCATGATGCATGGATATTCTTCAGAGAAAGAAAAGAAGTAAAGAAACGCGCGGGGTATGCACGTACCGGCGGCCATGGTAGCCAACGCCGGAGAAGACGAAGAGGAAGCTGAGACAAGCTCGGCGAGCACGGCGCGTACGCAGCCGACCTCGGTGGCCTCGCGGTGGTGGCCGAGCGCGAGCTTCGCCATGTCAAGCTAGCTCTATCTACTCGACGTACTCGTGATGTCTCT
Organism: Melocanna baccifera; assembly: GCA_036346265.1. Classification (NCBI taxonomy): domain Eukaryota; kingdom Viridiplantae; phylum Streptophyta; class Magnoliopsida; order Poales; family Poaceae; genus Melocanna; species Melocanna baccifera. The sequence goes on along the minus strand of CM070677.1, from coordinate 6,045,450 downwards.
ACGTACATGATAGTGTGCGCGCTTGTCAATGTGGGTGATCTGTCGTCACAGCTGATCGCACACTGAGCGAGATCCGAGTTAGATGCTAAGTGTAGGAGCTGACGCTGGTTATATATAGGATGATGGGTGGCAGATGACAGAGGAGGGTTGATGTCCTCGCGTTACATCTTCCAATTTCAGACGACCAGACACACACACGTCGGATCATGATCCATACCACACACCGGGTCTCACACGAGAGCTCTGGGCCTATTGGCTAGCTGTAGCTTATAGTTTTTTATTTGTTCGTGTGAGAGATTATAGAGACAAATAACTCGTGTGCAGTTTTGATCAATATAAATAAAGTCGCTACAATATGTAATATAATTAACTTATAGACATTATCTTGAAAAGATATTCTGTTTAAAAGTTAGTTAATGTAGAAAAGTCAAAATAGCTTTTAAAAGCTAAAAAAAGAGGCTCAGGGTCGGCTCTACACTAAACTTTTGGACATGTTCAATTCACACACTATATTAGGCGCTAATTAATCTAGACTAGGTTTTTTTGAGAACACACAAAAACTTTGCCCGACTTTGTGTTAAAGAATGAGCGAATTAGAGTTTGGCGACTAGTCTGAGCCATCTCCATCTTAGATCGTCTCAAATTGTATTCCTGTGGACGTGGTGATTGATGCAAACAACAGTGAGATAGATCATCTTGATGAATTAATCTAGTTGTCTTCAGGTCTAGTTGAGTCCATGACAAGAGTATATCCTACGACTACAACAATCTATATGACCACTATAGCTTATGACCGGTGTGTATGTTCGACTAGTAGCATTCGTCAGTCGAGTAGTAGTTAGAGTCAAGTACTATAGCAATCGGGGTTGGATTACTGCAGCAGTCGAATAGAAAAGGAAAGTAATGTAACAGTCGTGAAAGGTTAGGAATCAAAATCCGCATGTAACTAAGACTCAGAGTCAGAGTCCGCATGTAACTAAGATTCAGAGTTTGTTTAGGACTCTCAACGTGGGTTGGCATGTTGGATATGGAGTCTTATATGTTACTTCTCTATATAAGAAAAACGAAAAGGATGTAGATGTATCGCGTCGCCAAAGATCGATCTGTGTTTTACTTGTGTTCGCGTGTGTGATCTCAAAGTTCAAGTTTGCCAATCGCTAAAGCCCTAGGCTAATCTCCAACAATTGGTATCAGAGTCTAAGAGGGATGAAGCGATAGCCGACAATGCTGATGATTCGTCGAAGTCAAGAGCGCTCGTCAAGACTATGGGCAATGAGCTCAATCCATCGAAGACAAGCGTGTTCATCAAGCCAACGGCAAGAAACGCCTCGACCCCGATCCAATACCCAATGTTGAGCGAAAAAAATTCCAGCATATGAGCCTTTAAGATGAAGTTAATCTTGCGTTTTCGCTAGGGGTATGGTCGACGGTCGAAGATAGAGATAACGCGATGGTGACAAGGATCAAGGCGCGATGGTGGCCATCTCGCAAGCGGTGCCAAACAATGTGATGATGTCAATCGCAAAAAGGAGACGGCGAAAGAAGCTTGAAACACACTCAAAGAGATGTGAGTAGGCGAAGATCGCGTCAAGAAGGCACTCGCTCAAGTGCTAAAATGAACTGAGCAAGTTGTAGATAGGGGACTTAGAGACGATCGTCGAGTACTCCATGAAACTCACCACGCTGGTGGGTTAGATCCGTTCGCTCGGCATGAAGATGGAAGAGAGCAACGTCATTAAAACACTATTATTCGGTCCTGATCAATTCCTCCAGAGTACCGATATGATCAAATAGTTCGGCAATGTCACTCTTAGAGGTGATCAGTCATATCAGAATCTTTGAGGAAGGACTCAAGGGGTGACAACACTCGAAGGATGGAGAGATAAATTTCTCTTTACCCAAAACGAGCGGGAAGGGAGGAGCTTAGAGACAAAGAAGCATGAGGGCTTTAGCAGCGCCAAGAGAGGAGGTCGTAGCGGAGAGATCGGGGACGCTGCCGCGGACAAGGCGGAGGCAAAGACGATGGTGATCGTGTCACCGATGAACGAATGCCATGTAACTCTGACAAGACCAATGTTAAGTGTTTCAATTGCAATAAATATGGGCACTTTGAGAAAGAGTGTCCAAAACTAAACCGAAGAGAAATGGCCAATCTCGTAGTGAAGCAGAACAATGAAGATTCTCAACTGTTGATGATCAAAGTATGTGAACTCATCCATATAGTCTCGATGCTTGAAAAGGAGGTATTCATACACGAAGACAAAATGGTCTCGAAGCTTACCAATGCCCAAAACAAGACTTGGTACCTTGATACCAGTGCAACTACATGACCGGCTACATAGAGAAGTTTGCTGAGATTGACACGACTGTAGAAGGTTCAATCAAATTTAGAGGTGGTTCAGCTGTGGAGATACAAGGAAAGGGCTCGATGTTAGTGGAATGTTCTATGGATGAACATCGTATTCTCACGAATGTTTACTGTATTCTAAAGCTGAGAAGCAATATAATTTGCCTCCATCAATTGGACTAGAATGGTTGCAAAATTGTGGTCAAAGGGGAGTGATGTTGACCTTAGACAGAACTCGTAGGTTGTTGGTCAAAGTGAGCAGATCAAGAAATCGGATATATATATGTATTACACATCAATCTGGCTCTCCTTGATTTCTTCTGGCAAGAAGCACAGAAGAGGCATGGTGGTGGCACGCCAGGTACAAGCATGTGAAATTTCATACTCTGAAGAATCTGGCTTACAAGAAGATAGTGTTGGGCGCCTATTTTGACTTGGAGACGTCGCCTCGACGCCGCTGTGTGTCCTCTTTGGCCCTCGACCACCAACCGCTGTGAGCCGGCCACACCCCCGGCAATTGTCACCAGCGCACTTCTCTTTCGCTTGGTTGCTGTTGTGCTTTCATAGGTGCCATTGTTTCCCTAAGTTCACAGCTTGTCGCTTCCCACGACGGCGCCAACTGTTGTGGCTACAAGCCAAATGGTAAGTAGGAGACAAGCTGAGTATGTGTGGGAAAAATGAGATATCCTTCCCCTGATAATCCTAGGAAACATATATACATAGCTCTAAGGTCTTATTACTATAATACCTCCTACTCGTTGCACTATTCAGAGGGTATATATATCTTTTACATATTTTAATGGACCTCTTGGCCCAGCAGACCGAATGACTGTCAGCTGGGGCCATCCCTGCAATAGTGCTCCTATCCCTGCCGAGCTCCTCTGGCTTAACAGGTGCTACTGTGATCGTGGAGAGAACCAAAATTAAAAATTCATTCGTCGAAGAGCCAAATTGGAAAAAAATGCCTACAATGTCAGCTATGCAAATAGTTCCTTCCTTCCCTCACTTCGTGGCACAAATCTCGGAGCATATTGAACGGTGGAGACAACACGTGTAGCTGCAAGTGCTTGTAGAATTGCATTTCCCGTTTCGCTCTATTGATACGTAGGAACTACGCTTCGGCAGCAGCTTTTGGTCGTTTCGCGAAGTTCTCACACAGATCAAGAACATTCGTTATTGATTGCTTAGTTTCTCGACATTCATTTACAAGGGAGTGTTCATGTTATCACGGCGGTTCAGCATCTCCGCTATGCCCTGAACCCACTTGTGCTGGTCATGCTTGCTCCTGCACTCGAATTCGATCACCCTTTCGACCGTCTTGATCCCAAAGTAGCCTCTCCTATGGCTTCCATCGTCCAGCTCCCTGCCGGCCCACGCCGGTATCTCGGAGCAGACGTCAAGGACAACACCTGAGATGAAACAGCACACACGCTGGTGAAAACGCATGTCAGAAGAACATACCAAGGCACGTAATAGAACATGTCAGAGCCTTACACTTTTTGGTCTTAATGAATGCGCCAGCCATATGCGCGCTCCTCATTTTGATTACCACCTGTAAGGAGATTGTGTTTGGATCGATAACTTGGTATCGACAATGATTGATGGACTGATCATGAGAGCTGAAAAGTGTACTGTTTTGTTCGTCAGATGGTTCTGTCCATACCTGGAAGTTGGAGTTTATGTACACTGTGACTAGCTTCCAGTGGAGTATACCTGCAGTGCGTGCATGTCACACAGCTTGGAGTTTATCGAACTAAGCACTTCGTATATCGATCATACCTTGTCTCGTGCGCTTGAGGAGCTCGCCGCCTCTGGAGGCGAAGATCAATGGCGATATGTCCCTCTCCGACTCCTTGTGAAGCCTCGCCCTCAGCATCGCCGCCCCGCGCAAAGCTGCAGCCATGAATATCCATGCATGGTTCGTAATGTTTCTTTCTTGCTGTGTGATTTTCAAGATCAACTTATTGGGTTTATTTTGGTTGGTTGTCATTTATCATGCACGTGTGTGTGTGTACCTGTTGCTGCACCGGCGGTGAGAGCCATGACGTCGCCACTCGTCTGCGCGTTCACGGCGGAGTGGATGGCGGCCAGGATCTGCTCGTGGCTCACGCCGATCGCCTGCGCCATCTCGACGCAGTGCGACGCCACCAGCGCGGCGGCCGACGCGATGGCCGCCGCCGTCTTCGTGCCAGTGGAGCCTTCGCCGCCGCCGCCCTCGTTCTTGGGCCGCTCCGGGGTAGGCGAGGAGGAGAACACCGCGCCGGCGACCAGTGCGGCCACCGCCGCCGCGACCCCGGCCACCGACGTCGCCGCGTAAGCCTGCGCGTTGCGGGACCGAGCCTCGGCGCGCTTCTTCTCCTTCTGCTCCTTGATCCACATGCCCATCGTCATCCCACCTCTTGCCGCAGCAGCTCGGAGAAGCTTCACGTCCAGGTTGGCCCGGGGGGAGATGGGTCGGCTGTTTGCTCCTCTTCCTGCTTCGCCTGCCTGCGTCGTCGCCATTGACTCGTCAAGTGGCGGCGGCCATCTCTGCTCCTTCCTCGCGCCCGCGACGGCGACGTCGGGGACGTCGGAGACGCCCTTGCTGCTCAGGACCTTGAGGGCCTTCGAGATCTCCGCAGCCGACAGGCTCCAGGACCTTGCAAGGAACTCCATCGTCTCCGTCGGGGTCTCCGGTGGCCGGACCGTCGTCGGTGGCCACTTCTCGGCCGGGCCTCCTTCTTCCTCGATGCCCTCGAGCATCTGGAGCTGCCCATTGCTATGCTGCCGCCGCCGCCGAACGCATCGCTCCATTGCCTGAGAGGAACCACAGGTTAGTAGTGGCTGAAAGAACAAAAACTCAGCTACATGCCTACATGTTTCAGCCTTGTTAGAATTGAACAATGAGAAACAGACATAGAACAATGTCAGTAGTTAGTAGCCTTTTTGTGTCTGATGATTATAGCTTAATTACAGTAGAAACAAGTAAACAAGAAGTTAATACTGAACAAAGGAGGAGAATCAGACGAATTTTAGCACGTACAGGCACTTAAAAGTTTGTCAGAGTGATACGGTAGGGTTGAGAATGTGAGACTGAGTTTGATGCTAGGATGGAGCTTTGCATCAACTTACAATCTTGTATGCTCCTCTGTCAGAAGCAATTCAGAGTTCAAACAAGTACGTACACAGGGGGGACAATGTCAGGTTTATCCTATATATAGAAGCTAGTAGGAAAGGACAAGGTAGGCAGCATTGTTAATTGTGCATAGGGGTTCATGTTGTTAGTGGGTGCCAATTTTAAGTCTCATCAAGTGTCATTTCTTCCATTCCCATGGCCTCTCCATAATGGAGCTCATAATTTGTTTTGCAAGTAATAGTAGTGACTAGTACTGAGAGTGATCTTTTGGTATTGTGCTCTTCTGTGGAGCCCTACGCCCTTCGTGTCTGATGCCTTTGGTTTGAGAACCTGTGAGTGTTGTTCTTTTTTTTCTCATAGGAATAATCAAGCAATTTAGGGAGATGTGGTGTGACTTATGGTCAGAAGAACCATGCCAGCGTGATCATGCACCAACTGATAAAAATGTGATGCATCTCTGACAGAACCGAGCAGTTTTGCTAAGCCATTTGGCAGTCTTGCAATACTTCTATTTGCATTGATTACGCTGGCTTAAACTGTTGGTGTCCGAAGAACTAAAACCCAATTTGCCGAATCCATGCAGATCGCCAAACCTTTAACATGAGATACTACACTGCTACTATAATTGGGTGATGATGTTCTTACGTGCGCGTGATCCGAATCATTGGAGAATAAAGTGCAGCAGCGTTCATAGCATCTAGAACTTCAGAGACTGAATTGTTTGGCACAGCCCATTTCTCTTTGAGTTGAATGGGCACATCCCAAGGAACTACACAAGCAGCTGAACTGTTTAATTAGTAGTAAGCATTAGTATAATGGTTACCCCAACACAAACTTATAATTAAAGACGATTTCCCGTTCCATCAAACACGCAGGAGTTGGAGCTTACCTCTTGTCTGCTTTCCCTGGGAGATGATGGAAAAGATGATTCTTGATTGGGTACTTAAGAAAACAAAATGATTCAGCTCTTGTTTTTGCTTGTCAGAGAAAATGATTCCACTTGCAATCCGGGTTTCCCGCAGTTCGTGCGAAGCATTTTGCTCCCCGAATGGAGAGAACCAATTATGTTTTTTTCAAGAGTTAGAACGAATTATGGATTGAAGATGTGGTATTTTCTTTTCTACAAGATTGCTGTAATTTATGTAAAGGAATTTTCTGGGAGCCCAAAGCTGCTTGGTTGTCAGTGAGTGGCGTCGACCCACCCCGTCCACCCGGGCTTGAACTCCTTGCAGTGAATGCTAGAGCTTCTAGTCAAATTTCACACACAAAAAAGGAGATAGTGATTCTACCATTTGTGAAGAGGCTTGTGCTACATTCTGCACTCTTTTGTCGGCCTCTTCAATTCATTTATGGATAGGCACCCGAATCCGAGCCGAAGAAGACTCGAATCTGGTTAGAATCTTAACTGGCGAGGTTTTCTTTCTCATTTATGGACCGATGTATGGGCTAAATGGTTAGAATTCTCTGTATTTTTTAATCAATATGGTCAGGAATAGACCCAACTTTAATTATGGAAACTAGGTTTCAGATTAATCCAGTGAATTCTCTCCAAAAAAATCACCTTTGTTAGATAGCAAGTACCTCTAGGCTCCTCTTCCAAAAATAAAGCTGCACCAAGTTTTTAAGACACTAACCGAAAAATTCTTGGCTAATAGTGGGGATAAAATAGTTGGTCAGCTATGATGCGATGCACTAGGGAATGCTCTGCTTTCCTTTCCATCATTCCCCTTGGTTTGGCCGCACAGGGCAGACTAATGGTTTTCGCCGAAGCTAAAGCACTCTTCTAACAGCAACAGCGACATGGAAATCCAGTACTACCTGCTGTTGTCCACCACCCCTTGTTTAATTATGTCATCATGTTTGCTGGTGATCATATCCAGTTTGCTACACTTCCTTGCTCTTAGTTCGTACTTCGTCATGATCAACAAATTATGATGTTGAGTACTTGGGTCTATTTAGTGCTCTCTGACATAAAGTGGCATAAGACAAAACCTGTTTTGCATTTGGATTTTTTATTGAATTTGTAAATAGATTTCCCATCGAAATGCTCCTGGCAATAGGTTACAAGGCAAAACAATAAACATAGATGTCATAAAGCAAACATCGTATTATTGCCGTTCGTGTAACAAAAGATAAAAAGTGTTACATAGTGATAAGACGCTTTCTCAGTAGTGGAAGGAGCTGTTCGCTCGACAAAACCCTAAAATTTTGGGGCTCCAGCTCCAAGTGGAAGTGGGGGAGCAGAGCTTTGCCTCTCTGCCTTTTCTGAATGCAGGAAGGGACAAGCATTATCATTAACATTATACTTGGAAATGTTCCGAGTGTCGAGTAACACACAACACAAAGCAGCATTGAGGAATAAACAACACTGTCAGTACAGTGCATCACAAACTAAATTTGCAGATGCATCTTACAAACTTATGTCAGGCACTCTATGCCTGCCGTGCATGTTCACTGGTACAGTGAGAACTTGAGGACATCCACTGGAGACATTGAGATAACGAATACAACTTGTGACAGCAAATGAGAAAAGTTTAAACCAGTAACCAGTAATAGGTGACCCAGAAAGCCAAACGCAGGTGGGTAATTCACAAGGCATTTGGTATACTTCACATGATACATGATATGTAAAAAAAAACTAAAAGAGTTCAGCTATATAGTGTTTTTGTACCAATCCCTTTACTTCATGATACCATATTGAACTCAAAGCGAGAAGCGTGCCATCTTATGATGGCCCGATCTTTCACTCGAATCTGTAGTGGATTACTCAGTTGTGATTGACTTCTCAACCATATTCGGCATGGCCACACTCTTCCTTAATCCAACTACATCGAGAGGTCATGAGATATTTTTTCTGTTATATAGGAGGGGCAAATTCTATTTTAATTGCTCATATTCCTTCGCATGTTTCATAATAAACCCGAAAACTATCTTTATGATCACCTAGTTACGGAGTAGTGTTTGGTAACTTCTAAATAAACTATTACACATGTAGGAAACAATAACGATTTCAGATCTAAAATCCTACATACACTATGTATGAGATCAACTGGTAACACTTAAGAATATAATAATTCCCGCAGTGTCTCATGGTGGGTCAATCCAATATCATGTTTTCTAACATATGTCCACATTATTAAGTTGATATCCTATATCCATGATGCGTGAAACATGATCATCAATTAATAAATATGCTGATCTATAAATCATAATTGTCCCACATAATGATACAAGATCAGTGATAATTTAGAATAACATCAAAATATAAATAAAGAGTTCTACGAACAAGTTGCATATTTGTTGATTAATATGAAAGACATTTATTCAATAGATAAAATAACATATTATACAAAAGATCATAAACATAGAAGTGATACAATCATCCTCATTATTGACTCTAGAGCATATCGCTAATAATTACGGTAACCACATTACAAATATCATCCTCCGGCACCAACTACCCGCACAAAATATCTTCTACCCAAGTTCTTGAGTGAAGCCTTGGGACTTTCATTTTCAATGCCTCCTTCCCAGCTACCTACAGCATGAGAGCAGGCCTTTGATCACGAACTCCATCTTCTTTAGAGACCGCTCGGTTGGGCTGAAATTTAGTGATTTATAGCTGAAATTGTACTGTAGCTGACTAAAATTACATTGTACCTGATGATGGTTTATTTGGCGTAATTAATTTTTTTAAAAAAAAATCTAAAAATAAAAAATAGATTAACCCATCACGTATAATATAAACGAATATGGAAAAAAAGAATTAGTAAAAAAGCTCAAAAAAATACCAAAAACAAGAAAAAGATGAAAATTAGGAATAATAAAAAAAATAAATTAAAAACTAAAAACTTAAATTTAAATAAGCGAGGCCTTAATATGCCGGTGCTTCTTAATTTCTTTTGCGGGTGGAATGCCTTTGATAAGCCCATGTTTAGGGTTTATTTATCTTGTTGCCTCATCAAACGAACAGGCCCTATTTTGCAGCAGTGCTCGATAAGCCAATCGGCCTGAACAAGACCGGGCTTCTCCAAGTTCCACGCTGCAAAATCTTCCTGTTCAGACATTCTCATCGGTATGTTCAGAATTGCATCTGCGTCAAGTCTAAAAAATTAAATTTCTCTGACCAGATCCACTATCCATGTCCTGGAATTCTGATCAATCAATTCACTCTTCTGTAAGTTACAGCTTCTGGAGAGTCCGGACGGTTTCAGAGCTCTGGAATCAGTGAGCCAATTATCATTGTGGATCGAGACCTACTCACCTGTGCCAATACGTTTGACAAGACCTAGCTCTTGTTTGATCCTGTTCATTTCAGTTTTTTTTAATTTCTATTTATAATTTTTATTTTTTTCTATTCAATAATTTATCTTTTTATTTTTAAAAGATATTTTGGACTTTTTTGTATTTTTTTTCTGTATTTCTTTGTATTATTTGTGATAGACTAACATATTTTTTTATTTTTTTAAATTTAATTATACCTAATAAGTCAATTCAGCTGCAATAAAAAATAAGCCAGCTATAGTGAAATTTCATCCAGAAACCAGAAACTATCGCTACTCCAAACGCCCTCGGAGAGTATCGTCCCCGGAGAACTCTAGCACACAAAAGAGTTTTGATTGGTAATTACTTTTAATTTTTCTAAAGTAATTAGTTTTTAAATAAAATATCTCTTTAATATAGGGTCTATAAGTTGATTATAGTATATATTATAGCGACTTCATTTATATTGGCCTAAACCATATGAGAGTTTTTGTTACTCTATACTCTCTCTCATAAACAATCTAAAAATCATAAACCGCAATCAAAAACCATAAATCAAAGCCAAAAAGAACAAACAAGAAGAGCCAAATTGGACAGACGGATGTCCCAAAATCCCATTCCGCCTAACTTTTTTTTAGGATACAAGGAAAACACATACAACTTATGCACATCACATTAACATCCTATGCACACACAAGTGTGTGCATCTCGTTCACACACTAAGAAATTAATGGAGATCGCAAAATCTTCGGAGCATGGAGACGTGCTACCCTATTTAACACGCGTGTGTGTGAACCCACAAAAATTATTGGTGAACGTGCGTGTCGATGGAGTAGAACACTGGTTGCGATCGAGAGAACCACTCAGCCAATGTTTGATTCTACTCATTTGGGCTTAAGTTTTTAAATTGTAGCTTCTTAATTTTGTCTTTTTTTGTTTTTAGGTTTTTGGTTTTTTCTTATATTTTTCTTTTTTCCTCTTATTTTTTTATGTTGTCTGTGATGATATAATTTTTTTAAAAAAATTAATTATACTAAAAAAGCTATCAACATTTACAATATAATAAAAATTATTACAATAACAAAAAAGCCAAAAGTTTGAGTTTCAAAAGTTTAAATGAGCACCTCATAGTTAGGCATGATGTGAGCTTTTTACATGTTTATGCTGAAAACCTAAAGCAGGACATGCTAATATGCTACGCGGCATTGCCTGAACAACCGACTTTGGAAGCACCTCCTTACCCGCACACGGCAGGGTTCTTCTGCACCATCCTTGATCTTTTGACCTGGCTCTTTCCACAATAGGTTCAAAAGCTTCCGATGTAGGATTGGTTTTGGATTTCCTCTCAGTTTTTAGTAAAAGAAAGAAAACTTTGAACACAATAATACACAGAAAATTATCTGCATGGACTGCAGAACGCTCCCTTTGAAGTTTGAACTCGAGCTGAACATAATTAAGCTACCTCCAACAATTACAAGCTGGTGACCTTTAATCAAGATGTCAAACAAGATTTGCAGCACCGATCCGTACGTACGTTATCACCTCCCAGATCCATAACGCACGTAGTATAAGCAGCGGTTTCGTCAGCAAGCAGCAGCTAGCATGATAGTACAGATGTAAATATGTGATATCGCGACTAATCAAATAGTACAAATTAGGCTAGCCAAGCAACTAACTAGCCAATCTAGGCTCTCCCCTGTTCTCCCCGCTCTTGCATGGTGCTTCGCCCATGCACGCACGCATGTTTAATTAGCACATAGTGTACTTCGATTAAACCTCAAAGCGATCGAATTAACCCGGAAACAAAATGCAGTAGCTATCTATAGCTGCTACAATCTCAGCTCCAGATCCAGCTCTTCCGTGCTACCTGCGCTACTGCGGCCGCTGGACTCGTGGCTCGAGCTCATCCAGTGGTACTGTCCCAGCCTCTGGCCCGGCGAGCCCTTCACGTCAAGGACGAACGCCGGCGACTGCCGCCTCGTCGCCGGCGGCCGGCTGGCGCTGTACGGCAGCATGTTCTCGTGGTACTGCACGTCGACGATCCTTCGGTGATCCGTCGTCTCAAAGCAATCCTACACATAAATATCATACGCACAAGGTTTAGTTAATTACGTACGTTGTGACTGCATGCGCTAATCACGCAGATATCGATGTTAGACGCGCTGTGCTTACCGTTAGATAGGGCTGGAAAGACGAGGCGCCACTGGCCACGGGAGCGGCGAAAGGGACATGCTGCGGTGGCGGCGGCGGGTGCAGGCCGGAGCGGTAGTCGGCTATCATCTGGTTGTGGAGCCGGATCTTCTCCAGCTGCGCCACGCCGAGCCCGCGCTGCGGCTGCTTCGCGGCCTTCTGCTCCGCCCCGCCGGCCGCCTTCTTCCCCCGCCTCGCCGTCGCCACCCTGCCGCTTTCCAGGCACATCTCGCCCGCGTGGCTGCTCCCCATATATTGTTTGTGTGATGTAATATGTTAGCACAACTGATTGCGATGTAAAACCAACTACAGCTATATACACACACGGCAGAGAGAGACACATGTTGAGAAGGAAGAGTCGATCGATGGACCCGAGGACAGTACGATTTCTTAACCATACCATATTAATAAATTTTTATATAGAAGAGAGAGGATGAGAAAAAGATATGTTATCTTTTATGTAAGAGATAATCTAAAGAGATAATCTAAACACATAAACTAATATAAATGGTAATAAAGTGTAAGAAAAAATATGATAAAAATAATATAAAATAGTAAAAGAAATTAATTTTAAAGATGAAACGTTAGAGATATTATTTTTAGCGTCGTCTTCAGATAAGATAAAAATTTAAGATACTGATTTTAAGATAGAGTATTATACATACGTAAAAAAGATGCAGGCCGATCTGCCGCAGAGTTTTTCTACGCCAGTCTCCCCAGTTCGAAGAACGATCTCTCTCTGGGCAAGCGCACGACTTCTGTGCCATCCTGTCCGGCCAATAGAATACCTGTAGTGAACTGGTGATCGAGCTTGGATCTTCTTAACTTACAGACTAATTATCGCGATCAGCCCCCGATCCGTGGGGCTGTAGCGATTGACGCGGTTTGTCCGGACCCGCATGTCAGTGGCTTCTCGCGGAGGATTCACGCTCCCCGGAGCGAATATGATATGCCCGCTCGCCCATGCGTTCGGTGCGGCTCGTTTTTAAGGAGCCCCACGCATGCCGCGAGGTGCGTACAATAGCTGTGCAATTTGCACCGTCGATCGATCGATCGGTGCTGCTGTCACAGCTGTGCAATTTGCAATTTGGATCGATCCCCATCACGCGCCCTGCCATTTTGGACTGCTAATTTAACCATGCGCAAGTTAATTACCAATTGCCAACTCGTGTAGTTGACGTAACAGCAGCATCCATGCATTCACAAATATATATCAAAACTTTAACTATCAATATATTTTATAAATAATTAAATTAGACATATAAAAATCATACGTATAGATTTATATCGAAAAGTACTTTCATAATATTATAATTTTATTGGATTTTATAAATATATTACAATAGAAATTAGTGATCAAATTTATGTTTTGGAGATCATATCAATGTTCAAAATGATATGTATTTATGATCTGAGAAAGTACTAAACAAAATAGGAAGCAAAAAATAAAATAAAAAATCATGTCAAGATCGATCCTTAAGACACATTTATGTAAGGGCTTTAAGATTCGTCGGGTTTGACTGAAATATTTTTGCAGCGCTCGGAAGCATCTAATCGATCGATCAGGGTGCCTCGTTTTAGGTTTGCATCAGGCTGCACGCTACCTACATGCATGTGGGAAGAAAATTATCTAAGGGAGGACATTGAACCCCCTCCCCTCGAGACCTTTCCTTAGATACGGCCACATGACATAAAACGAATCTTAAAATACCCTAATTATTCCCCTTCCCTTCCCCACCAATTCTTCCCAAGCCGCCTTCTTCCCAGTCCCCTCACCGCTCGGATCCACCACTCCTCCTGCACCCACCACCTTCTTTGGCGTCACCAGCCCCAACCACGTCGCCGCTGGCACAACTTGAGGTGGGCGTCGGGCGAGAGGTGGAGAAAGGCGGCATGGAGGAAGTCGAGGACAACAGCGATATTGACATCGGTGTGGTGGAGATCATCAACGAGGCCGTCCTCCTTTTCCACGATCGTCGTCGTCTCCTCCTCGCCATTCTTTGCCGCCGGAGGTAGGGCTGTTCATTCGGTATTTTTGATAAATTCGGTTTAGTGAATACCGTATTTTTGGTAAATATGGTGTTATCATTTTGGTAAATATGATATTTTTAAAAATATGGTTTGGTATTGGTAAATACCAAATTATTTCGGTATAGTATTGGTAAATACTATATTTACAAAAGTTGACGCAAATTGAAAAACAATATGATGATATTTTAGCACGATAACAAACTAACAATGATAGACAACAGCAAGCAAACAAAATTATAAACTATAGAACCACTAAATGGCAGCTAGAAGGGAATGAAAGACAAAAACACGCATGCACATATAGGAAACAAGTAAACAACAGTGGGTTAGAAGGGGATGAGTGCTGAAATTTTTGTAATTTGGTTTGTTTGGTTTTTAGCCGTTTCCCAAAAAACTGAATTACCAAAAATAGTTTTTTTTCATATTGTATCGAATATCAAATACTGATCAAACCGAGTTGACCGGTATAGTTTGATTTTTCTAGTTCAAATTGTTCGGTTCGATACAGTTGTGAATAGCCCTAGCCGTAGGAGAGGGCCCCTCGATGTCATCGCAAACGTGGATGGAGGCTTGGAGTACAATGATTGGGAGGCCTGCGGCGAGTGTGGCTAGGAGGTTGGTGAAGGCACTGGCCGTGAAGAGGTCAGCGATCACGAGCGTGACGAAGACCGCGGTGACAAGGTTGTGGTCAAGGAGCCAGCGGAGTAGTGCGGAGTTGGGGAACGCCCTGAGGAGGCCGTGTAGACGAAGAGGTCCTTAGAGCTACTCTGTGCAATAGTGGCATGTTCCTCGGCTTCAACCATGGTGTGCATATTAACGTGCACATCCTTGTGATCCACCTCATCTCTGATGGAGTCCATCAGTGCCAGGACAACGTGGCGGATCCGATGGCTATGGGCGCAAGCCTTGCCTTGCGGCCGCCTGTGCAGTGATCTTGGCCTCACCGGTGACCCCAGCCCACCCGCACCCCAGCACCCCACCCTCTCCTTATCACCCATCCTCGCCGACCTTGTCACCCTACATCCTCGCCGACCTTGCCATCGGACCCATTTCTACATGTGCGCCGATGCGCTTTTATGCCATATCGATCGCTTCCATTTCTACGAGAAGCAGTTGTAGGTGTTGGGCAGCGTTGGACGAGGAAAAGGGAGAGGCGACGGTGCTTCATCTCTGATGGTGTGGTCACCGACAAGATCTGGTGGCCATTAGGAGATGTCGATGTTGAAATATAAGTGAATTGCCCACATTTCCTCATCAGCTTAAGCTTTTAGGTGAACTGATTGGTACATGCAACTCAATATGGTATCAGAGCCAAGAGGTCTTGAGTTTGAGACTTGGTTGGCGTAATTAAAAAAAATAATTGCAGCCCACTTCTATTTTCACGTCTTAGGCCTGAGAGAGTCTACACGTGAGGGGGAGTGTTGAAGTATAAGTGAATTGCCCATCTTTCCTCATCAGTTTAAGTTTTGGGTGAACTGGTTAATGCATATAACTCAATAGTCGAGTTAGGAGCTGCAGTAGCCGATGGCTGATGTGAGGAGTATAGAGTTCTAAGATTGGTGCTTCGACAGATGTTACAATTCTAGGGAGGGTCTCTATTGGTAGGATTTGGCGCCTATCCTGTAGAATTTCTTCCCATGCAAGTGTGTGTATGGGGTGCTTGGACGCCTAATTTGTGGGGACGTGGGGTAATTATTGTTAATTGGTTATCTCGCCGCTGCTATGGCGCAGATTTTCGAGATCGATCTCGCTTGATTTGCTTCGATTTTTTAACGGCGTGGTGGATTTGGTGGTTCGTAAGTACGTACACTTGGCACTTGAACGAAATGTGAGACGGGCGACGCGATGTGCGCGCACGTTAACCGCAACGTGTGCTTGTTCACGTCTCGTGGTACTGTGCGGATTAACAATTGCTTGAGCTAGCTCGGAATGTTGACAGGTTTAATTTGGGCGTCGATTTTGGACGATATGTTAAAATCTAGATCATAAGAATATGGGTGTTCATATTAGTTTTGTTGAAGTTTATTTGGTTGCGGCTGATAATTGTTTAGTTAAAAATAAATAGTAGTAGCTAAAAGAAGTAATTTTCTGGAAGGATAGGACGAGCGATATAAAAAATAAGAGAAAAATACATACGCGAGACAAACAAGAGAAGTGAGGTAAATGATGCGTCGCACTCCCCGCCTTAACCTTGGAGCGAGAAAGAAACAAGAGGAATAGAAAAACTACTTCGAAAAATCAAATATTTATATTGATTTAGAAATCAAAAGTCAATATAAACATCTCTTATATAATACCTACAGAGTGTGTGATTTGATTTGCTCATTAGTTCCCCATTCTTTTGTTTAGCCGTTGCGATTAGTACCCTAACCAAGTAACAACGTCCACTGGGATGAAGCCACCGCCGGTGGGAGAGGGGTGGGGGCTATGCATATACATATACATATATACATATATATACACATATACACACACATATATATAGCATATTTCTATTTGTAATATATCATTTAAACAAATATATTATATTTTTTTATCATTTTTAATATACTTAAATACTAATTCTAAGATACTCTAATGTAACATGGCTGAAAAAATTTATCAGAGCCCTTTATTTTTACTATATATACTTTTCATATGTAAAAGTAGTATATACATAAATTATGATATATAAGTATTTTAAAGTATCTTCTAATCATTATTAGAGTATGCCTAAAAGGATAAAGATGTATAACTTGTTCGTTTAAGTGGTATATGAGCAGTATGAGTACGTTCTTCGGAATCATTATATGTGTGTGTGTTTGTAAATATACACACACAAACATATATACCTTTGGCATTCACAATTTTAGACATGTGTAAGTGGGAATCCTTCGCATATATGGCACTATAACCGTTTTTCTCTCAAATTTAGCCTCCAAACACATACCTCTTTTTTTTTTTTTTGCAAATCTAGCATCCTTATTAAGCTCAGTAGCCATAGTAAACAAGTATCACTTATCATACTACCCCAGCTCGATAGGAGAGGTAGCACCTACTGAGTCAGGGAAGCTTGATAGGAATAGCATCTACCGAGCACTCCTGGTTCGGCAACCATTCACAGGGCCACGATTACACTAATTAGTCCACTAATTAAGTATATGATTAACTTACACATATGCTTACACTAATTAGCCTCCGGTAGTAGCTGCACATCCTCCTGCCGAACGTGGATCCAAACCCAGCACGTTAAGACCAGATTGTTACCGTGATTGTGAAGGGGGCTAAAATTAAAATTTTGTACGTTAAGACTAGATTTGAAAAAAATGATGCAGTGCCACATATGTGATCTTCTCTGTAAGTGGGAGCAGCGGTTGTATTATTCACTAGCTGAATGCTCATGCGTTGCTACGAAATAACAAAAGAATTTAGCAACAATGAACAACCAATGGAGTAGAAAAGGGGGGCTCGAATGGCATACCATGAGAGGTACATGGAGTTGCAGACTGCTCTATAGTAATCGCTTCAAAGTTCTAAAACCTAGGAGACAATTAGACAGTCATGCGATGCATAGTAGCAGTTGGTGAAAAGAAAATTAGTTGAGACGACAATTGGAAATTTAGAAAAAAAAATCATCAAACAAAGTTAGAAAAATAACAATGCTTGACAATCTATGAAAATATGAATCAAATTGAGCTTACTTTTAAATATCTTGAATTCCTTAACCCAAATTCCTATGAACCAAACAAAAAAACTCAGATCTGCAAACATACTCGAGAAGACTCAGAGGGAGCCGCGTCCAGCCAGTAGCCCAGGACAAAGAAGAGAGGGAGATAGAGACCTGCAAATGGATGTGACATGTTTGGGCCGTTCAGTGCTCAACCTTGTCTGGATGGTGGCCAGTTGTTGCGGCGAGATGTTGGAGTGAAGCTTTGGAATCGTTGTCTAAATCCAGGCGAGGTTTGGGGGTGATCATTTTAGCGATGGTTTTTGATTTTTGGCTGAAATTTCACTGTAGCTGACTTTTTTTTACTGTAACTGAGTTAGTGGATAGTGTAGTGAATAGTGAAAAAAAGCTGAAACTAGAAGCTGAAACTGAAAAAAAGCCAAACCGATCACCCCCTTAGTCAATCTAGGGTGAGACATAATATTGCCACACATATAACAACTCAAGACTTGTTGATATAACATTAGCTACAATTCTTGCATTGTTTTGTCTGAATCAGTACTAAAAGTTAGCTAGTCTAAATAATCAATAATGAGATAATTACTCCATTGGTGCATAGCATCAAACAGCTACTGTGCAAAAACCAAAAGTTTCTATTCATTACAAAATCACTAAATACCAGGGAAGTCAAGGTAGGCAATCCAATTGGTGCTGCAATACAACTAAGGAGAATCGAGCACAAAGTGAATAAAAGAAGGTAACAAGGTAAATTAATGTTGGTGTAAATTAGAACGGTTATACCAATTTCAAATTCAGGCACAGGGGAGAACCGAGCACCTAAAAGGCTAAAAACATCAATGCTAGCAGTAATCAGTACATGAAGAGAGACATAATATGTTGGTTTCTATGAAATATGTCAGCCTAGTCCCACTGATGTAAAAGATCATTCCTTACCTTATGCCACAAGGCTCAGGGGCGGATCTACAGTAATTCAAGGGTATTCAGCTGAATACCCATTTTTTGAACAAAAATCATTATATATAGGGTATAATACATATGTATATATATAGTTGGGCTAAAATCACTATTTTCAGTGCACATTCGGCCTCATCGGCTCATCCCCAGGCGCACCCCCATTCGTCCCAACCGCCTCACCCCCATTCGGCCCAGTCGGCGCTTCCGCCGCACCCCCAATCCCCCACCCTAATTCCGCCCCATATCGCCGTTTCGCTCCTTCCCCAAATCCCCAATCCCCAATCCCCATTCTCCACTGCCGACTCCCGAGCGACCGAGCGGCAAGCGGCCCGAGCCCCACGCCGGCACGCCCCCACTGCCCCAGACGCCGAGACGCGGACGCCCCTGGCCCCCGGTCGGCCGCGACGGCCGGTCCGAACTCCAGAGGAGAGACTCCGGCCTCCACCGCCACACCGCTGATCTTCCCCTCCGGCTCCGGCCACCGGCCCTCCGCCCTCCCTTCTTCAATCGGCCATGGCAGCCCGTCGCCATTAGCCTCCGCCACGGATCTGCGCCTGTGCGCCAGCGCCCTCCCTTTGTCAGATCTGCGCGAGCGCCCTCAGCTCGCCTCCCCGGCCGCCGGCCGCCGCGTTGAGTGTTCTTCAATCTTCAGCTACCCTCCGCCGACTGCCGGCCTCAAGTCAGGTAATCAGGGGTTGCTTACCTTCAAGCTTCAAAAAATCACTTCCTTTACTGGTATTATGTATTGTGTTGTATTACGAAATTTACTTGCTGCCATTGTATTGCGGAGGTGGAGGGGGATGCCAGAGGCGGTCGCGCGCGGGAGGCGGAGGGGGAGCCGCGAAGGCCGGAGGGGGAGGCCGGAGGCCGGAGCCTAGAGGCGCTCGGGTCGGTGGTCGGGCTCGCCGCCTCGACGCATCCGCCTTCGCCAGTGCCCAATCCCCAGCGACATTTTAATTCTGAGAATCGGCCTACAAGACTCCAATGTGGCCAGATTTAGTAGGTGGTTTAGTACTGCTATACTGGCTAGATTTTATTGAAGCTCTGAAATGGACCAAGTGGTTTAGTAGTACTGCTATATTGGCTAGATTTTATACTGCTATACTAAGTTTTCTAAGTTGTGATTAAGATTATTCTCCTCTCTTTACTTTTAAATCATGACAATCAATTATTTGATTTTGTAGATCTTTGAGCTTTAAAAAATGAAGAAGTCTGTAAATTTGAAATCTGTGTTGGAGAGAGCTGAAAAGAGCAAAACAAAATAGGATAAGCAAGGTATGCAACTACCATTAATCTTTATAATTTGCTATTTAATTCATGTCATTGTGCTAGCATTATGTCGCCCATTTTCTCATAAGAAATCATTAATTTTCATATTTTTATTATATCTATATACACGTATCGTTATATCGGTGTTTTAGAGGAAACATGTGTCGCGGTATCGATGTATCGGTATTAATCTAACTCTAAAGTCCGAATACCCATTCTAAAAATCCGGATCCGCCACTAACAAGGCTCCAACATGATAGGGGAGAAAATATCGTCACAATTACTAGATCCTTACTACCACTCAAAACAATCATGAACAACGTAAGCTATGCTTAGAAAAACAATGAAGTTTGTTTATCAATTATAATTTTATTTATTAAACCTTATTTGTCATAAGAAAATATCACGGTTCATTATTATTATTATACAACAGCTCCATACACATTTTCATTTTCACTTAGCCACACCATGATACGAAGTTATGAACAATTGCAGGAAACATTCTAAGGAATGTAATTTGCGCAAGAATAATACAAGTCTTCAAATGTCACAGGAAAAACTATGAATAATTACTATGATTGACAATTGCTTTTCACAATGAAGGTAACCAATTTTGCAGACAGAAGAACTATGGGAAAGATTCAGAATTAGAGAATGCTTACATCCAAAAAACATGCTTGCCATTCAAAGCTTCAATGGCCGCTTTAGCAATTTGTTTGCTCTCAAAGTTCAAAATAGCAAAGGATGATGTATCAAAAAGAAATTGTAATGGTGTGAGCACTAAAGCATCATATTTCACTTAACAGGAGATATAATGATATGCACACCATATCACCTTGAAGATGTCATTAATAAACCCCCCACGCGCCAAACACAACACAACAACAGAGCACCCTCCATTTACACAAGCATACACTCACACCATACAGAAAAATAGCTAACAGCCTTATCAAATTTGATACAAGCACTAAAAGATAAAACCAAAATTTCTTCTAGAAAAATACATTCATAATGAACACAATAAAAGCCCTATACTCAAATCACCGATACCTAGAAACTGATTCAAATCCAAACAATAACCTGTCCAATCAACTAAACATTATTATAGAACATCATAGCACCCACAGCCAAAACACACCAAAATCTACGGAACATGGGTGCACTGTACATCACATCCATAAGCTCATACCCTCATCACCCAATAGAGTAAACATGGAGTAAGATCGGAGAAATGGTTTCGGGAAATGGTGATACCTTTCGACGACCTGGTGTAGCTGTTGATGATCTTGTCATGGTGGATGTCAGGGTTGGAGGTGTTGCCAGGGGGGAAACACCATGACGACCAGCCAGTGCTTGAAGTCGCACCCGTCAAGGAGGATCGTATCCTTGGGTGGGTGGTTCTCCTGTTAGGGGACGAGTAAAAAAAGCAGAGACTAAATGAAATTAGTGTCGAGTTATGAGCCTTAGCATAACTACATGATTAGTTAAATGAACAATGGTTCATTGAATCACAATCTGAACACTGAAGTCTCAATCTGAACACTGAACTTAGATAGTAAAATTTAGTACTATTCATCTTTTATGGCCAAATGGTAAGTAATTGAAACAATATAAGTTTTATACAAGATTTCTTGCCCAATTACTCCATGATTTTTAGGACAGCAAAGGGAGGCTCACACATTAATTGTTTCCTCGGAAAAGCTATTGATCAATGCATAATGCAGCAGTCAGATAGCAGTGTGTACCATCTCAAAACATCACTCAACAAGCAGACCTTTCCAACATTTGCGGAGAAAAATGTGTAACATATCTGAACATTTCTGAAAATGAACATCCATACATTTGAATCTATATAATTTTGAACATCTATATATCTCTGAAAAAATTGAACTATACACAATCCAATCAGTTGTGCATCTACGCATCTATACAACTGAACAATCATACATCCATACATATGAACAATTATAGCTTGAACATCTACACATCACTGAAATATTATTGTCTACTAATCACATGTATTGCAATCCATCCACAGATCAAAAGGCTACATCAAATATCAATTCTAGATAGCAAAAATATTCTTAACACATTCAGATCTATAGCAGAGAAGGGAGAAATTTGCTGCATACCTCAGATTTGGATGGCGCTGGTGATAGGATTCGATGGTGCTGGTCGAGGTAGATGGTGTCAGTGGAGGAGGCATAGATGGAGGTGGGAAAGGAGTCAACGATCCCCCGTGGCTGCACCGGGGGCTCCTTGAAGTTGAGCACCGTGACCCCTAAGGCGAGCCCATCCATGGCCACCGCGCAAGACTTGGACGCCGATGACCGCAATGACGACGAGGAGGATGATGCCAGCGAGGTTGGGTTATGCGATGTAAGATCGGGGGTCCGTGGAGGGCTCGGACGATGGCAGCCAGGACGACAAGAAGGAGGATGACGGGATCGGCGACAACGGTGCGAATCGGGTAGGCTAGGAGAGCTCCGAGAGGTTAGGGTAGTTGAAGTCGTTGCCATGCATGTTGAACTGGAGGAAGGTGTAGGCATCGTCGACAGTGGAGGCAGAGGGGTCGGGCTACGAGGCCATCTCGTAGAGGTTGGCGGCCGCAGCTAGGAGGGCGGCTGTGTCTCCATCTCTAGCCAGGGTTAGGGTTTGATGAGAGGAGAGATGGAGGGGGAGGCGGTGGCACAGGGTGGGGAGGAGTGGGGGGAGGAGGCGTGCGGCGATGAGAAGGGAGGGAGGCGAGGCCCAGGCGACGATGGTGGGAGGCGAGGGAAGAACCGCGGCGAGCGAGCAAGAGGAGAGATGGAAGGGAAGGCAACAACGCGAGGTAGGGAGGAGTGGAGGCATGCAGGGGTGGGAAGGGAGGGGCAAGGCCTAGGCAGCGGTGGTAGTAGGAAGCGAGGGAAGAATCGTGGTGAGCGAGCAAGAGGAGAGATGGAGGGGGAGGCAACGGCGTGGGGTGGAGAGGAGTGGGGGGAGGAGGAAGCGTGTAGGGTGTGGGGTGGGTGACGGCGCGGGGGGGGGGTGAGGGAGAGGTGGGGAAGGCGGCGGCGCGGGGGTAGGGTTAGGGATGGTGAGTGGTGCGAGCAAATGATCTTCATGCCGGGGGTGATTTGGCGTAGGTGTTACTGGAGAAGCGAGGTGCGGTGCATGCGTTGGATTGGCGATAGAGAACTGGATTTGATAGTTTTGAAAGGTAGATGAACCATTAGGTGGGATAAACCACCACCAACTCCTCTTTTTAAGTAGTAGAGATTAGTTATATTTTTTATTAAGCTTTTGGTACAGCTTGGCCAGCAGGGCCTAGCCAAACGCATTTCGTTGCCCAACGTGAATCCAAACCTAGAACATCAAGCATTCCGTGAGAATAGGCTGCAAGTTGGGCATCCTAATTGGGCTGAGCAGTTAGATAGACATGATATGTTGCATGACACCAGCCCACCCAATCTACCCAAGTTGGAAAGTGAGAAAAAGTTGGGACATGACACCGGGCCGAGTATCACATCTCCGACGTTCCATCTATGATGCCGCGATGGGATATGTAAGGCTGAAAATGTCTCTTGGGGAGTTCCTAACCCCCTCCTCCTGAGGCTCTACACCAAATCACATCATGTAGCAATCTAAAAGCACTTCTCCTATCCTTGTCATTATCGGTAGATCTCGCCACCTAACCACGGTGCAGTTGGATCCTAGCATCCTCGTCGACAAATCTGGCCACCCCAACCCCTATGTTGCCCGATTCACCATTGCACTCTCTTTGCCAAGTGTGCTCCTCTCCCCACTGCCAGGTATGCTCCTCTCACTTCTCTCCAGATGTCGTGCCGCTGCATGTATGCTCCCTCCTCTCCTGTCATCCACACTGTCGCCCTCTACCGACGAGGATGAGGTGTACTCCTCATGGGCGTTGTGTACACCAACTTGCTTGTCGTTCGCAACCCTGTCCCTGTCGCCATTGTCGGACACTACATCAGTGTACTCCTTGCCACTTCCATCCTCTTTACCGTTGTCGTCGTCCTCTTTGGTGGTGGTTCGTTGTCATCGTCAGTGGTGGATGCGATGCTGGTGGTAGGCCTAAGGTTCGATCTCAACCTATCACTGTCGTCGTTGCCTGCCCCTGCCTCATCTGCTGGTGATGAACTCTTGGATGTGAGGTGAGGAGGGAGATGGGGAATGGGGTGGGTAGAAGAAAAATGCTTTTAGCTTCATACTAATGCCACATGGCATAATCTGGAGTAGGGCCTCAAAAGGTGGGGGTTAGGGGTTCCCCATAGGATTTTTTTCCTATAAGACCACCGAGCACCGAGCTCTCTAGCCCTGTCACTTGCAGTCATGCAGGTTCATTATATCTTGTTGCATCGATCTGCGCACAGAAACTCCTTTTTCACTTGCTTGTTAGCTATTCTCAATAGTTATTTTAGGATGTATGCAATTAAATTTTAACTATATTTTGGAGGGATCATGTCGATGTCAAAAACAACATATATTTGTAATTGGAGGGAGTATTATGCTTTTGCAACTCTATTCTTGTTTGGTTTCTAGAGTATGAATGTCATTGGACCTTTTAATGTGTAAGCAAAGGGGTCTGCCTTCAGTAAGGGCAAGAGCATGCAATAATAATGTATTAATGCATGGATCAAATGGAGTGGTTGTTTATAATTGGCCATGCATGCATAAGAGGCAGCCAGGGAAAGGGGGGAGCAATCTCATAGGGAGGCAATGACATGGCCCAAAAGAAGCTCCCCCAATAGCATCGCATCGCTGGTCGCTCCTGTTGTCACCGCCAAACCAGGCATACTGTACTTGGCCCACACAACTGGGCTCCACCTGCCAAGCAGCTAGCAAATTTGATTGGGTACTGATCACTGAGTGCTTAACCCATCCAGTCTGTTCAGGAAGTGGGTACCACTGGGCGGTGAATGGGGATGGGGCCACCGTCTCCTCACCCATCGCCTCTCTCTCCCACTTTCATGTGGGTCCCATGAGATGGTATTATCATTCGTTCCACGAACAAAAGCTGGGGAAAATCGGTGTAGCGGTCGTTACGTGTAAAAAGGATATTGTTACAATGACATGTGGGATCGAGAGTATACCTTGGCCCACTATCAGTGAACGCGTTGTTGTCGTGCGTGCGAGGCCATGGTGCTTGGTGTAGGGACTGGTGGGTGGGTCCCGTTCGCATGGGGCACCCGGTGTTGTCGTAGGCGAACATGGCTTCTTTTTTTCTATCCTACTTGTGTTTTCGTAGATGTGGCAAAGATCCAGATCATTTGAATCTATTACCAAAGAAGCGAGTGATTCTGAATGAACGCCACGTTGACGAAAATACGAGAGGGACAGAAAAAGAGAACATGGAAGCCATATTCGTCGCAAGGTAGGCAGGGTGCAGTGCAGCCATGCCCTATAATTGCCTGGTGGTGGTAGTATGGTATTGGTAGGGCCTGCTCATATTTTCTACCCCCCCCTAATATTTGATTTCTTATTTCCTTTGACTTGGTTAATCTCGAGTAAACTAAGTAGGGGTTTACATGACCGTTTATATAGATTTTTAGTTTTGACTTATAAATAGTATTAGCTTGTATAAATAGACACTCATATGTGATCTTGGCCGATATAAATGAAGTCACTGTAGTATGTACTACAATTGACTTGTAGACCCCGCATTGAAAAGATACTCTGTTTGAAAGTTAGGTGTTGTAGAAAAGTTATTTCTTGTAGAAAAATAGCTTTTAGAAGCCAATATAAACATGACCATATTGTCTTTTGCTGATGTCTTTTAACTGTGATTTATAACTTTTGGTTGAAAATAAATAGTACTAATAGAAAGAAGTGGCTTTTAGGAGTGTAAGCAGTGCAAAAAGTGAGAGAGATGCGTGCGCATAATAGAAGCGGAAGAGTGGGGATAGATGATGTATCCATGACCCCTACCTTGTTTCTGGAGCGAGATGGTAGTGAGAAAAGTGAAGAAGCTGTTTTCAGAAGCTGAACATTCATATTAGCTTTTGGTTTTTCTAAGCAGAAGCCAAAAACAGAAACGAAAGTCAAAAATTTATGAGTTCTGAGTAGTATCTTCTTGTTACCTAAAATGTATTGCATAAAATGCCTTGATTATACATAAGCTCGAACCCTTAAATCAACTGATTTCTTAGATGGCAATTTCAATATGAAACACCCCTGATTACCCTGAACCACCCAAATGCGCAACGAATAATAATGGCCAACCAGTGCTACTAGCTTCTTAATTTTACTTTTTCTAGCTTTTATGTCTTTTCTCTTTTTTTCGTATTTCTTTATATTGTTCGTGATAAGATGACTTATTTTTTTATTTTTACTTTTTTTAATTTAATTAAGCTCACAGTAGCTATGATACTAAAAAAGACTTAAACAATGAAAAAAACTAAAAGCTCGTAGCAAAAACTAAAATGAGCACTATCTGAGGTTGTGCTCATTTCAGCTTAAAGTTTGTTTCTATTTTTTTCACTATTCAGTAATTTTGTCTTTTTCTGGGCTTTTTTAGATATTTTTGAGCTTTTTTTCTTTTTTTTGTCGTATTTCTTTGTATTATCCGTGATAGGCTAACATATTTTTATATTTTTAATTTTTTAAAAAATTAATTATGCTAAATAAGTCATCTCAAGTACAGTAAAAAAGCCAATCAACATCATTCTAAACCCCAAGCCGCTGACCATACATTTCTATGCTTACGCACAACACAATAATGCACAAGCACCGAATGTGTAAAAATTGCGAAACAACCATCTTCCTTGTCCTATTCGGTTTTTTAGCCAACTTTTGGCTATTATGATTTTTTTCTAACAATCGCTATCTATCATATTAATAAATTATAACAAAAAATTATAAGCCGTAGTAAATTTGTTTGCAGCAACCCTAACAAAAGCTGCGAGGCCAACTCATGGCGAGACAAGCACGCACTGCGCTCGCAGAAACGACAAGGCAGCGCCTGGGCTCTGACAGCGTTAGTATGCTTGTCTGGAAATGCAGTGGACAAAATTTTACAGCCGTCAGCCTGCAGCTGCCACAGGGATGCATGACCTGATGACAACCGCAGCTCCGGTCAAGGTCAAATATGTCCAGCGCGAGTAAACAGACAAGTGTGGACTGTGGTCCTGCAACAAGCTTGTTTTAAGTTTTTGGCTATGGATTTTTAATTAAAATTATATTTTATTGGCTATAAATTTTATAACAAATTAAAAATAATTTAAAAGAACCGTATATCATCACAAACAATAAAAAATAACCAAATTTTTTAAAAATAGATCAAAATAAAATCGATACATTCAAAGTAATTTCTAATTTAAATAAATTAAAAGTAAAAAAATCAGATCTGAAGCTCTTTAGAACAGGGGCCGGGTTGCAACTGTCATGTTGCAGAAACTAAAAGTGTTGCAGCAGGTAGTGAGCGTGTTAAATTAGTGGAATGTCAAACCGCATCACGTTAACCGCGTCACTTCACTGTATGGTCGTGTTTATTTGAGCTTATAGATCTGATCTTATCATTTATTTTTATATTGTAGCGATAGAAAATACATTTTAGCTACTGTTAATTTTTTCTAAACAATTAAATTTTAAAAAAATTTAATAAAATTATACCACCATAAACAATGCAAAAGAAAAAAAGAAAAAAAGTAAAGCTAAAAAAATAAAAAGCAAAAAATTAAAAAATTAGAAATTAAAAATAAAAACTAAAAATCAAAAACAGAAACTCATTGTAACAGGACAAGGAAGCTCTCCTATGCAAGATGAAGATAGTACACCCGCAAACATTCCCAGACACTGGTAACCGGTTGGTTTGGACGTTTGGTAGTCTGGGCCTAGACACGGTGAAATGCAGCAAATCGACGCACAACAAAAGGAGCAAGACATCACATTGAATTTTGCCCTCTTAGGTTAACTTTAGATGTGTTTTTTTGGCTGATAATTTATAACTTATGATTTAAATATTTAAATTCTGGTTATTTATAAGAAGTAGTACGTAAAGAAAAATAATTACTTACGATTTTAACCATTACAGTTGAATTCAGTACACTTTTTAATATAATTATCCTATTGACACCGTCTTGAAAAAATACATCGTTTAAAAGTTAGTTACTGTAAACAGACAGTATAAGCATAAGTCATATATAAACTGAAAAGAATCCAACCTTTATTGGTTAAGGCCTTGTTCTTTTTTTATCTCTGCTTTTGGCTTTTGACTTCTTTGAAAGTCAAAAAATCAAACGTCGAAATAGGAATGTCTCTTCAAGTGAATTTTCAAACGGCTTTCTGAGTTCAAAACTATATACATTATCCACGTTAGCTGTATCAATGTCTTTGTCATCTGTTACTGTGTTGAAAAGTGCGATCATAAATCATTATCCCTGGCCCAAAAGAAAGAGCCAAGAAAGGGTAGTTTAGAATGGCAAAAGGCCAGCATACTAGCATCGTGGCAGGGCAGGACCACATGGGAACAAAGGGACCTTTCATCAAAAGGATTCCAGGGCCTGCTAGGCAGTAGGTAGGAGTACTGCAAGCTGCTGGTATTTATATGAACAAGTCTGGGCAACATCAGGGTAGAACAAAGGTTTAACATGCCACACTACCGAGTTTCCGTAGATGATTTTTGACGTTAGCATGAATGCTTGTGTGAATAAATTGAATGTCAATAAACTCATAAGCCATATCAAAAAGTCTGTCCTGATAAACCACTTCAAAACAGCGACGGAGAAACCATCCGGTTTGTTCGTTTAGAGAAAATCATGAGACATAAACCATAAACTGAAAAGAATGGAGCCGAATGCTCCACAATTATTCTAAAACTAGCCACTTGGCACTGATGGTAAACCCTAGGGGGTCGCTGTCTGGCGCCGCGAATAAATTCGACGCTAGAAATGCATCATCTTGCAAGCCTACAATGGGATGAACAAGTGCAGATGAAGGCTGATTGGTGTAGTGAAAGGCACCTTCGGAGTTATACTAAGACATGACCCTATTCTTAAATGTGTTCATGGAATACATTCTTCCCTGCTTCGCATGCACACCTGCTAGCAGACACTAGCAAGGGGAAGGGGGAAAGGGGAAGGAACACAAAAGCAGGCCGAAGTGGGGCATCATTTCTAGGAAGGAAGCAGATACTGCAGGCAAATAAAAGCCTGATTCTAAGGGATCATAAGCCATCATTAACCATCTAGCTATGGTATTTTATACTACCTGAATGATGGTTGAGGAAGCCTTTTAAACCATACTATAGAACAACCGTCATAACCTTCAAAAGATAATGATATGTGCAGTGCATGTCCCCACTCAGCAACTACACATCAAAGCTCGCAAAGAATCATCGTTTCACCATACAGTGCCTAGCTTTTAAATGTAAAGAAACCCTAAACATGAACTAGCTCACCAAACTCTCAGAACAGCATAATTTGATAAGTGTGTTGTCAAAGACTAAGATAAATTTGTTCCAAAAGGAGTAAGATAAATAATAGACTTGCAACCTTCATTAAACATTTACTTGGTGGAACGAATGGTTCAGGACAACACTGGCAAAATAGGTAGGAGTGCTCAATTATAGCAGTAGCGCACTGCGTATCAACCATTTACACGGATGGAAATCACACACATATAAAGACGTGGGCACAGTCAAATAGAGCATGTCTCTAGGAGATACCACAAACCTGACATAAGAGTCTTCAGGAGTTTTTACTTGAGGAACAGCAAACCATGTAGTTCAGACAATATGGGCGATCTCGTCTTGAAACTGTTAAGACTCCTTGGTTCTGATAAGCTGCCCTACAGTCGGTTGATCTTCCGTTTTCCCTTTAGACTGTGGGCAGCAACCATTCTAGTTCTTGTTCCTGGACTTGCCCCCTGCCCTTGGAGCTGCAAAAGGAAAAAAGATAAAATGTACAATCAGTTCAGCATGTCAAGGTAAAGATGTGAAACGCACTTCATGTCAGGAGTAAAACAAAAGGGAAACCATTTCAAAAAGTAGCAAAAACAATTGCCCACAGAGAGAGAGGCAATGTAAAAGACGAGGCTCAATCCTTTAAAAAACAAACATAACATGAATGTTACTCTGAAACTTCGTCCAGAGCAGTATAAAATCAGTTATTAGGAAAAAATTGCACAAGTCAAGGTGAAAACCATTTCAACTCCCTAACACAAGTTAATGTTTTACTTGTTCTTCAGGGAGTGTTTGGCCAGAACCCCCCACCCCCAACACATACACACCACCCAAACAAAGGTCGGCTTGATTACTACTTCCCACAAGACATTTTCCTCTTTCAATGGCATAACAAATTAACTATGGTTTTCTAGAGAAGCTGGGAGCTATGTCCAAATTCTGAAGTACTTCATGGCTGCAGCTTCACCATGGTACAGTCGGAACAGTAAGAAAGAGCTTGGCTAAATAGGGTTTTGGTAGTACAGAAACATTCCAGTGATCAAAGGAAACTAGTGTTCTCAAATTAATGTTGCTATGCTTAACATATTTAAGCTTCAACAAAACATGCTTTCAGGTCCAAGGGGTTGCAGGCTAAACAGCTTCCCATCTAAAGTTTTATTTCAAAGAATGAAACAAGCCTGAGAAACAGCTTGAACAAGAAAGCAGCAATAGGATGCTAACAAATGGTGAAAAAAAATAACTCACTATAATAGCTCGGGATGTGTTCCGTAAGAGTACGCCTAAAATGGACATTAAATGAAATAACACTTGAACATACCAAGTCCAATTGCATCTGAACCTTTCATGATCCTGAACCTTCGGCAAGAGTCGGTGAACATCCTACAATTACACCAAAATAATAAGGCACAATTGCTTGAAAAGCTCACAGAGGGGGTAACATAAACAATCATGCATTCATACATTCATGATTTTCTTGTCAACAGAACTATAACAATTAAAAAGCCACAAGAACAACTATAATGACTGCATTAAGACTCTTTCACCTGTTCATACATTATAAGGCAGCAGTAAAACATGAGGTCTACTAACTACTAAGTGAGCGCAGATTTTAGTTCAATTATGACCGGATGAAACAATAACTTGGGAAAATCAGCATTACCTCCGTTCTTTTTGACTTGTCGTTTTAGACATCAACATGGTCTCCGATACATGTCTTTGGCCATTGCCTTTTTTTTCCTAATTGTATGTTAGCAAATTGCTAAAATTTTAATGATAACAGAAGTGATTTTTATGACAAATCTAATAGCATTATTTTCATGTGACAAATCTAAATACTTTAATGTATATTTATGGTCAATTAAAAGGATGACTGCATGTATTCTAAAACATCAGGTAAAATAGATGGAAGTGGGTATAATCTTAAGAGATCCTCTAATCATGGCCCCTTTACAATACAAGTCCATTTTATCTTGAAGCATATAAGCACATCCTGTAAAATATTCAAAAGCAAAATTCTCAACCAACTCTTATGATTGATAAATCTTTAAAAGTTCACTACAGAGCCTCAAGCTATCTTCTAAACTTCTCCTTTCCCCGTTTGTTGTTATTGTAATTAGATCGGATCAGAGTACTTACTCCCATGGAACATCACCGACCAGCATCCAATCTCCATCTTTATCTTCGTAAGTCAACACATATTCGCCATCCTTTCTGTTCTCAGACACACCATCCTTCCCTGGTATGACATTGCACACACTACAACCTGTGAGGCCAAATAAACTGACAGAAAAGAAAGTTCTCCTCACACTAAAACTTCTAGGCACAACATTCTTATCTTCGTAATTATTTTATGCTATCTAATGGGAAAAAATAGATATACTGAATGAGAGATCGAAAACTGCAGACTGGTCCTCCATTTTAGATCCCAGCATATCTACCTTTGTGCAACTTAGATGCCTAATTAGTCGTGCAATTGATCTTGCAGAGATTTACCATAAGTTACCTGGGAATAGGTCTTGCCCTTCAATAGCTTACTTAAAATAGAAATCTAACAGTAAAGCTAAAAGGGTGTAGGAAGCCATGGTGATGAGGTGCTACTGCTACCAAAAGGTTGACGAATGATAAAAGTGATATTTCCACATACAAAAGGATGAAGTTGAAAAATTGGGAATCCCTTGCATGAAAACTAACACAAACATTTAGACAGTCCACTGATCAATACTAAGCACATGTAATGCTCTTAAAATTATAAGCAACATTTTATTTTATTCCACCAGAAATACTGTATGATCAAAACAGGCATCGTGCAAAACAAATTGGCAGATAATAGCAAAGTCAAATTTAGGAATGAACAATCACAAAATGAAAGTCACTATAATAATCGATCTCACCGCTGTGAAACATGACTATAAATGTGCAAAGATGTATTTCTGCAACTCCAGGTCAAATTTAATTGCAACTTAGAATAGCAAGAGTTTGTAAAGAACCCGAGCAACCTCACCGGTGCTGAAGCCCATGAACATTTTCTCAAGCGCCAAAGACAGGTCCTTGTAATTCTTGTATGTCTTGAGGTCGACCTTCCTCAGATACGGCGCACCATCCATGCTGACCTTGACATACAGAAACCCCTGCCCCTGCTTGGTATCAGCATCCTCCTTGCTGCTCTTCAGCTGGTTGGTTGCCATCGTGTTCTTGCGGTAGCTGCGGATTGGTGGCCATCCCACCACCTGAGCTCTGCACAAGCACATCATGACGCATCAGCAATTCAGTGTGCTTTGGTATGAATGTGAGGTAAAGGCAACCAAGTTTAAGATTACAGACAAGAATTCGCAGCGCCTGCTCAAACCAAAAACAAACCAAGGGAGCTCAAAGCAACTAGAAATTTTACAGTGCAGAGTAAAGCTTGAAGTAAAAAAAGGAAGGCGGAAATTTGACCATTTCAATTCAAGCCAAGTCCAGAGAGACTCAAATGTTAGGCTTTTGCGAGTTTCCTGATGAAAGTAAAAAAAGCAGTGACATTAAGTGTAATTTTCAGAGCAAATTAGTATGAAAACTCTGCAAAGCTAGAAAATTCTACACCTCCAAACTCCTCAGTGCCACCAATTTCCCACAAAAAAAAACGTTCTTTTGCGAATCCACAGAAAGAACTCACACAAATACATGGCACAGCTTGCAAATTACACTCTCTTCCCCAAGCTAACCAAACCATCAGAATTTACTAACGTACTAAAAATTTCTTCCAACCACCCAGCCAGCCAGCCACCCGCATCTCCCAAGAACTCGGCAGAACACCAAGAAATCCACAGAGTTAGCAGAGCCAGGCACCTACTTCGCAGCAGGCTGCGGTGGAGCGGCCACCTTCTTGTCCTCCTCCTCCTTGCCCTTCCCGGCGGCGGAAGCGGGCGCCGGCGGCGCGACCTCGTCCGAGAACACTCGCTTGGCCCCCTTGGCGGGCAGCAGCTCCAGGGTGGTGGTGGCGGCAGCCGGGCGTCGGTCCGGCGACTCGGAGCCGGGTAGGCCGAGGCGGAGCTCGGTGCCCTTCAGGTCGTTGTCCACGCAGCCGCCGCCGGCAGCGGAGGGCGGCGAGAGGCCTATGTAGCCGAGCTCGAGAGGCGGCGACATGGGGAGCAGCAGGACATGAACCGGAGGGAGGCGGAGGCGAGTGGAGGCGGTTTGATTGCTATAGGAGGGACAGGGAGAGAAATGAGCAACCAATGCGGCAGTAGAGACCAGACTAGAGAGTATAGAGTGGAGCAGCTATTTGATGCTCCTATCCTATTGCTCAGTGCTATTTGCTGCATTTTGCTTTACATTTTTCTGTTTTTTTTTTTGAAATGATGAAAAGTTTATATGTGTGAAATTAGTGCTATAGGAAGCATGCAGTACAGTCATACCATTTAAATATTGACCGATGAGATCTCTTTCATGTTTAGATGTGTTTGTACGAAAGTGCGTGAGCAGATTTATCTCAAAAATACTTCTGTAGTATAGTGCTTTTGTTAAGCCTTGCTAATACGTTGTAACAGAAATTGATGACCATGATCCATCTTTGGATTTGTAACAAATGGGAGTACTCCCATTGTTTTCAGCCTCAATCCATAACCGTTGTGATTCCGTGTAACTTTTAAGGTGAGCTATATATATATATATATATATGTCCAGGGATGAACACTCGAAGAACCAAAACTGGTACCCCCAACCTCCAATGCATGATGCGCTCTAGCTCCGGCTCGCTCCAAACAAGCAATGAGGTGGAGCCGGCCTACAGAGGTTGGAACTGAAGTTTGGGCTAAATGTGACCATCTTTTCAGAAGCAGCAGGCAAGGCCTACCTTGCAACTATCATTTTGTCAGTACGACAACTAGCTCAGGCTAAAATAGTACTAACCTTACCATCAAATGTTTCGAATAAATTGCACTGTCAGACCACAAACTTGTGATGTATCAGTTGTTTACAGGTGATCGTTTTAGCGATGATTTTTGATTTTTAACTGAAATTTCATCAAAAAGACTAAAGATCTATTTGAAGCTGTTTTTAGAAGCTATTTTTAGACTTTTGTTACAGTATTTAACTTTTAAACGAAAATATTTTTTCAGAATGAGGTTTACAAGTTAATTATAGTACATATTAAAAATCCAATATCTGTACCATCCAAAATCGCAAGCGAGTATCTCTCTTTCCATAACCTCTATCGTAAACAGTTAAAATTCAAAAATTTCAATCAAAAACCATAAACCACAGCAAAAAAAAGAACAGACTCTAAAACAACTAAACCTTGGACTTAATTAGTAAACAGATGCCAAGAATACTCTCACCCGACAGGTTAATCTGGCTGGTACTTATGCGCCCCAACGAAGCTCGATGATTGAGATAAAACGCACATGGAAAGCTTATATACCCCGAGTCGAGTCGATGGCCGGTTGGGCGCGATCGACCCTGGAGGGAATATTTTGTGCATGGTTGGAATTTGGAAACGGAAAGAAAGGACGTACGGCGCGAGATCTCACCCAACATTCGCGTGCAGAGCAGCAGATCTGTTCTTATTTGGACTGGGGAAATTGTGCTGTAATCGAAGCGGGATACGTTCTGCAACTGCAGTTGGAGGAACCGTCTCATGATCTCAATGACTTTTGATGTGTATGTACAGGAAAAGGGAGTAAAGGATTCACCAAACCTTTTTTTAAGGGGCGTTTGGAATAGCGATGGTTTTTGATTTTTGCTGAAATTTTACCGTAGCTGACTGATTTTTCACTGTAGCTGAGTTGGCTTTTTGGGCATAATTAAATCTAAAAAAATGTAAAAATAAAAGCGGCACATTAATCTAGAACGGACGATGCAGAGGAATACGGGAAAAAACAAAACACAAAAATATCAAAAAAAAATTGAATAAGGACAAAATATGCACAGTGTACACAAATCGCTGAACAGTGATTTTTCCGCTCAAAGTCGCGTTCTGTCGCCGATCTGAGCGAGGCAACAGTGATTTTTCCGCTCAACGCCGCGTTCTGTCGCCGATCTGAGCGAGGCCTACGCACAACCCTCATGCTACGTGTTCAATCCCGGAAAATCACAGTATAAAATTCAAAATTTGCTAATCAGATAGAGAAGACAGTGCCACGCTGCCAGAATATATTTCGACGGCACAGAAGCATCTACGTTTTTCACAACTTTTTGCTACAAAAACGAAACGATATGCATAAGGCATGCTCACCCCCTTCCCAAAAAAATACATATAGAGTTTTTTAGACAAACTGTTCACTAATATGACCCTATAATAAACTTTTTTCAAAATGGCCCTCGAACACCTTTTTTGAAAAATAGCTCCCTCTCCATGCTCAAGAGGGTGCGGTAGATGATATGTGGCACCTACCGCTCCTCCCTTCTTGGCAGGATGGGGTAGGCATGGCACGAGTCGTGGCGCGTTAGCTGGCGAGCCGGTATGGTAGGCCAGCTCCTGCTGAGCCACCCACACACGGTTGCATGCAATCGCACTGTTCTGTCGTGCAACATGCAACCACAGTTAGCTATTTAATTAGCGCTAGGTGCAATTAATTAGTACTAATAGTAAGTAATCAGTGCTAATTAAAGCACTAAGTTAATAGTATTTTATTTAGTGCTAATCATATTTAATTAATACTAATCATAATTAATTAATGTTAATCATGTAGTACTAATTAAGAGTGCATAATATTTTATTACACTCATAATTAATTAGTACTGATCATATTTAATTAGTGCTATCTAAAAGCAGAAGTCATTCAAGGGATAAAATTCAAGATTTACTCCTCTTGCTACTGTCTCGCTTTAAGGATAAGGTAAGGGGTCACGGGCATATCACGCACCCCACTTCTCTTACTTCCATCACACACATGTATCTTTCCCTCACTTTTCCACCGCTCTATGCATCGGACGCCGATGAGAGGGGGCGGGAGAAGGGATGGGGACAACGAGGGAACCATGGCTATGGATGGTGAGGGAACTGTGGCTGGTCAGAACAGCGAGGGAACCACGTCTGTGGATGGTTGGAACCGTGGCTGTGGACGGTCGGAATCACGGCTGGGGACTGCTAGGGAGCCTCCCCGGTCGCCATTGTCGATGGGACCGGGTGGGGTAGCTGGTAGGGTTCAGAATCGAGAACAAAATGAGAAGGGAATTGGATATTTCAATCGGATGAAGGGATTCGGAAGGGCACTGCCACATTGGGATGTTCACGTTGTAATGGGCCAGAGAGACTGTCACCTGCCGAGCTAGGCCGACCGAGCCTAGTGAGCAGCTCACGAGCCGGCTCGACTCGTTAGCGGAAACTGTTCCTCCATCTCTAAATAATGGAAGATGTTATTTTAGAACACATGCAACCAAACTTTTAAAATTTTAGCCACTAGTAATATACACTAAAACCCTTATATTTTTCACAAGGAAACTATATTAGCATAGTGTTAATTTGCCACCAAAGCACTTCATACCATTGTATATGTATTTTTAGGAAGAAATCTATACAACACTCTGAATTTTGCTTGAAAGTTTTCCTCGAAACCAATTTACTACGTCATCCGTCGTTGATTCATCACTTCCGGCGACCCAAAACCTAATTTCTTGTTTATCCACATAGCAAATAAGTATATCATTCACAAAATCATCAATTAATTGAAAATGTCAATTAGATATTTATATGTTCAACAATTCAAGAACAATATAGTAGAAAACTACATTCAGTGATTTACTTACTTGACATTGTAGTCAAATACTATAATTTTGCCTTCGATTTGCAATGAGCTAAGTTGATATTCCAAAAATCAAAATTAAAATCTTAAGTCTTAACTCTACAATTTGACAAAAATCAATCAACAATCATCGCATTGAAACCCTAACTTACAAATTTAGCTCCTGTTCTTAAAACAAATTGAAAGAATTGAGAGAAATTTAAAGTAAAGTACATACTGATCAGATGAATCTAAGCTTCATTTGGCCAGTGAGGGAGTGAGGCAACAGGACCGAACGGCGCCGCAACCATATAGCAAGTGAGGATTGCCTGTGGCGTCAATTTCTCCTATTCTCCGACAATCGGTTGTTGCCTAGCTAGGTATGGTTATGCGGTGGATGTGGTGCACATCTCCTGGTTGACTGTGTGAGACGAACAAGTGTCGAGGGCTGCTGCGAAGTGATACGCTTCGGGATCGATCAAATGGATGTTATTGCCTATTGCAGTCCTCCCTCTTGGGCTGGCGCAAGAGGTTGGCTGGGCCTGCTGCAGTTGCCTCATATACTGAAAGAAGTGGAGGCTCCTCGTAGACTACTGTTAGCTACTAAGAATTTAGACTGCTAGT
Source organism: Melocanna baccifera (assembly GCA_036346265.1). Classification (NCBI taxonomy): domain Eukaryota; kingdom Viridiplantae; phylum Streptophyta; class Magnoliopsida; order Poales; family Poaceae; genus Melocanna; species Melocanna baccifera. The sequence continues at coordinate 6,007,887 of CM070677.1, read as the reverse complement.
GCTTCATTCATTAGGCTTCAAGAAAAAGACTGGATGAACTGAGTTTAGGCTAGAGAATCTATATATAGATTGACGGTGCTGATCCTTACCAAAAATATTTTTGGATCCGATGTCTTATAACACCAGGTAGGCAACTTTGCTTCCGCCCCCGAGTGAAAGTGGATCCTGGGACTAATAAGGGCATGAATACACGTATCAGTTGCGACACGGTCCTCGTGGGTGGCAGCGGCGGGTTAGAGGGCGCGGTGGAGGCGTCCACTCACCGCCATTGGCACGGTGGTTCGGCGAGACGGCGATGGGTCAGGGCGTTACCGTTGGAAGGTGTAGATGTCCTTGGAGGCTTGGACCAGGAGATGGGGTGAAATCAGCACATGAGAATGAGCAAACGTCCGGATGGGCCGGAAAGGCAGAACCTAAAGGGATCGCGTGCATAGCATCTTGCTGCCTAGTGACGCCTATGTTAAGACCAGGCCGCAACGCGGACTGCACATGCAGGCCGACGACCCTACGCACCCTCCAGGCCAGTTTTTCCTCCCATGCAAGTCTGGCCAACGCTGGCTTCCTCCATGCCATGTTTCGTTCTTTTTTCCCCCCTTTCATCTTTCTTTTATCTTTTCATTTAATTGTATAGTATTTTTTTGCTGAATGTTGCGGCAGGTTTTTTCTTCTCATATTCATTTTTCTTCCACTGTTTATTCTATTAATACTTTTATCTATTTCAGCTCATTGCTTGATTTGTTTTCCACCTAGTCGATTCACCTAGCCCTACCACTGAAACAATGTTAGTCCTACCGTTGAAACAACGTCGATGAACTATAGGAACAGTTGGAATATTGAAACTAAACGTGTGAAACATTGACCTATTTCTCCTTAAAACTTTAATACACAATTAGAACATCGAAACCAAATACGTGGAGCGTTTCATTTTACCTACGGAACATCCAACATCTACCATATTCATCCCCTTACCCAATTCAAAAGATGCGAGCTGAAACATTGCCCACGTACTAATAAAACATTGGTAAGTAACATGTTCAACATTCTGTTTTATCTACCGAAACATATGCTTAATGATATCATTGCTAAGTTTAGGTTTAAATATATGCTAGTGGAGTCTAGTTTTAAAGATCTCACGGTAAGAGACACGATGGTTCAAACCAACCATGAATTGAACATGGGTTTAAAAGGTACGGTCATCTCAATTTCTGCATCGAAAAAAAAACATTTTGAAATATGTGCGCTGACTTGGGCCAGATGGTCCGGGAGGTAGGGGGGCGTGCGGTTTTCGGCCCCCCAAGAGACACGGCTGCGTTAATCTGGGCCTAGGCGAAATTCGGCTGAAGAAGCCCACTGGAACCGATCGGGCCCGCGCACCACGATCTACTCACCCACGCCTCCCGCGCGCGCACGCGTCTCAGACGTGCGCGGTCTCAGGCTAAAACGAAAGCGTGCGCGGTCGCGGCCGACTGATGTACCCCGCGAAGATTTGGATACCGGTATGGGGACCCAAGCTCCCGTATAAACAATTGCCAAATCGTTTATTATTACTAGTGAAGCTTAATTAGTAGTATATCATCGGTCCAACTAATGATGGTCCTTGCGTATAACAGGCGATGGATCGGAGGTTGCTTCTTCTTTAGCTCAATTAATTATACACATGCGGGCGATCGAGAGGAGGGCCAGAATGTCCCGGAACGGCGCAAGCAAGAGGAATCTCAAACGTGCCTACTTAATTATCCCCGCTTTGACTGGACATCCATCCATCCAACGTACAACAAGACGTGCACATCCATCGATCGATCTATAGGGATGGTCCTGTGATATAAGTTTGGTGCGCGTAGCTAACGTCTACTTAATTTAGGTCAATCATGCAAGGATTATACGGCCCGGCCGGCCAATGTGTGCTAGCTAAAGGGATCGATATGCATGATTAACGCTAGCTAATTAATTAGCTATAGCCAGCTATAGTAGTACTAGGGTTTGGTGAATGATTAAGCCAAGTTTCTTACCTTGGAAGTATGGATGGGGTATACATGTATGTGCCACATGCCTGTTAGAGCTAGATCAACCAATAATTGATGAACCGGCTGTCTTTCTGTTTCTTTCTTTTTTGGGTTAAAGAACTGGTTCGATCTGGTTCGCTTCTTGCACAAAAAAAGATTTTATTAAATAATCTATTTTTATTTTAAATTACAGAAATATACCTACACAAATTTTTTTTACAAGAATGATCTCCAGTCGCCTAATCACCTAACCGTTGGGTGATTGGAATGTATCGCCCAATGGCCACACGACAAAAAGCCAGTCTGTAAGCAGTTAGACGACAGGTTACAATCATCCCACAGATGACTCTTCCATCCTCTTCTTCTTCTCCCTCCCCTTCTCCCTTCCCTCTCTTCTTTTCCCTATCCTTTCCCTTTCTTTCATCTCCTCTCCTTCCCCTCTCTTTCTTACTCTTTTCTCTCTCGCTCAGGGGGAGGGGGGTGAGGCAACTGCCGACGCGTCGGTTATATAAGCCATCTAGTCCGAAATTTTTCTATTTTAGCTCTTTTTTTGAAAAATATTCATATTTAGACCACTGGCAGTTTTAATTCCATTTTTGGACCCAAAGGTCGGCGTCGTGGGACACAGCGCCGAGATAAAACGTCTCGGCGCCGTGGGACACAAAGACCGAGGTCGCGCACCGCCCAACGTGTCGGCTGCGTGGCGCGCCGTGGTGGCACCACCTCGGCGTGTGTTGTGGCGCCGACCTCGCACTGTGGGTCGTGGCGCCGAGGTCGGAGCCGTGGTCTTGGCGCCGAGCTCCGAAACCTAAAGGGCAAAAATCCCCTTGGGATCTTTGGATGGTTCCTCTTCTATGCCGGGAATGTAGCAAAGAAGATTTGGGTCGCCTTACTATCACCTCAAGCCGATGATGACCGCTAATTTGGGACAGTTGCCGTGATGTAAATATTTCTTCTCTCTGTCGACTTCCCCTGTGGCTGCTTACCTTGGTGATTTTGCATAGTTTTGGATAATTGGATCATTACATAGTTTTGAGTCTATTGGGAGAAATTATCGTGTTGAGTAATTGTCATTAAAAAATGCGCTTCACCTACTTTTTCAAATCATGCAAGTGTTGAGAATAGGCGAAAAATGACGATTCGTGTTTCAATGTGATTGTTTCTAGTTGACAAAGGGATTAGTGATTGATGTTATTGTGCTAAGTATCCGATCTCGAATATTTTGTTTGTGCATAACCGATGGGATCAATGAGTATTGAGTAACCTTTCCGGGTATGAATGTTCATCGGATGGTCTTGCAATGCGCATTTATGATTTTGGTTTCTTGCTACAGGTCTCAATGATCTAATGCATTGAGATTTTAAACTTATAAAAACACTTATTTGATTGACATCCCGGTGAAGACTTTTAGTTTCGCAAGATTCGAAGGCCTTGGCCGATGAAAGGTTTACAAAGTGAATCGATACTTCATTAGCGCCATTCTGTTGAGCATCTTTGTTTTGCCATGGAACTCTGTACTGCTAATGTTCAGAATTCCACCACTAGTCCTAACATGCATGCCTTAGGGAAAATAACTTGCTGGGTCTATTACATTTTGTTTATCTCCAATATCTTATGCAAAGCAGAAATTTGAACATTGTCCTGAATAAAACACTACCTCCTTTGTTATTACATTCCTACATTGGAAGAGAAAACCCAAACAAGCTATACTTATTAAATCAGTTCATACTTCATAACAATATTAGTCATATAAAAACCATGACCTACATCATCGATCATTCAAAATTTGCATGGCATACTATTTCCTCCACTTCATAACAATATTACACATGATGTGCAATATTACACTATTATCGATCATTCAAACCATGACCTACATCATCGATCATTCAAACTATGACCTACTTCATAACAATATTACACATGATGTGCATTTCACAACAAGACGACTACCTTAATACCTTTCCAAACTTCCAAGTGAAAAGGAAGCACTCGAAGTTTTGCAAGGCGGGAGGCGGGCGACAAGGCGGCGGGAGGCGGGAGGGGGAGGGGAGGAGGGGGTCGGGAGGGCGGGAGAGGCCGGGACAGGAGGGACGTGGCGGGGAGGCCGGGAGGGGAGGGAGGAGGCGGGGAGGCCGGGAGGGGGAGAGAGGAGGCGGGGAGGCCGGGATGGGGAGGGTGGGCGGAGGGGGCGGCTGGGGCCGGGAGGGGGGAGGCGGCGGGGAGGCCGGGGGGGAGGGTGGGCGGAGGGGCGCGGCGGGACGCCGGGAGGGGGAGGGAGGCGGCGGGGAGGCCGGGAGGGGAGGTTTGGCGAGGGGCGGGGGGGACGCCGGGAGGGAGGAGGTGGCTGGGGGACGCTGGAGGGAGGGAGGCGGCGGGGAGGCCGGGAGGGGCGGCGGGAGGGACGCGGAGGGGGAGGAGGCGGCGGGAGGTCGAGGAGAGAGGGGGGCGAGGGGCGGCGGGAGATCGGGGCCGGGATTTTGCTATTTTTAGGTTTAGCTAGCTCGGCGCCGTGCTTGGCGCCGAGGTCGGCGCCACGACCCATGGCGCCGACGTCGGCGCCACGACCCACGGCGCCGAGGTGGTGCCACCTCGGCGCCACGCAGGACGGCACGGCTGAGCGGAGCAGCGACCTCGCCGCCGTGTCCCACGGCGCCGAGACGTTTTATCTCGCCGCCGTGTCCCACGGCGCCGACCTTTGGGTCCAAAAATGGAATTAAAACTGTCAGGAGTCTAAATGTGAATATTTTTTTTAAAAAAGGCTAAAATAGAAAAATTTCGGCCATCTAGTTACCTAACCGTTCAACGACTGGAAGCTGCAATAACCCAACATTTGACCGACTGGAACCTGTCGTCCAACCGTTCGGCGACTGTATTAATAGTGTCCAACGGTTGGGCGACACGTTCCAGTCGTCCGGCAGTTAGTTAGGTGACAAGAGGCTAATTTTGTGAATAATATAATCGCAGGTATATTTTCGTATTTTCGAATAAAAAATAGATCATTTTAAAAATTCAAAAAAACTGGTACTTATTTTGTTCAGTGCTAGTAATTAATATGACTTTCAACTTACTCCTATCACAACTTCGTTTAATATTAAGCACCGTTTGAAAGGGACTTGCAGAGAATATATTCATGTACAGATTACGTTGTTTCCCGTAAACTAAGTTCCCTACAATATATAACAGACTAATTAATTAGGAGTGCATACAACTTCAGACGTATCACTCGCAAGTTAAACAACCATGTTGTTAGGCCCCAACAAAAATGTTAATCAAGGAGATTTGTACGACTGTAGATAAGGACTGTACCGTGCATAATTATTGAGTACGACGGTGCAGATCATGCGTGGTAAAGCGTGCCTTGTCCCAAAACTCTCAAAAAGCAGCCAGCGGGGAGCAAAACTACGGAGGAGCTTTCAGCTAAAGTGGCTTTCACGGTTTCACCTAAAGTACAATCTATCGGCAATACACCCCATAAAGAGACGCCAAATGTTTGATGTACCTAGCAGCGTTGCTCTCTCACATCTGTCGACCAATTTACCCCCCCGACTTGATAAGAAAGTAAAATCATTGCACACAACAAACCTGCAGCCTCAGCAAGCGTACGTGCATGTGCCTATTATGAGTCAACTCTACTTAACTCGATCTTTATTTCGTTCCTTTTTATCCATGTATAATCCTCCTTCAATTAATTGCATCTCCGACCAAGCAAACGGATTTGGCATGACCGGTTACATGATCATCTACCATTCAGTACTCCAAATTAGCAGATGTATGAAATGCACAGGGGCATAAATGTAAAAATCTCTCTCTCTCTCTCTCTCTACAGCATGAATGCGTGAGATATTAATTTGATCATGAGTAGATATGTGGTTGAGCTTGAAAAGTAGTACACCCAGGATATAGCTCAAACTAGAAACACCCTACACGCATGCACGCCAACAAAAGACCCCGTTTGGCAAGTGAGGGAGAGTTAGGAATTGAGCTTATGAACTCCCTCTGCGTCGGCATACGCTGCAACCGTCATGCTTGGATTTCTAAATAAATTTAAATTGATCTGGCGAATGTAGTTGGATGTTCGACATTAGTTAAATCAAAATAGGATGCATCGTGAGAACGCTCTAACTTTATCATATCCACTGAGGGTAAACCCTAAGAACCTTGATTGGGATAGGGTAACTGGGTAAGGCTTGTCTTCACTTGGTAGGAGTAGCAATCAATAATACATAGGTCCCGCTCATTTGGATTTAGTCTTTTGGCTTTTCACTATTTATAATTTTTATTTTTTTGATTTTTTGGTATTTTTAAAGTTTTTTACCGATTCTTTTTTTGTATTTGTTTGAATTATACGTGATGGACTAACTGTTTTTTCTATTTTTAGATTTTTTAAAATTAATTACGCCAAATAAACTACTATCAACTACAGTATAATTTCAGCCACCTACAGTGCAATTTCAACCATAAATCACTAAATTTCAACGCAACCGAACGACCTCTTAATTATAGTTGAAAGCTAGCATGAGCGCCAATTAACAAAATACCACCCTCCATAAGCCGCTCCTTTTGGCCTGAAATTGTGTGTCGCACATATACCTTTTGGGCATCACTTTTATGGACAAAGCAAAAGCGGGGGGAGGAAGGGGGGGGGGAAATGACGGGTCCAAAAAAATAAACGTGACAAAAGGAGAGAGAGAGAGAGAGAGAGAGAGAGAAAATTTCAAGGGAAAGTTCACAAATGAAAGGAGTGAAGCAAAAGGAAGGAAAACAAAACAAAGCTCAGATTCCTCTCCAAACAAGTCCTATCCTCTCTCTCTCTCTCTCTTCTCTCTTATTGATGATGTTCCCTCTCACTAGACCCCATCTCCAGAAAGAAAAACGAGGAGAGGAGGACAGGCAACGCTACCAGACCTTAAAGATTGACCTGAGATTTGCATAGGACTTTGCAAAGCTTGGGATCCTAGAAGATCAATCGCAGCAAGAATTCTTTCTCGCCCCTTATTTTGTGCTCCTCTGGGATGACGAGCGGAGGAGAATTCAAGAACCCCTTGGTGCAACAGATGGTGTGGGGTGGTACAAACAACAACAACATCATGAGTAGTTTGGGGCCTTGTGCTGAGGTGCAAGAGGCCTCCACCCAGATGCCTCCCTTGTCTTCTCTTTCCATGCTCTCCCCCCACCAGCTCCTTCACCTCTCTTCAGGTCTAATTCCTGAGGTGAATAGCACTGCCAGTTCTCCTGCAAGTTCGCGTGGTGGGCAGGAGAGCAACATGCCAGAGTCATGGAGCCAGCTACTTCTGTAAAGAACTTTCTGTATCCCCACCTTTAATTCTCTATGATCCGCTAATGCAAGATTAATGCTATAGGCTCCATTCAATTCATGTAAATTTTATTGATTAGTACAAATTAGGTGCTTCTAGGTAGGGAGTAATTAAAGTAGTTGTATACTTTGTCCTGTTGTAGATCAGCCCCTTCTCTAGTGGTTTTTACTAACCATCTCACATGCATGTTCCTAGTACTAACTTGCTGTTTCTGCCTGTGTGGATGCATATGTATGCCTTGGGCGACTACAAAGCAGTGGGGGATTAGCTGGAGATCATGAGAGATACAGCACTGCCACAGCTCTATCAAAAGGATTAGAGGACAGTCCTATGTCTCAGATTGCAGCAGCTCATAATTTCTATGGCCATGGTGGTGGCGAGGAGATCCAGACATCAGGGGCCAAGTCTCAGCTGAGCCAGATGCTCGTGGCCTCCTCTCCTAGGTCATGCATCACCACGAGCCTCGGCAGCAACATGCTCGACTTCTCGAACAGCGCGCCGGCGCCGGAGTTGAGGAATCATCAGTCCGATAACTCGTCTGAGGTGAGCAACTGAAACTGAAACAA